>JAQFVV010000025.1:600000-979528 GCA_028023455.1 Epiperipatus broadwayi | reverse complement strand
CTCTGATAAATTATTAGTCCCTACCATAACATATACATCCCTATGCCCTTGCTTCTTTACTTTATCTGTACCATCCCCGTCCGGGACAGCCAGAACTGAGACAATTAGAAGGTAAGGATTCTGTATGATTTGCATCTGTGGTCACTGCTATGCACTCCTGACACCAACTTAATCTACGTTCACTCAACCCCTGAACGATAGTACGATATCTTGGTGTATGTTGACAATGTCTAATATCAAATAACGACCGCCCTCCTAGGAATAGTCCAACTAGATATTTGTTCATGTGAGCCGGAGCATCTAATTGTAACAAAGCCAGCTCCTCCATTTCCGATTCGGTCTAAACTTTCCAGGAAGGAGCAACACCTCACAAGTGAACATCAGGGTGCACCCTCATAACATGTTGGGTCAGACCAGATTTGGAGCGAAACACGCAATCACAGTAAGCACAGGGTAGGAGATGCCCAGGGGACGGCCACTCGCAACAGAAACATTGGTCGATCTTTCTTTGACAAATGGTGGGAGACAGATCCATTGAGGAATGTCAACCCGCACACTCACAAGCATACCTGAACATAATGGGCCACAGAGTCTGTAACATTTCTGGCATAGTCACAGATGTTACAACATGATCCCACAGGCATAGGATAAGTAATACGGATGTTATTTGTAGACATGGCTATAGACTATTAACGATTTGTTCGTAGGTCTGCTGAGAACACCTTAATGGTTACTGGATTACTTTCCCGCACTCAAGCAATCTGTATCTGCGGATAAGAAAATATCCTATGAAATAAACCACTAAGTTAATAATATAAAACTAGCACCTGAGTCCTGGACAGTCGGGTGAAATCAATACTGAACCAAGATCAAGTTGCCAGTAAAGACAACCACAAACAGCCGTAGTACGCAACCACTGTATCAGATGGAGTGTACAAGCACACTGATATATGGAATAAATAATTTAAGACAAACAATTTACCTGAAAGGTTAGTAATTTAGTTATTAGCACAAGTTTGTTAGTTACCTGAAAGGTTAGTAATTTAGTTATTAGCACAAGTTTGTTAGAAAAGCAATAAGAATAAGTTAGAATAGTAGAGATATTATCAGTAACCAGAAGAATCGGCATTTACCAACTCAACCCTTTGGCTAGTGTGTAATTCGTTTAACCCTTAGAGACCTGAACGGCCATTTTGAATTCACAGAAAAAATTACAGGACATACAATTTTAAATGAAATGTCTAATTTATTACAATAAATAACAAATATATATACATTTTTAGAAAGTGCAAATATGAAAGAATGTAATGAAGCTGATAAAATAGTCATTACCACAAAAAAATAATTAAAGAAAGGAGATTTTTCACATTTTTAAATATCTTTATTTTTACATTGGTTCACAAACTCTCAATTTTGAAAGATATAGCCTAAAATGACAATTTCATAGACAGCTTCATCACATTCGTCATAAAATGCAGAAAAAAATAATATATAACATGACCTACCTGAGTTACAGATTGTTGGTGTAATGTGGCAAAAGGTGACCATTTGTTTTTCTGCTTGACACTCTGTATGTTCTATTTTTGCAAGCAGTTGTTTTTCTAGGCCCTCTATGCGGGATATCTATTAGAAATGCAAGGTTTTAGTGAGGATCAAAAAAAAATAACAGTAATAACTTTAGTAAATTCTAAGTTATGGGGGTAAAAAATAATGACTATATTATTGAAAAATCAGGGGTGGGGCGAGATAAATTATGCATTATTTCATGGCAGATCATAATTGCCAAATATGCAAATAAATAATTTAAAAATTTGTTTCTAAAATAAAATGAATAACAACATAGTAAATTCTAAGTTATGGGGGTAAAAAATAATGACTATATTATTGAAAAATCAGGGGTGGGGTGAGATAAATTATGCATTATTTCATGGCAAACCATAATTGCCAAATATGCAAATAAATAATTTAAAAATTTGTTTCTAAAATAAAATGAATAACAACATAGTAAATAAAATAAAATAAATAATCAAAAGGAATTACAAGCAATTATTATATATGAGTGGGAGATGATGATGACTGTTGATTCAGCATTGGAGGTATTTATTTTTTTCACCTTGTTAGTTTCACAGAACAGAGTGGATAGTTTGAAGACAGTTTGCAAATTGTTGAAAATATAAATGCATGAGCAAAATCAATTTCAAAATAACTGATGATGATGATGTGGAGCAACTGGTGATGATACATACATAAAAAAAAAAAAAAAAATGATAAGTTTTTTAAGGAGAGAAAAAATTGTATCTCTAATAATTAAAAAAATCAAAAATAACAAAATTTTAAAAAATGTACAATAATATAAATAAAGTGCAGTGTGACTACAAATCTGCAACAAATGAATATATAATCTTACTATAATCCTACAATAAATGTACAATAATATAAATAAAATCACAATATATTTTACCTAATGGAGAACCAAGTGGAGATATGGTTCTTTGTCAACACATAAAGCAGGGTGGCTTGAATTGCAAGAGCTGAATCATGTGACTACAAAATTACAACAAAATATATAGTTACTATAATCATCAAAATAATAAACAGCAATATAAATAAAATCATGTTATATCTTACCTATGGGAAAACCAGAAATGATGTGATTATGATTATGATCCTGTATGTGTGCCATAGGTGTTGCAGCTGTGTAGGATAGATTTATGTAGGCACTGTACTTCTGCTGCTTTGGCGTGGTAAGCAGCAAAGCAGCCTCTATCTTCACTCTTACACAGGGTGATGCAGCCACATTCCACGCAGCCAAAGTAAGATTCACGTCTGACTTTGTTTCTCAGACACACAGAGCACCTTCTTCTGTTAGGCTTGTTATGACTGTGCAGATCAGCAATTTTATGGCATGCATATGAAGGAGATGGAAGATGGTGAATGATTGAAGGCTTCAGCTTTCTGGTTGTGAAGTCACCCATAAGGCTGGATGATAAAGCTATTCTATATTCCAAGTGTGATATAGGCCGCATTTGCTTTTGGGCCATGTATAGTTTGTATATAATGTAGGAATTAGTGATAGCTGTATCAAAACAATGCCAGAATAAGCGCATAGGCCAACGCTTAGACTTCCTATCCCAGCCATATACAGTTCGCCTCTGGTTAGCTAAATCAACCCCACCCATGAAGCAGTTGTATTTTCTGACAGCATTGGGACATGGATATTTATGACATGTACCATCCTTGTGTTTTCTAGTAGCAGTACCACTTGTAGCTGGTGGATAAGCATTGTTGAGCATAAGAATTGCCTTCTTATCCATCCACACTACAAACTCAAGACCACTGTCAGAAACGGAACTGAAGTCTCCTCTCTCCATATCTCTAGGATTTTTTGCTCTTTCACGGATGCTATCTGGAATCCTCTTCCAATTAGTGTTCAGTGTGCCACATACAGTAATTTTACTAGGAGACAGCTTTTCTGCTAATTGAACACTAGTAAAAAATCTGTCACAAAAAACAACATGATTCTGTTTAGCTAAATGTGGCAAAACCACTGACAGCACTGCTCGGGTTCCCAGATTTAGGCTCGCATCTGCAGTTGCATCTTTGCCTGTATACAACTCCATATGGTACACATATCCATTATGGCTGTCTGCACAGACCCACCATTTGAAACCTCGCTTTACCGGTTTGGAGGAATCATACTGTTTCATCGCGTTATGACCCTTGAATTTGGTAATTGCTTCGTCAACTGCTACTTCTTGGTGCATCTGGTATGCAGCCTTGAAGTTAACATTACAGTGATCTATAATTGGCCTTATTTTATAAATCCTATCATGCTCTTTACTAGTAATTGGGGGCATGGTTTTATTATTATTGAAATGTAAATTATTTAGAATACCAAAAAATCGATCTCGGGTCATAACTCTGGCAAGTACCGCTTGATGCAAATATTCATTTTTAGACCAAATAAATTTTAGTTTTGGTATGCGTGATATAGTACAAACATGAATAACCATACCAAAAAATGCATTCAATTCAGCGGGTGACAGATCAACCCACTTCGGTAATGCCTTCCACTCTGAAGCATACCTATTGCTTTCAGTGCAAATGTGGTCATACATTTTCTTGTCAAAAAATAAATGAAATAGATCAGGAATTGTATACTCACGGGTAATGGGGAAATTTAGCCCTGGAGACTTAGTGAAAGTTCCTATTGGCACGCATGGTTCACTATCCTGAAACGTAACTGGATCAGGCCGAGATGAAGGTCCGGGCGTTGGGCTAGTTGCCACCTCTCACCCTTCTAGATGACTTCACTGCACCTCTCTTCCTTTTCCTTGAAACCACAGCTTCTCGATCATCTGAATAATCATCTGATGAGTCACTGTAATCCACAGAAGAAGAAGATGACTCGAAGCCTCCGAATCAAACACATCATCAACAGGAAAATCTTCGTCAGAATCAATCATAATCACAATCACGTTCAGCGGCGAAAGAAGACATAATTTCCGTTAAAAAATTTATACGTTGATAAAATCTACAAAGAAAAAAAAAATTATAAAATTTTAATAACGTACTTTACAAAAATTGCTATAAAAAATCTAATTTTCATCGCACAGAAAAAATTCTTACACGTGCTTAAAGAAAATAAAATGGCGAAGAGAAAAAAAAAAGACCCGTCAGCGTGACGTATACGATTGGCACGCTATTACGGTCAAAAGTGCAAACTTTTTTTTAAGCGTAAAGCGGTTTTCGGTCTCAAAGGGTTAAATAAGCTGCAGGTTAGGCTACTGATAGTCAGAATCAGTTTGACACCTTCCAATATTCGATCAAGCATAATACAACAAAATAGTACTGAAGATAAGGATTTTGAGATATGTAAAAAAAATGCTTTGAAAAAGTTATTCAGTACAATTTAATATATTGCACTCAAAGCTCTGCTGCAGCGTCAAGGGTATTCGATACGATTTTGGTACGTGGATGATCACCATTTAGTAGTCTACCCGTATTATATTTTCTTCTGCCAGAAAATCTTCCTTCATCTGTCTGAACTGGTTCTTCTGTTCCTATTAACGGTCCTTTTTTAACCGCTTGGGAACTGACTTCCCTGCATACATTAAATCATTCTACAATTGTTGGTGAAGAGTTGCTGCCCATCTTCTCTGCTAATCTGGCCTGCATATCTATAAAGAAAAAAAAAACAGCTCCATAATTTTCCGTATTGTCATTCGTCTTGCAACCCTACCACTTGCATCTATATAATCGAAAAATGGATTGACTGTTTGAATAGACTTGGTAGTATGGCAGTTGGACATCTCATCATGGGAACCCAGCCACTTGTGATTCTTCCTTCGTTTCTCTAACATTGTATCTCCACACTGCGCAGGGCTTCTTTTTTCATCATTGAGATTATTATTCCTCAAAAATGTGACAGCTTTATTCTCGCTAGAGATAACATTATAGTAGAATGTTTGCAAAGCCATGATAATTATGAGATGTAATATCTGATTTCAAATCGCAAAAACTTTGGTTATTAAAAACCAAAAACTGTCAATCAAAAGTGATTTTCAAGTCATATTATCACATGTCAACACTGAGTTTTTATTTACTTAAATATATATTTAAAAATTTTAAAGTAATTAAACAAAACAATCCAGATCGGAAACACTTATTGCAAGTGAAAAGCAATTTTTAAAAACCTGAAGAATTTTAACGTAAATAATTTGGTGCTCATTTAGTATGCGCTCAAGGCCATTACCAATTATAAGAACCACCCAAAACCCACACTGACACATCCAACCGATAAATGATATCTATCAATGCATATGTTATAGCGATCTGACCATTACAAAATCGCCATTTTAATATAAAATACCCAATTTTCATAGTTATAAGAAATAAAAATCACGTGATTAAAATATTAAAACCCAAATGTAATTATAAGAAATGAAATCACATGATTGAAATATTAAAAACACAAATGTAGTTATAAGAAATGAAATCATATGATTGAAATATTAAAAACACATATATGTAGTAATAAGAAATGAAATCATGTGGTTAAAATATTAAAACACAAAATCGCCATTTTAAATGAAATCTTGTGATTACATTGTTAAAACACAAAATTCACCCGTTACTCTTTTATACTATTTGAACTGTGTTATAGTGGCATATTTTGCCATAAGTCTCTGAAAGTCAGCATCCATAAAATTGAGGTAGCAAATATGTGCAAAACCATAGGCCATTTTTGGCATATTCATATCTCTTTATCAGGTAACTTTATTTGAGCACTAATTGGTTTCTCCGAATAATTTTTTTTCCGTGATATTGTTAAACTCAATTATTAGGTATCTTCTATTTGAGTGATGGTACACCTTTCTTATAGCTTTTGATTGCTTATGAGTTGAAATAGGTCTTCTGTAGGGAAACGAAATAGGTTGCAGCTATTGTTAGTCACTATGATAGTTGAGGAATGAATTATATAGGATAGTTGGAATTCTGGATTTAAACTACTGACTGATGGTCTGATAGTTGGCCAGATTTTATGCAATTATCATTTGTTATTTGATCATCGGTCGCATTTCTGATGTCGTAGTCATTCTCTTCAGAATCAGTAAAATTTTATTTAATAGATGGTTCATCTATGTTATTTTTTTGTATTTCAGATTTTCTTCTATCAAGTATAGATGCATAGGTTTGTATATTTTGTTGATTTGGCAGATTTATTATATTTTGACTTTGAAACAGAAGAGTGTATCTGCTTTGGTGTAGTATAATTTATATCTTGTGAATTTGTAATATTAGCTTCAGAAATCAGGCTTGGAAAAGTCGGAATTTAGCTGTGTATCTTCACCCTCATATTTTTTTTAAAACAATCGCGGTTGTTTATTTGATTTTTGTTATAAACCTCAGAGTTAGAATTGTCATTATAATATTGTTATAAGGGTTTATTCATAATTTTTTTGTCATGGGTTTTTTTTTTTTTTGATCTTTTTTCCATTTAGGTGAGAAATTAGGGTAAAACTGACACATAGCAGTCTGGACACTACGCCATCTATTATATCCAAATTTAATAAGTGTATGTTAATATAAAAACTGAAAAAAAAAAACTTACATTTACATGCGTATTTTTCACTTATAGCTGTTTATGTAGCTGTAAATAAATTAACTATATTAACTATACTTGTTTTTACATTAAGATTTATAAATAACAAAAAACGAACTTACATTTTTAGTAGTTTGAAGCTACACAAGCGAGGAAATGTACGAAAACGTCATTGCGTTTGTGCATATTTCTGAATGAAAATTCCTGCAGGTAGGATGAGAACAAAGATCTGCTTGTCCCAAATTGGTATTTTAGCTTACGCTTAGCTTTTATCCACATTTTCCACATTATTGGTGTGTATAAGCTCGTCCTCCGGGTCAACAAAGTTGTCCTGATGGACGACGACAGAGTGGAGATAAACACCATTAGAAAGACCGCTAATATTATACGCACGCCAGCCGTCACTGATAATATGTGTTCCAGGCAAAAGGTGTTGCTGGATGAGCGCTTCCAGAGTGTCAGCCGATCTGTCTGCGATTTCAGATAGGAAGCATTTTTTCGAGCCTCTTCTCATTCTATCCCACCGAACACCCAACGGCCTTCTCTGAACGCCCCTCTGTTGTATTTCCGATGGAAGCAATATGACTCATCGATTTCAACTATCTGTGGTTCGCCGTTGTCATCAAATTCGCCGAGAAGTGCTGGATTTCTGTCTAAATATGTAGCACATTCTTACCAGCAAAAATTACACCAGTCTATGACCTCGTTCGCTGACCTTTGTCTCGCGACCAATGATGTGAATAGGAAAATTATATGACCAGCAAAATGCTATATGAACAAAGACAGATGGCTGCGCAAAAAAAATGAGCCACTTCTTACTGAAGTATGTTGGTGACACATTTTGCATTGCCATCTAATACCATCTATGCTGGTGGAATATTTACCAGCGAACATTGAATGTTGCAACGCAGACATAGCATGCTGTTCTTTAACAGACGCCTCCTGGTTAGCCACTTCATGGTCAATTCCACAGTTTGCAATTGTTCTATCAGGACGACAAGTATTCCATGTTTCTGCCAGAACATCTCAAACATCCATAATCTCGTTTGGAGGCACTGTTGTTGTGATAGCCACTCTAGCTGCCATTTTTTAATAAAGACAAAATTACACGTGGTAAAGCAAACGTAGTTCAGAATTTTACATGTGGCAAGAACGACACGTGACAAAAGTAGTTCATATTTTTTACAGCAGGGACTTTTTGGATGAGACTAAATAGAGCCTAAAAAAGTAAGTTTTCTTACATCCATTTTATGTATTAATCTTCATGTAAAAAATACATTTATAGTGAGAATGACGTAGTTCGAAACACGGATCCTAAATGTAAGTTTTCATCTTTATGTCAAAACATTTATAGTTAATATACTTTATTTATTTATAGTTATATATAGAGTAAAGACCGCCAGATATACATTCCAAGTGAAAAGTACGCAAAATTTCTTGAAAAGCTGTCCATTCTTATTATGTACATCAATTTCTTCAATGTGCCCATTCATATCTCCTATAACCATTATTCTCTTTCCCTTTTCTTTAAAACTCTGTATATCCTTAACTAGGCACTCATATATGGTATTGTTCCACTCCATTATAGTTTGACTATCTCCAGTAGATATATAAACTATATTCACCACCCATTCTTGTCTTTCCCAATTTTATTTCAAACAACAAATGTTCTTGGCATTTAACAGTATTTAACTAAATTTTTTGATATAACACCTATACCACCACCCTTTTTTCTTTCTCTTTTCTATTTATACCCTGCCATACCAGATCTTCCAAAACAGGTTTTTCTTTTCTTAGATGTGTTTCCACTACTGCTAATACCTCAAGCTCTTCATTTTCAATTGCTTTGTTTAATTCCTGCCACTTTTCTGGTTTCCTACCACCTTGCGTATTCAAAATACAATTTTAACAATTTTTATCCCCAACTACTCCTATATATATTTTTTGATTCTTTCTTCTCCATTATGTTTATAATTTGCTTACCATTAATTTTACAGATCCACATTTACATTTATATCTAAATCAACTTCCCTTTGTTTATTCCTTACATCCCATCCATTCTTTTTAATAACACTGCAGGTTAAACCCCCCCCCCCCCAATTACAAGTTTCCCAAACTTATTCTTTATAAATCAGACTCCCTAAAACTTCAGCTCCTTGTTTCCCTAAGTGCAACCTATCTTTACTATATAATTCCCTCTTCCCAATAAAAAAATCCTACACATCCACAAACACATCATTTCGCTAACACAATTCTTTCAATCTCATTTATAGAACATGCCCTATCTAACATATACCTTTTATCAAATATTGGTAATAGTCCAACTATTCCTACTCTTTCCTTTAGCCATACTCAAATTCCTAATCAATTCTGTGTACTCACCCATTACTCTTTCTAATGATTCTGATAAATTATTAGTCCCTACCATAACATATACATCCCTATTCCCTTGCTTCTTTACTTTATCTGTAACATCCCTAATTCTAGCTCTCGGCAAACATACTCTTACATACCTGTTTCTCTTTTCCCTTGCAATTATATCTCCACATTCTCTTATTAATGAACCCCCTATCACTCTACTGTCTCATAGTCTACTTCTCTGCTTCATTCACGACCTTCTGGACTTCCTTATCTGCTTCTTATCATTCCTATTCAATAATTCCGTTATCTGCTCACACTTTGTCTTTAATGATTTTAATTTTGCTTCTACATCCTTTACCTCTTCCTCTATCTTACTTATTCTTTGGTCAACCATCTCCAATGCACTTCCTAGTTTTCCATCGATATCTCTTGTCACTCCACTATTTCTCCCGACTTCCTGCCTTGTGCTCCATTTTTCCTGACTTTCTCTTCACACTATCTACACTTTAAAACCACTTTTTCAACTCTTTTACCACATTCACACACTGTCTACATAACCATAAACCTGTTACATCCTTTCTTGTCTTATTTAATTAAGCATTTCAAGTGGAAAATCTCATCACATATATTACACTCTACCACACCATGTCTAATTTCTTTCTGACGATTATATATGCATTGTAAAATGCAAATGCAATCCATATTACTTATTTTCCAATCCACCTATTCTATATTTTATTTTATACTTTCCCCCCCTCCCCCCCACCCTTTTACACAGAAAGATAAAAACTTTTACTTTGTCTAATTTCTTTCTGACGATTATATATGCATTGTAAAATACAAATGCAATCCATATTACTTATTTTCCAATCCACCTATTCTATATTTTATTTTATACTTTCTCTCCTACTCTTCAAACCCTTTTGCACAGAAAGATAAAAACTTTTACTTTTAAAAACGATCGATCAATAACCACATTATCTTTTACTTCAAAATAACTAACTGTTCTTAAATTAAAATTTAAAAAAAAACTTTTAATAGCAAATTTAAAGCAACTAATCCTATGTACATTAGCACATATTCAACAAAAAGATTTTTTTTAAACTGCTATATTTTTAAAATGGCTATCAAAATACTTTTTTTTAGTAATAATTTTGATCTTTCCAAATTCAAAACAATCTATCTCTTTTGATCATAATTTACTTTTCTCTTTTATACCACAATTAATGTATTTAAATAGATGATTTATGCATAGGAAAGGTAGCAACCTTTGCTGAGATTGAAGTCAGTGACCAAACTCTTCGTTAAGTGTAAATCAATTTCACATAACCAATTAACTATATTCACCCTATCTACTGAACACTATTTACATTACATTTCATTTCCATTTAAACATATACCCATACATTATAAATAAATAAATTTAACATATTATACATCTAAAAAAATACAACTCCCTCTTTTAAGAATTTTCGTAAGTTTTAATTTTATTTGAAAATTTAATCTTACAAACCTTTATATATATTTACAAGTTTTTACCTATACTTATTATTATTAATAATCATATAAACCAATACTATTTTGAACTTATTTTTTATTCAACCTCTACTCGTACCTTTATATATTCCTTTACAAGTAAATTAAACATGCAATGAAAGTTAAAAATACAAGGTGAAATTGGAAAAAATAAAAGACATGCAGATTTCAATTAGTAAAATCTTTTTAACTCCGATTAAAGATTGTGATGTGATGGGTTTCAGCGGATCCTTGTATGAATCCTGACGTCCTTGTAAAATAAATAAAAAAAGCTGATTCTACCAGCAGCGTAAGTCTCAGTAATTAGTAGGCCAGTTAATCAGGAAATATAGCCTTTTTTTTAGAAATTGGAACAAGATATTTTTTTATTCATAGCTTTATTAACATTCGCTTAATAGTGTGTAAAAAAAGGCCTACCAAAACATAGTAAAATGTGATAAATGTTACCATAGACACACACATATACCTATCTTTTTTAGTACTATTTAATATTGCTTTTATTTTCCTATTCCTTTTTTTTATTAGTATTTCCAATCTTAATAATATCACAAATATATGCCATTTCCATAGGATGCATATAAATTGGTGACTTTTTGCCATGTGTAGGTTGAATTAATTTTGTAAAAATTGAATTTTTCATCTCTCCTACATATTTAGTTCATAACTTATTCCTACATGATGTACATACTATCTGATATACGCCATTTATGCATTTCCTGGAACTTTGAGCTTAGACCTTTGCAACATTTTTTTTTTTTGAGACCAGCCATGTTTCCTATTCATATATAAACTAATAAAAATGCACCCAAAATATGTTTTATAAATATTTCCAAAGCTTACATTTTGTTTTAATGATCTACGATTATTACACTATTGTGTTGACATTATATGTGTTATGTTTGTAATCTTGTGATCTGACCACAATGATGTACATGACTTTAACAAAAATAAGGGTGTATAGGGTATTTTCAAATCTACAGAGAGATTGATATGACCAAGCTAATACAGCCCATGTTCACCTAAAATAAGTAATCAATATAACACAATACAATGAAATTCAAAGATATTCACTTTTAACAAAATAATCATTCAAATATACTTTTTAATATTATTATCAAATAAGAAATCATTTTAAATTTTTTTTTTTTATCAAATTATTAAAAATTTTTTTACTTTAAATACATCGATGTTTAGAAACTTTTAACAATGAAATTCTAAGAATTATTGCAACTTTTAACAAAAGACATTCAAAGTATACCATTTTAATAAGACTATTTTTTTTTAAAAAAAAAAAACATTTAAAATTAAATAAAAATGCAAGTAATGATGAATTGGAAAAAAATTCTAATTTATATATGTACCAAATAAACATTGGTAATTGGTAGTTGTATCATCATTAGGCGATGCAGCAGTATCTTCAAGTATCCTGCAAGTATAATTTTTCCCCCGAAAGGTTAATTAACTACATTTCTATGATACTGTAATATTGAACAGGAATTTACTTGTTAAAAGATTTTTTGTCTACCACACAAAATGGAGAACTGCAGAATAAATTTTCCCTCTTGAGTAGCTGCCACATCATTGCAAAGTATACCATGATTTTCATGTTAATGCTAATAAATGTTTTTTTTTTTTTTATAAAGACAATAAACAAAAAGTCCAAAAAAGAAATAGTAATTACTAATTTTTATTATATTTATTTATCCTGGCGGAAACATTTTCATCAGCCCCCCCCCCCCCCACAACCCAATTGATATTTTCCTCAAATGTTTTTTTTAAAAAAATATCCAATCACATGATTTAAATATTAAAACACAAAATTGCTGACTTCATCAAAAAAAAAAAAAAAACCAAAAAACAACTTGCGTAGTTTCAAGAAATGAACGCACGGATTTTTAAACACAAAATCGCCATTTTCACGAGAAAAAAACAAACCAAAATACCCCTATTCTCATAGTTATAAGAAATGAAATCACGTGATTAAAATATTAAAACACAAAATTGAACCGTTTTTATAGCAATCTCACCATTCGTTACAAAATAACCATTTTCATAAAAAAAATCTTACAATGCAATTTAAGTTTCCTAGTTTATTAAACCATTTAATGACGTTGCAAAGAAGTTTGCTAGTTTATCAAGCATATTTGGTAATAAAAAAAACACCGAATTCACCATTTTCATCGCTAGTCGACACTTTTCATACTTGACAAAATGGCGGTAAAATCTTGAATACACGTTATTTAAATCTACATCAATCTTTAAAAAAAGTTAAATTATGTTTACTTGTTTATTAAACCATTTACTCATGGTACATCATTCTTTAAAAAAATCAAATTTAATTTCACTAGTTTATTAAACCATTTACTCACGATAATCAAAAGGATGACCTAAAATTGATGGATTTAAAATATGAATTATACTAACTTATAACATATGAATATTAAAAAATAATGATGTAACAAAGATTGATTTGCTAGTTTAAATTTAAGTTTGCTCGTTTATCAAGCACTTTTGGTAATAAAAAAACAGCCAATTTTCATAGTTATAAATGAAATCATGTGATTAAAATATTAAAGCAAAATTCACCATTGTCTTCACTATCCGACAGTTTTCATAGTTATAAAAATGTAATCATGTGATTAAACATAAAATGCAATCATGCGATTAAACATATAAAATGCAATTTTTCGCAAATATTTGAAAATAATTTTAAGCAATAATTATATTTTCATTCAGTTATACAAATCGAACCGCGTGATTAAAAGGTGGTAAATGTCTTGAATACAGTTTATCTAAATCTACATCAATCTTTAAGGTACTTGTGTATAATTCAACCGATGACGTATTACCCTGAAGGCATATCAGTCTAATCATGCGATTTTTAAGATAACGTCTCCAAGTGATCTGCGGACACATGTAATCGCTAAAATGTGGCCGCAGATCACGTGAACACGGTACGTTAAAATCGCAAGATTAGACTGATATGCCTTCAGGATAATACGTCATCGGTTGAATTATACACAAGATAAAAAAGAAAAGAAAATGGCGGAAAATATAACAATTTAACAAAAAATTTACATATTACATGGCTTCTTGACAGGCAGGCAGAAAACGGACACCACCATGTTTCTTGGTCCTGGGAAAAAAAATACAAGAAAAAGCACAAATTATTGAAAATGTACATTCATGAAATACAAAATAAGGTCAATATAAAAACTAAAAATGATTGAAAATTTACATGCATGAAAACCACCGCTATTTTTAAAACCTACTGTATTTTGGTATTTGAGATAAAAGAATGTTGAAAATTATTTACAAATTAAACATAATTCATGCTGTACTATTTACATACATTTGCTAATTTTAAACCTACTGTATATTGCTATTATAGTTAAAAAATTGTTGAAAATTATTTACAAATTAAACATAATTAAGTGAAAGTTTGCCGTACTTTTATATACATTTTCTAATTTTAAAACCTAAAAATTGTTCGTAAATTTAAAAAAAAACAACAGATAAAACACTTTAATGGCGATCATATGCTGTACTTTTACATACATTTGCTAATTTTAAAAACCTACTGCATATTGCTATTTTGAGTTAAAAAATTATTGAAAATTATTTACAAATTAAATGTAATTAAGTGGAAGTTTCATAATTGAAGAAATATTAAAAAAATTTTTTTCTAAGTTTAACAAAAAAAAATTACTGCGAATGTAGCATTAATGGCGATCTTCTTTAAAACGTGTTATCACAGGCCTTGATAACTGAAGAAATATTAACAGAAATTGTTTGTACATTTAGAATAAAGATTTAATGTGAATATGGCATTAATGGCAAACTTAAGAAATACATGCATTTGGATTACTTATTGTCTATATTCAATAATATAATTAATTCTAAAAGTATAATTATTAGAAAAAAAATGTAAATTACTTACAAATAGCATTCACTGCGGAGGACTGAATTGGGATATATGTTCCAAAATCGCAGCGAAAGGATCAGCTTTATACGACTGCCTCCACATAAACTCGCTCAAATATGAGTCCAGGTGCTGACGTGCTGTCCCTCTGTGTTTTTTATTACGCCATGTGACCAAACCCCACAACCTTTCAACGTTTTGTGTATGTACGCCACTTGTGGGGTCTACGAAGTTGTACGTGTGATTAACACGAAGGTGTTCGTATCCAGCCTCAACTAACTCTTTGCTCATATCCCTTCCAGCAATCGCTGTAGATAGTCGAGCCTTCCTGTACATTTTTCAAAATTTCTTGCATGAGAGTGGACGCACTTCTATCTCTAATGGCTACAATAAAACATTCCTCAGTCTGTCTGCATATGCCACTGAATAGCCATTGCTGTGGTATGACTCTTCCGGCATTATTCTTCCGTTTTGAGAAAAGGCTTTCGTCGATTTCAACGATTGTGTCCGGACCTTCGATTTTCCGCCTTTCATTTCTTAACAATCTCCATGTACAAAAACTTCGCGGAGATAGTTGTTCCAATCAATAACAGTTTTGTTCGAAATATTCAATTCCTCCGCACAAAATGTTATGGATGTTAATGGTTTGGACCAACTGTAAATGAAACGTATAGCGGTCACGAAAGTCATTTTGGAGCCAACGAACCACGTGCCATTTCTCATGGCGATTTGCGATAAACAATCTTAAGTTGCATCGCCATTGTTTGACCGAATTGGGTCCCGAATTGTGAACCTACTTTTTCATTTCATGCCCATTTTCACACATTTTTCTTTTGGGAGAAGTCCATGGTCTTGTAAGAAGATGATCGCTTCTTCCTCCGTACTTGGCAAATTAAATAAGGTTGGGCAGGTTGTTGGAACTTCACCCATCATAAACGCAAATAACGCAAATATCACAAAGTAGAAGAACTCAAAAAAGTCACTGTGATCCCGTGGACAGCAAAATCACAATAGACAGAAAAATAAAAAAATTTCCCAAACCTCTTTCCGAATTTTAAATCTCGTGGGTGAGAAAAAAAAATTGACTCTGATGGATTAATCACGTCAGTCACTTGGTTACCATGACAACGTTGTCATGCAAAAAACGTTGATGCCTACCGGAAGGGAATTCGGTAAGTGAAAAACGTTATCGGTTGAATTATACACAAGTACCATCTTTAAAAAAAAAAAAATCAAATTTAAGTTTACCAGTTTATTAAACCATTTACTCATGATATATCAAGCTTTAAAAAAAAAATCAAATTTAAGTTTACTAGTTTATTAAACTATGATAATCAAAACGATTAACAGTTTAAATTTAAGTTTGCTCATTTATCGAGCGTTCTTGGTAATAAAAAAAAAATTTCATAATTATAAAAAAGTGTAATTGTGAGATTAAAAAAGCAAAATGCAATTTTGCAAATATTTATAATTAAATTTAAGTAATAATTATATTTTCAGCCAGTTATGCATATGGAATCACGTGACAAATGGCATGCAAACGTCTTAAATTCATGTTATGAAAATGTGCATCAATCTTTAAAAAAATCAAATTTAAGTTTACTAGTTTATTAAACCATTTACTCATCGCAATCAAAAGGATGTGCCCATATGAAATAAAGCATATGAATTTTTAAACACAAAATTGAAGGAAAAATTGAAAAAAAAAAAAAATATTAATGGTAAAGCCACATGTTCAATTATAACTTCTACTTACCAGAAATTGTTGTTTTGTCCCACGTAGATACTGTTTGAAATTCGTCTCCTAATCTCAATAATGGAATCTACCCTTGATCATGTGAGATCCACACAGGCTGGAGAAATTCATAATTTGCATCGATATATCGAACTTTTGATATAGATACAAATCTCTAGTTATTTACATGCAAGTGAGTTTTGCCATCAACAAATGAACATTTAAAGAAAATAAATACATTTTATTATTGCTCATGTTAAAATAATGATTGGAGACCATGTCGTAATACATACGCTAAAAAATAAAAACAGAATAACATAAATAAGTAAAAATTTGTTGATTATTTCAAATGTAAATGTTATTTACATTTAAATAAGATAAACTCTAACCTTTTCACTATCAGTAAGAATCTTTAGCATCTTTGAGAAATTTAATGAACATATCGCTCTCATTTAGATGCTTTTTATCCATCCAGCAATAAATTGAATATACATGGGATTATAAAAGATCCGGTGACATCTTTTTAATTTTTTTTAAAATATTTTATCTTTTGCTTTTATTTTCCTATTCCTTTTTTTTATTAGTATTTCCAATCTTAATAATATCACAAATATATACCATTTCCATAGGATGCATATAAATTGGTGACTTTTTGCCATATCTAGGTTGGATTAGTTTTGTAAAAATTGAATTTTTTATCTCTCCTACATATTTAGTCCATAACTTATTCCTACATGATGTACATACTATCTGATATACGCCATTTATGCATTTCCTGGTACTTTGAGCTTAGACCGTTGCAACATTTTATTTTTTACTTTAAATACATACGATGTTTAGAAACTTTTAACAAAGAAATTCTAAGAAATATTGCAACTTTTAACAAAAGACATTCAAAGTATACCATTTTAATAAGACTATTTTCTTTAAAAAAAAAAACATTTAAAATTAAATAAAAATGCAAGTAATGATCAAT
Organism: Epiperipatus broadwayi; assembly: GCA_028023455.1. NCBI lineage: Eukaryota > Metazoa > Onychophora > Udeonychophora > Euonychophora > Peripatidae > Epiperipatus > Epiperipatus broadwayi. The sequence goes on along the minus strand of JAQFVV010000025.1, from coordinate 961,893 downwards.
TGGAAAAAAATTCTAATTTATATATGTACCAAATAAACATTGGTAATTGGTAGTTGTATCATCATTAGGCGATGCGGCAGTATCTTCAAGTATCCTGCAAGTATAATTTTTTCCCCGAAAGGTTAATTAACTACATTTCTATGATACTGTAATATTGAACAGGAATTTACTTGTTAAAAGATTTTTTTGTCTACCACACAATAAATGTTTTTTTTTTTTTTATAAAGACATTAAACAAAAAGTCCAAAAATGAAATAGATAGTAATTACTAATTTTTATTATGTAATAAATATAGCTTTACTTCTCACTATATGTAAAATATATAATTGTTAATTAGAGAAGATATTAATTAGTATTAAAGTTTATCGGCTTAACGTTTTCGAGGATCCATGCCTCATATTCATAGCCTTTATAAAATGTATAATAAAATATGCAAATACAAATATTCAAATAAGCTAGTATTACGTAGCCCATTTCTTCGAGATCTCAAAGCAAGTATCCTTTCTATTAATGGCATGGATGTTTCCATTGATGTAAAATGCCTCCTTTATTTTTCTTTTGTGATCATTTGATTCTGAGCACAATATTATGAGATTGGCGGGTGTGAAGTTGTGCCCAGATTGTTTAGCATGCTCCAAGAATACAGAGGACGTGTTGCTGTTTTTCTGAGCTCTGTTAAATGTGTAAATATGTAGACCCAGTCTAGTATTGATTGTAGCTTTCGTTTCACCATACAGTATTGCCACCTGTGCTAAACAGAGTAATCAATGGATGCCAGAAGGCTTGTGCATAAAATCCCTATCTAATGCCTACTCATCCAATATCCAAAGCTCCTCACTGACGAAGGCCACAAGCCAGAAACTAGTCTGGGGATATTATATGAGTAGGCATTAGATAGGGATTTTATGCACAAGCCTTCTGGCATCCATTGATTACTCTGTTTAGCACAGGTGGCAATACTGTATGGAGAGTTTTGCTCTGTTTATCAACAAATAATGTGCTAATATAGGAAATGTGATCATGTGACATTTAGAATTAGATTAATATTATAAGATTGGTATTATTACCTATGGTTCACTTATGCCTAATTTATGCTATGATTTACTTAATGAATAAGGGTAAAGATAATGACAAGACCTTCCATATCGAGTCGTCTGGTGGTAGCATTAGTAAACTATATTGAGCACGTTACACAACTAGATTATGCATTCAGGACAAGGCTGAATTTAGTACTTGAGGAGAGTGAACTGAAAAATTGTAGCACATTTTCAAATACCATGGCACTACATTAACATATAAAAGTGTGTCTCAAATGTGTTTTTCGTTTATTCACAGGGTTCATTACCTTGTATTCGCTCCCCGGCAACTGCACAATTTGCTATGACGAGGAGAACACTTAGTTCTGAGGTCGGAACAGCGTAATACATCAGGTTCCAGTATTAAAGAAGAGCTCTCCAAAGCATATTTGGGATAGCCTTAACTAGAAGCCCACTGTATAAATAGTACATAGATTTATAGCAAGGTATAAGTGAGCGCAGATACTTCATAAAAGCTACATTCACCATGCTAAATTAATCATTGATTAAATTTAGTGACACGTTAAATCTAGCATCATTCCACTAGACCAGTGCTCTTCAACCCATGGTCCGTGGACCGGTGCCTGGCCACAAGTGTTTTACCAGTCCTCGGTAGACTGGCAGGAAAGTTTGTAATAAAATGAGCTTAAACTTTTAATTAATATAAACAATTTTTTATTTATTTTTTCATTGCCCTTAAATCTAACCAATCGTACATAAATTAATTTGTTTTTCTAGTTATCACAGATGTTTATGGGGAGAGGATCGTACATAAATTAATTTGTTTTTCTAGTTATCACAGATGTTTATGGGGAGAGGGGATAGAATTAAATTTTTTATTACTTTTCTAAAAAAATTCAAAATTAAAATTTTATTTTTAATTATACAAACTCCATATATATAATTTCATCTTGTATATTTAACATTGTTGTTTTGATCAGTTATAACAATTATGCTCATCTAAGGCTAAGCAGTTTACATCTTTAAGAAAATTTATCTATAGACTTCTGCCGGTACGCGAAACCTATCCTTATTTTTACCAGTCCGCAAGTGTCAAAAGGTTGAAGACCACTGCACTAGACTACTAGCATTTTCAATTATGCTAAATGGGTTCAGTGAACCAGCCTGTAACCAAACACATATAGCCATATTAGTCACAGAGGAGTAAAGCATACTGAGGGAATTGATTACCTATTTATTATATGCCTTAACATCACCCATGCGTGTAACATTAATTATATATTTATTGTATGTGTCCTAAAGAGCATATAGTTAACCATGGAGAGTCTAATCATCTCCCCTATAAGAAATCATTCAATCTCCATTCTGAACAAAGCGCAGCATAAATTTATCACAACAATAATAAAGATTGAAGTAAGGTATAATCACAGATAAAGATAATTTAGGATAATAACTAATAGTTTTTTAATATTGTACAAGAATTAATATTATACCTATTTGTCATTCAGAGCAATTAGGCAAAGTTTATAAAGATGTATTTAACTTCAATAGTTTCAGATTACATTATAGAGATTGTTATATTTACCAATTTAATTAATAAAAACTTTATTTAGTTCGTGCACATTTATTTGAAAGCTAGCTCTGAAATTTTAGGAAATTTAATAAATTTAGTCAAAAGAGCTCTGTGGTTGAATTTTACCATCTCTTTCTTGACGAGTCCTTCCATGGTGTCAGGCACTGCTATCCATGGCTGAGCTGGTTCATCTTCTCTCCATTGCTGTAGACCTGTACCCTCAAGGCAAACAACTGGCAGCATTCTTAGCCTCAGTTCTGCATAGTAAAGCCGGGCAGAGTTGCCAAGTTAAATATAAAGTGAAGAGCCTCCAATCAGCACATCTCAGTAACCTACACAACCCATGTCATAACCTGTTAAAATTTTTTTGAAGATTAGCTATAATTTTATCTGGAGCCTAAAATAAAACTGTTAAGTCTTTTTTTTTTTGTTATACTAGCATCATTCACTAGTTCAAGCATTGTTCTTAGTTTCGTAGTATTAAAATCTATATAGAAGTTCAATCTTCTTTTAACTTGCTGATCCAGGTCTTTTTAAGAATTACAACTTTAACTCCCCCCCCCCCCCATTTTTTTTAACAATTTAAAATTCCAATATGAGTTTTATTAATTACTTGCAAGTGTCTTTCTAAGAACCTACTACCATTTTTTAAAAACATCTTATTATATATATGGAAGATCCTCCATGAATTGAAATTTATATGCTAGGGCAAGTAAATGAAGAGTTTTTAACTTCAAAAGTTGATTTAAAATCTATTGCATTGTAATTTCCTTTGTGTGTGTGTGTGTATATATATATTGTAACCGTCGTAATTGTTGAATGCTGTATTCCATTTAAATTGAAGAAAGAAGGCCCAAAATGTTGGTGCCAATTTGTAACTGATTGAATTGATGGATGTAGGTGATGGTTAGGATGATCAATCTGATCTGATAAAAAAAATCTAAAAATCTAATTTAAATTAATCTGGTCTAGCTCAATCGGGTCGCCGTTATGTAATAAACCATCACAAAGCACAAATAATCTCTCTTAAAGTTTAATTTACTTAAGTTATATGTGAAATGAAGGAATAATGAGACTATCTGCTCCAGACATTAACAAATCCATCACAATTACAACATAAATTGCAAAGAGCAGTGAAACCAACTACTATTGCCCTAAACAATAATATAGGATTAGGCTAACTACTTGATTGGCAATCTAATCAAAATCAAATCCAATTAATAACTAAAATAGATATATTTTATTAGCCTGTTACTGTTATAGTAATTTAAATCTACTTTATTATTTAAAGATGCTGCCTTTTTAACTTAATGGATAAGCTTCTAAGTACCTGTAATAGTACTTTACAAAATAATACTTGAACCCAAATATATATATATATATCTATTTTAATAAACGCTAAATAGAAGGATAAACACTCGTGTCATTAAGCGATATACAATTCTTTCTACTTCAATCTTTAATTAATAATTTTCTGTTGGCATCAACTGGTTTTATTATAATTTTATAAACACTTTGAAAATTTATGCACTCACTTAAATGTTTAAACAAATTAATATACGTCTATGGTTTACTAAGAAGCAACAAAATAATTTATAAATAATTTATAAATATCTTCCAATAAAGTGATGCTTAATTAGTGCTTCGTTTATGTTTTAAAATAGAATACTTCACCGGGTATTAATATCAACACTCTATTAGCTCATCCCTAACTCTACAATGTCCAACCACATTACATAAAAGACATATCAAGTTTCTATTGGATGTTTATTCACCTGTGAGTATTAATACAATCTGTTTGAAATTTTAAACAATTGAATAAAAATTGACCGGCAACAATTAAAACATATGATTATAATTGATATTTATACAAATCAAAACAATATTCAATTAAATCGGTCAATGAAGTTTATTCTCTTCATTTTATAGGAGTTTAAGAAAAATATCCAAGACGAATTATTCTGAACCAAACGATAAAGTACGATCTATTTAGATTTTTATGACGGAATCAGACAAATATGAAATGATTGACTTTGTAATATTAACTAAGATAAATGAGAATATATGTATATATATAATATTCGAATGCAAATGTAAATATAAAATTCATATGGAAACAAAATAAAATACTAATAAGCAAAACATACCTTATCTTATATTCTAATTCACTTACCAAGCTGAGTTTGAATCTTGTTACTTAAATAGCTACGTCGTCTTATGCAATCCAAATAAAACAAAATAATTAAACTAGTCTTGATATTTAAATTAACTCAATTTATTGGATTATATAAAAGAAAATTGGCAAGATTAATGATAAAATACATCGGAAATGTCTTTGTATTTTAGATTGGTTGACTAAATAAAAATGATAAAATTACTATGTGTATCTCTAAATGTGTTGCGACAACGATAACGACAAAAAAAAAATGAATGAGTAAATGAAGGGAAAGGCCTTTGGATATTTTGCTAAAAAATTTACATATAACCCGATACCAAAGATGTGAAATAGGAGGGTATCAAAATCTATTTGTTTATCAAAATAATAACGGATAAATGAATATGAAATAATAAATATATTTGAGTCTTTCCAATCATTTTCATTTAATAAATTATATTACTTTTAGAGATAATAAAAAAAAAAAACATCCCCTTTTATTACATATAAAAAAAAAATTAATACACGCACATTTTATATAAAAAAAAATCATACCATATATATATGAGTCTGTTCGTTCACTATTTATTTGCCCATTGATTGACTTCAGTTCTTATGGTGTAAAGAGAAGTTTCTTTGTCAGAAATAATAATCGCAAACTTTATAATGCTTCACTAAAAGTTTTCTTTTTCTGTCCGAAGAGGTGAGTGCACTTTGATTAGCCCTTTTATAATGTGAATTGATCCAGTTGGTCCATGTTCCTTTACTCGTGAGACGATGTTTACGCAAATCCATTTTTTTTTTTTTTAAAACAGAAATATCTTTTTCTTTTTTTTTTTTTTAAATTAAAAATAGCCGACTTTTTTTTTATAAAGCATTTTTTTTTTACTTCATAGGTTTCTTTCTTTTTTTTTTTTTTACACTTTGCTGCCGCTTCCCTGGAAACTTTTCGCCACTGCCCTCTAAATGATTGAACGGGCAGATAATTCAACTATTTTTCCATGTTTTATGGTTTTACACACAAAAAAAAATATTGAAAAACTTTATTTGTTAAGACTCAGAAAATAGGTCTGTCCTTGACTATAGCAAAATGATGAAAAGAGTCCTGTTATATTCTGTCGCGTCTTTTTTATAGGTTCTCTTTCTGACGTTTTTCGTATCTTGACGACCATCCAATATTACTCAAATAAACCTCAATTTTATCAATTTTTTTATAGTAGTTTTCGCGCAGTTTGTAAGGTAAGTTTGGAGAAAAAGATACATGAAAATTAAATCCAAATTCGATTACACTTTTTTTATTATTTACAAACCAAAATACAAAATTGATATAACAACCTTTTATTTACTTGATAAACATCAATAATTTACACATATCTATATTTTTTAATAATATTTTTTTTAAATTAATTTATAAACAAATATACACAACATAAAAACATTGAACTGTATGTAATAATGTTACTATGGTGACTGCATTCATATATGAAATATGTAAAATAATATCGATCCTATTTAGGTAAACTTATATTGTACTGAATTGTTTTTTTTTTTTTTTAATTTATTTATTTATATGTTTTTCTTAAGTTTGATTATAGTGAAGTTATTTTTATTTTAAAGCTAGAATCAACAGTATATAATTCTATTTAAAAGCTTTAAGGTTGCCATGGTGATCAAATTTACATTTCCAAGATCTTACATTATCTATCTATTAAGCAAAGGAAAAATCAAATAAGATCAACAAACTTCTTTATTTATTTATTTTTTTATATACCTGGATCATCAATCTGAACATTCACAATATATATATAGGTGGTGCAGTAGCAGGGTTAACATATGGTAATCGTGTGTTATGTATTAGTAAAGGGGTATTAGATTACTTAGAAAAAGTACAAATGGAAGTAGGAATACAGTTATCAAAATTAAAAGTTTTTTTAGTTTATTAATACATTAATTATTATAAGACTAGATGATAATAACTTATGATGGGGTTTGATCATCATCCCATCATAATATAAAAATCTGAAATGTGTTTCTCTATAAAATAGAAATATTAATTATATATTTAACGTCCATGTAATTTTAAAAAGCTATTTGAAATTTATAACAGTAATATTTTGAAATCTTTCAAAATATGAAACTTATAGAATGTATAAAATAAAAATGTATATATTGGGAAGAAGCTATTTCAATATAGAAATCAAAGTTAAATTGTAAAATTTGTATATATAAAATGTTGTAATATGGTGAGCTTTAACTTAATAATCTTTAAATACAAGACAAAATATTAATTTTAAAATACGTATTTCTTCTAATTATATGTAAAATTCAATTTGATATATATTAAATACAGTAATATTCATATAATTCAACTTATTCTATTAGTAGTTTTGACTATATTCCTTTTAGTGTTCATCAACTCAAAATGAGACAGACTATTTTATAACTCCCATAATTATATTCAGCTCTCCCACAATTCTGTTATTTTAATGTTTGATGATGAAGGATTCATTAATACTTGACAGACAATTTCTCGAAATTAATATAGCTTTTATTTTTCATTTATTGTGGCAATGTTCAATTAGTATAATTTTTATGTTTTTATAATCAAATTGAAACCCATATTTACAAGTTTTATTGTGATGAAATATAATAGACATATAGTAAGCATCTAAGTAGAAAATAATGAAATAATCACTACTACTATGAGCACAGAGAAATGAATAGAAAGCAAACAGTACACATATAGATTTAGGATTTTGAATATAGCTTTTCATAAAGTTTAGGTATGAATCAGACAAAACGATTCCTATCATCTGATTGTTAATACTTGTAGAAACATTTAAAATTAATGAGTGGAAATATTTTCATTATTACGTTTGAATGTAAAAAATGAAATAAGTATATTTTTTGATTGATCAAGTAGGAAAAAATAAATCAATAAAACATTGAAATATACTACTCTGTGTTACATAAATAAGTAAATTTTTATAATTTTAAATAAGACCATAAATAAATAAATTATGTCTTATCAAATAAAGTAACGCCCATAATATAAACCTATTCATTGAGTAACTATCCGAAAATGGTTCTGCAAAATAATTCAAATAATGCCCCCTCCCCTCTTGTTAAAAGTTGGCATTAAATTTGTCTAAAAATGATTCTTGATTTGTGAATTTTCATACTAATGTTTTTGGATTTAGTTACACCATGAATAATTTTTTTAGTAAGTAAAATATATAAAAATGAATTTTTGTAAACTTGGTTAGTGTTAACAGTATAAACAATGGGTTACAATCATGGTATTTATTGTACTATAAATAAAATTCAAAACTATATTTGTAAAAAAGATTATTAAAAAAAAAACTTGTGCTAACTTCTCATCAAAGTCTTGATCAAGCTGTCAGTAAACTGAACCTGCTTGTTTATCTATGATCAAATACAATATACATGTATTGTTGTTGGTAAGATAATGAGATCTATAATATATTTTTCAAATATTTAAAAAAAAAAAATCCAAAACTAATTTGTTTTTTAAAAAAATTTTTTATATAAAATATTAGTTTAATATTTTTATTTATGATCAAAACTCTTAAAAGAACATTTAGTTTGATGCTTCCTACAATAGTTTTTTCTTAAAACGTCTCAAATGGAGTAGATGTCCAGAAAATATAACAATCAATAATGGTTATTGTGCATCTTCAAATTATTTGTCTAATCATAATTTTGTCCAAAGATATATTTAGAACTATTTCTGTAATAGCAATATTGTATATGCTATGGAATTTGTTACTTTTAGTTGAAGCATTATCTTGAATTTTGACTGTTTAGTCAGGTTTTGTTGATATCACAATTTATATGATCTTTATATTTTCTCATCTACTGGCATTTGTAATTTTAATTATTTTTAATATGTTTGTATATTTATTGTATTCTTTTTGTATTTTCAGTCTTATTTTACAGTCCAATGTAATTTGATTTATAAATATTTAAATAAAATGCAAAAATGCTTGATATTGTTGAGAGTGCAATAATAGTCTTTCATATGGGCACAAAACTGAATCATAATTATTGTATTAAAAATGGTCACTATTTTTTGAAATGTCTAATCCCCTTTAATTTCATATAAATACAGTATCCCTTCATATGTAATATTAATTTTCCCTTCTCTTATATCATTTGCATGCGTATGTATATATTCCTCTTTCTTATCTTTATATCAAAATTTAGTGCACTAAAATCATAACTAATTGTTCAGCACCAAAATTCCACTAATTTTTGTGATATAAAGATAAGAAACCATTTCATCTTGGATATATGCACATAAGTATGCAAAAGAATTATCCTTTCAAATGTATAACATGATTCCAAGCATTTCTTGAAATTTATGGATAACGATGAACTGTATTATGCATTTTAATACTAGTGGGGGTATGCACATACATGTAGAAAATATATACCAGCTATACATGCACTATTTTTTCTCCTTCTAATTTTTTATATATTTTATTTACATTATCTTACTTTCAAGTATTTTCTTTTAAATTCATATAAACACAGTATCCCTCCATAACAATGACATTGAATTATAGATAGTAGGTAATTGCTAACATTTTTTTTAATTTTTCATATTTTATTTATGTTATCTTGATTTCAGTCATTTTGTAATTTTGATTACTTTTAATGTTTGTTATATTTTTTTAATAGCACAATGTTCATTGTGAACTTATTGTATTACCTCTTTCATCATATATTGTGGTTTTATTATGTTTGCCTCTGCGATTTAATTTTTTTTTATATATGTTGACAGCATTCATGTACTTATGATTGTATCAGTTTGTATTAACAATAAAGATTTTAATATGAAATAAATTTGATTGAATTTTTTTTAGTAATACAATTAGATTTTTTTTTTATTGTTTAATGTATTTCTATTTTTAAGGATGTTTTAAAATACTCCTTTGTATACAATATATATATATTGTAATCTAGTGTTATTGACACTTGGTTTATTTGGCATTGTTTCCACAGAAAAACAATGCTATCCTTTTTTAGAAAATAAAAAAATAAAATAGTAATAATATTAAGTGATTAATAAAGTATGCTATTTACTCACTTTAACGTGTTTTAAGCAAATAACTAAAAAAAATTTGGTAATCCAAGGTCATTTTGAAGAAGAGCATGAATAATTTAATTAAAATATTAACAATAAGAGCAATTTAATATAGTATAAAAGCACATATTATAAACTAATTGATTTTGGATGGGTGGAGGGGGAGAGTAGATGAGTATCTTATCATAAAGCACAATCACTTCTGGTAGTTTTGAAATTATTTTAGATAAAAATGTAGACAGAATTATACATCACTAATAAACATTGTTAATTAAGTATATTTATTATTTTCCATTATTTGTCAAATTACTCTGTAATCCATTTAAATCATACGGAAATATATAACTGTAATAAGTTTTTTTTTCCTTTTCTTTTGTTTATGTTATAATTAAATGATTATTTTTCTGTAAGAGGTCGCTAAAAGAAGACCGCCAAATTTTGAAGAAAGTTTAGTCTGACTTTAGTTTTACAAGGAGGAAGCAGTACTGAAATTCGGTAACAAATTTTTTTTATATTTTTTATTGCAGAAATAAATATAAGTCCAGTAAATTTTTAATAATATCATGCGTTGCTAATCCTATTTGATAAGATATTCTGTTTTCTGTGGCCATCTACCTATTTTAAAGCTTTTTATACGCAAAAATGTACTATCTTATGCTAAAGTTCAAAATGACCGTATTGACTACAGCAATCACTGAAAATGTCATTATATTTAAAATAAGTAGTATAAATAATTTCCAGGAAATAATCAATGATTTGTTAACTTTACCTTATTTAATAATCTTTTCGTGGTATAAAAGAAAAATTATATTTAAAAGACATATTATAAAAGCCAAGGAAAGTTAACTAGAAAATTTCGCGCTCTTTTTAAAGGACATTGTCTGCTTTGAAAATAATGTAAGTTCCCCACGTTAAAATATGTTTTATTCATTGAAAATTATCTAAAAATAATATTAATGATCAAGGATATTTACTTATGCACCTGTATATTTTTTAAAAAGAAAATATAAATTTTCTCAAGGCAAATATCAGAAAATTTGTATGTGTGCATTGTACGGAGAATTCCTTATTAAAGACAAATTACAATTCCTAGAGTAGGAATAAAAACTACAAACATTAGTGACTTAATTATAACCATAATATAATGTTATATTATACATCAATTTGAGTCGTTAAAACTTCATATCCACGTAAGTCAGCTGCAGTCCTTATAATAATAGTATTTTGGAAAATTCGCGCATTATTTTATTCATAAGCCAGCTAGCTAAAAATGATACGTATCGCCAATAGTAAAAAGAAAAGAATTGTATATGTGATCGTCAATCGTCAAATATTCGTCATGTTAAAATATGTATTGTTTTCTTGGATCCCAAAATTATATCAGTTAATTCAAGGAAGAGTTAACATCCAACGCTGCTATGTTTTCTTTGCCTAATTTATTAATTGCACCAGAATGGAGGCAACTTTTATATAAATAAAATAATAAAATGTCTTTCTTATTTTAAATTTGCTTCGTGAACTACGAATGGATCAAGTTCTTCATCTAGATAAATTGCCCAACGGAAAAACATTTTTCCAGTGAGATTATAAGCACTTGTTAAGTAATGATTTTTTTTACTAATTTGTGAAATTATGTGTATTTTTTTTTATCAACAGGTTAAAGGCTGTATAGTCAAGTAGTATTAAATTTATATTTGACATGGAAAATTTTTTTTTATAAAATGTGTTTACTTATGATATGCAATTATGGGTATAAATTTATATGTTAGATGCGTAAAAGTAGAAAAATTTAGATACTTAATAGGTAAAATATCTAGTTAAAATTATCAGAAGTAATTAAAGAGAAGTGCTATACAGGATATTACTTATTTAAAGTTTGAAACAAATTTATACTATGTTAATTGCGGAACTTATTCCCAATTATTCTTTATTAACGCATTCACTTAATTTAGTTCAAGATACTAGACTACCAATTACTTGTTGAATGTTTCTTTGGCAAAGGTGAAAATTATTATGGTTTATTCTGTGTTATCCATTGATTTCAGACGTTGATCTAAGTATACCCGGAACATAAATTTAGTGTAATTAGTGTATTTGCTTGTCTTGCCCCGATATAGCATCAGTATATGATTAATATTCGCATTAGTAATAATTGTAATGTATCTATTTTGTGGGATGGAAAATGATCTCCCCAAAAGCTTTATTTTCCATGAGGGGAATAGATAAATCTAGAATTCGGGTATGTTTATAACCCAAGTGATCGCTTCTCAGAGTTAGGACGATCAGTAATTTATATCGTATTTAGTGTATTTCATTCGTTAAAATCCCAGGAGAGGATTATATTTGGTGTGCGTTCCTATTATGTCCAAGTAAGAGGCAAGGACCCACCAAACTATTTTAATGTAGTAGTTAACTCTACAGACCTTCAGTGTTATTCCATATTCCTCATGAGAAAATAGAGATAATTCCACCACGGAAGGTGTTGAATATTGTGTTTTGTTTAGAAAGTTATGGCAAGATAACGGGTATATTGGAGGTTAATTCCTCAAGATCCATTTAGTAAAAATAGCGTGCTAGTATATATGATCAATGTCTGGATTGTGCGGCGGAATAGTGCTGGTAATCCACACGTAAGCAATGGAGAAAGTAAGTTTAAAATTGCGTGATTTAGAAATTTTTATTTGCCAATGGAGGGTTCAAATACTAGGTGTAATTCGGGTTAATAATTAATTAGCACTCATAATATAACTTATACTGAGGAATACATTGTGTATAACAACTTCAGTTGTTATTAAGGTAAATATTAAAATAATAAGTGTAACTTCTGATAAATAACCCATAAATTATAATAAGTTGTCTAAATAAATACTATCATTTAATTAAAGATATGATAATAAAAATCGTTGGTACGTATTGCCTAGAATCAGATTATTTTTATTTTAAAACAAATAGTTAGTTAATAAAGTTAAGCAGCCGTTCATATAAGATACACTAAATGGATGAGTTAATGTAACGATAATAATATTTATTTTGTTATATTCAATTTGCATAAATGTAAAAAGAAGATGAAGAAGTAGTTCGAATCCAGGTCTAAAAGTATAGACGTTATATTTTGTTTTATCCATATGGGATCGAATAAATTGTATATGTTTGTTTATTATGTTAATCATAAAGGATAGTTTTGTTAAACTGTAATAATAAATTATAATCTTGTTAAAATTTAATAATAAATTATAGTCTTGTTACAAGTTGTTTTGAGTCATTTTTCTTGTGTGCTAAATAAAAGTGTATTTGCATAATACTTGCAATACTTTCTTGAGTCCAAAATCATTTATGAAATCTTAAATTCAATACACCAGATAGACCATTGCAGGCAGATCAGAATATTTCAGTATAGTTTAATTTAATAAGAATTATTTGTGGAATTGAAAACTTCAGACCAAGACATTTTATTTTATGTGTGTGTAAAATCACTTTATTCCCAAACTACCAGCTTTGGTAGCACATTGTTTCGTACCATTTAAGTGAAGTGTCTAAGTAATAAATCTTAGTTAAATTATTGTGTTGTCATGGATGATGGAAGGACACAAAAGCACCCTTGTCTTTTCATCATTCCGACTGAGATTCTGGATTAAAAAGGGCTGTATTATTCAAAATTATGCGTTGTTATTGAATATGGTTATCTCGTTAAACATTATAATAGTTGATATGTGGATGAAGACACCTGGAATTTAAATAAGGTAAATGTTTCCTATAGCCGACCAGAATGTCAGTCATATGCGACAACACAATACTGCCGAGCATTTTTTTTATTAAATATAACAGAGAACCCTGAGATTAGTGTCATTATTATTAGTACTCTTAAATTAAGAATTGATTCATTATGATCAATATTACAAGCGTGGCATGGCTAAAGAGATTGAAACTTCTGATTGTATAATAATAAAATATTGAGATCATATTGGCAAATTAATGAATGTTTTGTTTTAGTCAGTAATATTAACAATGACATGAAATCATCATCATCATTGTCGAACAGTGCAAGTACTTACAGCTCAGAGAATGTGTTTTGGATAGAGAAAGAATGTTAGTTTATTCTAAATTTTATTTTTAAATTTATTTTATTAATGATAATTTTTTTTTATTCTATCTCTGTCTGAACTGCATATCACTGTAGCTGAATTATTATAACTAACCAAACGTCGAGCTATATTAGGTAATATACGGATTTGCTACCCGTCCTAGAAGGAAGCGTTTAGGCTTTCCGAATTCTCTTTATTGAATTCGCTCATTTATTTTAATAGAAGTCATCTTCTTTTGATAGGTTAGAATATATATATATATAATGTTGCAATAAAGATGATTGACAATGGTCATTGTCAATTTTCACATAAATTATATATATATTATTTTATTTATCTTGAATCTTATACTTTCTAAATTTTCACTTAAATCCTTCAAAAACTGCAATACAGGCTTATTATACACTTGTATCAATATTGTTCTAGTGTATCAGTGATGAGTGGTGAGCAGTGGCTTATGTGAAAGTCTGTGCTCATATACCCTATATCAGGGGTCCCCAACCTTTTTGCACTTATGAGCACATTCTATAATATCGGCCAAGTGGCGGGCACCATTTATTTATCAGTGTAAGTTTATAGTTGGATATTATTAATAATACACATAATGTACAAAAAATATTTATTTTAAAAATAAAATTTTAACATATAATTAACATTTATATTTTTATGTAAAAATATAGTATGTCCTACAATTTGATTACAATATAATTTATAAGAAATTTTAAAAATTTAATTTATTTGTGTCAGATAAATAATTTTTTATCATGTTCATGGCGGGCACACGTAAAATGGTCTGCGGGCACCATGGAGCCCGCGGGCATAGGGTTGGGGACCCCTGCCCTATATATTAATCCTTCAATGTAAAATTACTCTTCTATAATTACAGTAGATTCTTAAGATATTCCTATTCAAAATTAGTTTTCTCTTATTATGTATAAACCTTCTTTAATTATTTTTTTATAAGATGTAACATTTTCCGTCTTCATCTCAAAATTTAAATTCTTACATTCTTTCACATGCAAGTATGTATTAGAAATTAATGCTGTTTTAATATGGTTTTCAATTTATTTTTAATTATTCTTATATATGAAACATTTTAATTAATTCCGTTACTATCTAAATAATAATTAAAACAGCATTGTAAACTTCATTCATACATCATTTTATGTTAATAATTGTAAACGTATAATAAAAATATAGCATTGATAATATATGAAAACCAAATGTATTAAATTTATATATATATATATATATTATTATTATTAGGATTCTTAATTTGATTGTAATTGTGTGGACAAAGTATTTGAGCCATCTCATTCAGCTTATCCTACTGAAAATCTTATAGGATTACAGATAGCTTTTATCTAGGAAAGTTTCGTGCATGTTTTAAATGTCAACAATAAAAGGAATTTGGGAGAACTAACTTGAGAATGTGTTCAATAGTTAGATAATCAGATTGGACTTGTTCCTGAGATATAATAGTTAACATTAAAAATAGAAAATGTAAATTGATTTTCTGCCAATCATGTCTGCCCACAGTTATAATGGAAAATTGTCCTTATCAAATTTTTAATGGATTTATTTCTCTAATCCTGAAATCAGAATTACCCCAAATGTATCCAGAAGGAAGTATGAGAAATGAAAGTCTTCAGAAAATAAGGAAAATTTAGGAGAGCAGTATTTTTTACAAAAAGGAGAACTAACATCTTAAATCATTTCCAGCGAAAATATTAAGACCATGTGTGAATTGATCAGCCACAAGTTCTTTTATCTGGATGATTTGATCAAACAGCAGACTGGAACTCAAGGGCTCAAGTGACAGCTCTGGTTCTTGAATTCCTGAACTTTCAAGTAAAAAACCATTAGATTGGCATGTGATAAGATATATATTAATATAATTGATAAAGTGTAGACAAAAGCATGTTCACATCACACACACACATATATATATAGTATTACGTACATGTAAGGATTGGTGAAAGTAATAGAAATTAGTACAGCAGTGTTAATTTTTATTAGTCATTAAACTAGTGATTATTCACAGTACAGAAATATTATTAGTGGATAATCTAGTATAATGAATAATTAATAAAACTGTGAGGTTGGTAAGTTTTACATTTACCAATTAAATTGTAATTGGCTATCTATACATACTGAATAATCACAAAGAGATTGTGATCTGGGCCAACTGATGAGGACGGAATCAGCATGAAATGAGCATCTTGGTGATCATACATTTTCACGTTTTTCGTCATGTTTATTATTACACACCTCCACAAGATGTTAAAAACAGATAGAGAACAATTCCTATCTTGCCTGAGAATGGTGTAGTGAAAATTACACAACAGAAATATTATTACTGATATTTATAGAATGTGAACATTAAATGGATAAATGATTATATTCACTGGCAGAGAATCTTCAAATTAATGAATTCACTCTCCCAAAGAGGACTTAACTATAATTTTAAAAGAATAAACTATTACGTTAAATTGGGGATAGGGATATTAGAAATTGTATTTTAGTATAGTATAATGTCACCATTTGGTAGTATTTACATGAACATATTACTTAGTGGTGGAGTCATGATCCATATACTAATATAGACAAGATGCTAATCAATAAATTTTATAATGAATATAAAGTATGCTTTAAAAAACATGAAATTAATATCTTGAGCAAAAAAGAAAAACACATAAAAAGACAATTTGAATGGCTTATAGCTTGAGTGTTCATAAGAAGTTTTTTTGGTAGGCAACAAAATCATCCTAATTTTATATTTAATCTCCATAAAATCCTAAACTCACATAATATATATATATTTAACCTTTTTTACACACTATTAAGAGATGAGATGTTAATTCAAAGCTAGTATGAAACAATAAATCTAAAGAAGGTAACAAGGTTTCCATGAAGATAATTTCTAGTTAAACAAGCCTTAAAATCCACAAACCAAGTATTATGAAATAAATTTATTCGTCGAACCAATAAATAAATAATAATTAGGTCTATGGAATGAATATGAAATTAGAATTATGAATTAAGTAATAAGTAAATTAGGGTGTAGATGATTAAGTTGATGAAAATGAGTAATAATTAAATAAAATGAAACAAGCCCAAGAGTGAAGACAAAGATGTATTAGAATAATGAATGATAGAATAAGAGCTAATGAATGATTAAGATGATAATAGAATAAAAGCCAATGAATAGTGAATCAATTATGATAATGAATTAAAATCAAATGACAATGAAGATATAAAAGAAAGATCAAGATGAAGTAGAAGAACAATGTTGATGATGGAGAATGAGATCTTGAACTATAAACTAATATTGTATTAAATGATAATAAGATAAACTAAATAAAATAGGGATTCCAAGCTTGACAAAACCAGAATATTCACCATAAAGTCAAAACAAGCTATCCGTTTTAAGACAAAAGAAGCAATTTACACCTTAAAGTTTCAGCTGAATTTAATAGAATGGTGGATATAACAGGACTCAAATCTAAGTACAATAACTAACTGTAGATATAAAATTTACCATAAATTCAAATTCTACACTGTAAATTAGTAACTTATTCTTCTCAGGGTCCAAATAACATTATTATTTTTACAAGATATACTTGGGTCAGTGAGAGGGATTTTGCCACTACCCAAATATATCACAAAACAGCTCTTAATCCACAAATAGAATTAATAAACAATATATGGCAATTCCAGATAAACTTTATAAACTCCATAAACATTATAAACTTTAAGCTTCAAGAAATACGAATACTTTTAATAACTAAACACCATAACTTACCAACTTCCTTTTGTCAAATAATTATGAGCAATGTGATCAAGATCAGCAAATGATGTATCTGTTGAGTTCAAATAAACCGATTAAATCAGATTAATAATATCTTGATCACTAAGTGATGGTGCTTTAAATGTACTTTTAAATATATGAGCTAAACAAATTTATTATAATATACTAACATAGAGTTAAATATTCTATATGGATTGATGATGACCAAAATAAGTATTGATAATAATGTATATGGTGCTTAGCAATAAGACTACAGACAACTAAATAAACTTCTAAAACAACAAGATTTATTTACAAATTTATTTCAGAAACATCTGAAATAAGACAGACATTATATAAAATCAGGTATAGAAAATAATGTATATCCCATTGAATACACGTGTAGTATATAAAATAATATAATACAGTGATACCTTCATTATTACTATCATTATCAGCTGTTTCTCCTATTTTATATTATAGGATAAGAAGGTTAAAACTCTGTTTAAAGAAAATTAGCACCCAAGTTATAAAAGTGTACTCAAATCTTTGGGATAAGTGAAAACTTTAAAATCTAAAACTCAAGGTTATAAAGTAGCATATTACACTACAGCTATTTTATTTATTTCAGAATATGATAAGGGCAATTATCATATGCAGCACAAACAACAATTATTTAATGTGAAGAGATTTATTGTATTAATGTGGCGACAGACATCGAAGTCAAAATGTATACATGACTCCAAAACCTTGCCTATGTCTGCAACAATCATTCTAATCATTAACCTGTCTTACTGATCCATTGGTGAATCATTGCTTGATGAAAATAAAATGACATTGTATAGGTGTATCTCTTGCCATAGCATACAGAAATTTTATAATTGCTAGTAAGTTATGATTGGTTTGCATTTTAAACTGAAGGTACTACACAATTGGGCAAACACTATAGATAAACCAGTGTCCCTGACTAACTTTATTCTATCATTGCTATCTAATTTTAAAATACTAAAACTTCACCATATACAGTGGAAAACTAACTACATAACATCAGGAGGTATCAAACAATAAAGGGAGGCTCTCCAAAACATGATAGTTGTACAATAATATGCCCGATTTCAATACCTTTTTCCTAGGGTACAAAATGTGTGGCCATTGTCTCATCATAGGGAAACAGAATACAAGCTATGAATATAATCCTCTCTTGGGATTAACTGTGCTTAAGCAATAACTATCCGCCTCGACAATATAATCCTCTCATGGAATAAGCAATGGGAGAGTCCTCTATCTAACCATGCACAATATCAATGATACTATATTTGATGCCACTACATGCTACACATACTTATCAGATAAAGAAATGATCACAAATCCTTGTCAATACAATAGCAAGATAAAATTAAGTCTAGCAATAAAAGTTAAAATATAATGATCAGATTTTCCCATGCATAAACTAATAATGTATTAAACAAAGCAACATTATAAGTTAACCAATATTTAGTTATTTTAAAAATAATGATATTTTGTTATAACAAAAAACACACAGACAATGAAGAATAACCTACATTCTGTAATTAAAGTGGACATGCTAATTCATAGGCAAAATTTAATAAATATAAAATGCTTATATAAAATATTCCATATAATAAAACAATTGTGTCATTATACTATCTCTGACAAATTATTCTGTCTGTTTACCCCTCAATAGAATATCAGAAGCTATTTTTAAATTGTGAGAGATAAATATATATCTGTCTAGATAAACGAGATTTAATATCTTTTCAACCAACTGGGAAAATAAAAAATATATATAATAAATGTATATACATTTATCTGTCCTTAATGTATATATATATGATCAATAGATGGCATTTTACCCAAAACACCGTCAAGCGTAGGTTTGTTTACATAAATGTCAGAGTAAGCATTCACTATCTCGTTAATTCCACCTTCAGATCATGATTTCAAGCTGATTTGCTATCATCAGTGAAGGGTAGGAATAAGAAACTAGATCTAAACACTAACTCTGAGCATTTATTTAACAATTTCTATTCAGCTTGCAAGCGTGAATTTTTTAGACACGTAATGTCTTCAAACTCAGCATAGCAAGCCAGATAAGCTTGACGGTGTTTTTGGTAAAATGCCATCTATTGATCATAAATACAAGCGTTAGCAAGTTTAACTTGTTTGTTTTGTTTTTCATATATATATTCATACCATAACAAAAAAATATATCCCTCAATAACATTACAAACATATTATAATACTAAACATGAGTAACAAAAAAAAAAAATAAACATTTGATCCCATTTTATTTTATCACCCTTAGTTCAAAATTTGTCCCATCATTATGAGCTGACTGCCATCATGGGTAAAACATTTTATGAGTAACGCATCCATATATTTTTATTATTATATTTGATTCTGGCACAGTGAAACAAAATTAAACACTTCAAAACTGTGTAGTAACAAAGTCATAATACAACAATGTTTATTAATATTTTGTGCAGACAATTTTCCTTTAATTTAAGCTATAAGTTGGGTAAGGTCAATCATCGGACTAATATGTAAATACCCTCAAAAGCACTTCACAATCAGCCACTCTCCTTCCCATACAAGTACTCGATAGAATAAAAATTTTATTGGGATCATTTTGGACTATTTTGCATTCAATTTAATAATCTATTTGATTGGTTCATCACGGCCTTTATACAGCTTTTTTAAACATGATAACCAACAAACACCACATCTTGTGAACTGACAATCCAACTATAGCAATTCCAAAATATCCTGCAATTTCAAACAAAAACATCTTTGATGGCTTTCAAGATGTAGAATAGAGGTGTTCATCTTGTGGCATCTCTGGGCCACATTGGGAAAACAAATTATCTTGGGTCACATTTTAAATATACAAATATTACAGAAATTGATTAAGCAAAAAATTCAATGTATACTTTGTGATATATCACCAGTTCTTAAATATAAATAGTCAAAATAAGGGTCATAGATCACATGACCCTATCTCTTAAGCTTGTAAGTTATAAACAGTGAGGATTGCCAATTCCTCTACAAGCTTTATGATAAATGCTTAGCCAGAGCCAGCACTTAAACCCCTGACCATGGTTTTGTGCTTTGGCACTCCTCAGAGAGGTGTCAGGGTAGGTTCAGACATTAGATCTAAAAATACCAACCCAAAGCCAAGCACTTATCTAAAAGTTATCTATTGAGTGGAAAATCTGAAATTTTCAGACATCTTGCAATTATGCAGTGGTTCGTTTGGAGTGTTTTAAAATCGTTCAGCTGTTTTCAACTTTGTGATCATTAATATTAGAAAATATACTATATAAGTAATAAATCATCACTGATGTTTTAAAATTTTTTTTTATAAAATTAAAAGAAACAATTAATTAGATATTTGAGTTTATATGTACATTTATTTTAATCATATCATGACGTGATCATACAAAAATCTTTAATGTCTTAAATAAGTTTATAATTTTGTGTTATGCCGCATTTAGTCATCCTGAGTTGCACATGAACACCCTGCTTTAGAGACTGCAAGCAGTCTTCCAAGACTTGTTATCTTGATGAAAATTCTAAAACTATCCAAACCAGTCACTTCTCTCAAAATATGTCTTTATCAACTTATTTTAGCAATCCCACTTCCTATTGATATAATAAAACACAGACTGCAAAGAGCCTTCCCAAACATTAAAAAATTTCAGCCATGTCACCCATGAATACATATATAAAAGTCTGAATCTCAAGCAGCCAGTCCATAAGGTATCTCTTGAACTGTAAGGTGCAATGATGTTAAATATTGGAATATGGACCTACTCAAAGAGCATGAAATGTAAATGAGCAATGATCTTAAATTGCTCATAAATATACATGTTTAATATTCATAGAAAGACTAAACATTAGTCATTTTAAATTTTGCAAACTCCAAACATAAATATATAAAAAATAATCCCAGTGTATACCGCTAGCTAAACTTAAATATCAAATCACTTTCCCAAACGTTAACTAATTTCAGCTATGCCCCTGTGAATATATAAAAGTTTGAATCTCAAGAACTCTGTCCATATTTTGATATTTAACAGCATTGCAGCTTACAGTTTTAAAAAACGTTTTGTACTGGCTGTTTCAGATTCAAAATTACTTAACGTAGGAGAATGATTTGATATTTAATTTCACACCAGGATTAACTTTTAAAAAAGTCTAGCAACAATAATAAACAAGTAGAAATGAATAAGGAATTGAGTTCAAACTGATGATTATTGAATTGTATTGATAATAAGATTAGATTTGATACAAGAAAGTGGATATGATTTTTTGGGAATCAAATTTGTGAATATTTAAATGTGATCCCCAATATGAATAGATTAGATATACAAGAAGTGTGTATGAATTTTTGGGGAACCGATTTGTGAATTTCTAAATGTGATGCTCATCGTGAATAGATTAGATTTGATACAAGAAAGCAGAGTAGATTTTTGGTGGAAACTGACTTGAGAATTTCTAAATGTGATGCCCATTGTGAATAGATTAGATGCAAGAAAGTGGGTATGATTTTTTTGGGAATCCAATTTGTGAATTTCTAAATGTGAATAGATCATATTTGATACAAGAATGCAGATATGATTTTTTGGGAATCCACTTTGTAAAATTCTAAATGTGATACTCATGAATAGATTAGATTTGATGCGAGAAATTGGGTATGATTTGTTTGGGAATCCAATTTATGAATTTTTAAAAGTGATGCCCAATAAGAATAGATTACATTTGATACTAGAAAGTAGGTATGATTTTTTGGAGAACTGATTTGTGAATTTCAAAATGTGATGCCCATTGTGAATAGATTAGATTTGATACTAAAAAATGGGTATGATTTTTTTGGGGAACCGATTTGTGAATTTCTAAATGTAATACCCATTGTGAATAGATTATATTTGATATGAGAAAGTGGAATAGATTTTTTGGCGAACTGACTTGGGAATTTCTATATGAGATATACATTGGTAATAGATTAGTTTGGATACAAGAAAGTAGATATGATTTTTTGGGGAACTGATTTGTGAATTTCAAAATGTGATGCCCATTGTGAATAGATTAGATTTGATACTAAAAAATGGGTATGATTTTTTGGGGAACCAATTTGTGAATTTCTAAATGTAATACCCATTGTGAATAGATTATATTTGATATGAGAAAGTGGAATAGATTTTTTGGCAAACTGACTTGGGAATTTCTAAATGTGATGTACATTGGTAATACATTAGATTGGATACAAGAAAGTAGGTATGATTTTTTGGGAATACAATTTATGAATTTCTAAATGAGATGCCCAATATGAATAGATTAGATTTGATACTAAAAAATGGGTATGATTTTTTGGGGAACCGATTTGTGAATTTCTAAATGTGATGCCCATTGAGAATAGATTAGATTTGATACAAGAAAGCAGATTAGATTTTTGGGATAACTGGCTTGTGAATTTCTAAATGTGATGTCCATTGTGAATAGATTAGATTTGATATAAGAAAGCAGGTATGATTCATTGTTGAATCTAACTATCTCTAGATGTGATCCTTCCACTTTTATTTCTGAACATGGAAAAAAAAAAATTTAATGCATTTATATGAATAAATATATTCAATTTATTATTTATATATTTTTATTTTGTACTAAAATTTACAATTTCATACTGCTAAGTGACAGTATCACAAAATATATTTTAAATTATAAGATTTCTCAAAAATGGAAGCAAACAAACAGAGTAAGTAAAATAAAAGCATATATAAAAAAGAACAAATTAGACACATTATATGAAGTAATTGTCTTTGAGTAAAAATGTAAAAACTTTAGTTAACTGAAATTTCATGAAAAGCTCAAGCAAAAATCTAATAACTTCTCAATGTCCCAATAAGTGACTGGACCCTCATTGTGCTTGAAATGTTATTTTTACAATTACGTGTTATATCAAGTGTTAAGCTTTTACTTCAAAAATTTTAAGGCATTAGCATGTCTAGATCAAGAGTTATATGAAATTACGCAATGCGCGAATATTCAATTTTAAATTAGTCAAAACTAATACTGAAACATTCAAAATGATTCATACTGTATATTGCAGTGAAGTATTGGTAGGGATAATATATGCTAATTTAGAAATGGCCGTGCAGATAAGAAGAAACATCACTTCCCTTACACTAAGACATACTGGGTATATTTAATATTAAAAAACAACTTCATACAAAATTGTATATGTATTTATTAAATCTGTTAATACAATTGTCAGAATTGGTTTTCTTTAGTTTGACTAATAATTTCTATTAATAATACAGTATAAACAAAATTAAAACATCTTTCAATAAACATTAGCTTATTAGTTGAACTTTCATTTTAATTTAAAAGACTCAAACTTACTCCACCCATGTCATCGAAACCATCCAGTCTAGATAAATACAGTTATGTTTATCATTAACCATTTATTAAACTAGAGATTGTCTCTAGCCCAGATATAAACTTTACCTCAATTAAAGATTAATATATCTGTGTTCTTCACTCAATACACACATCTTTTACAAATGTATGAAATAATCATACCACTAGACATTCTTTTAAAAACATGAATAAAGATAAGATTTCCCCAAGATGTATTTCTTGCTGAACCAACACTAATCAGTTGGCCCAATTCAACATCTTTCATATATATCATTATTCTATATAAAGTATTTATCAATAGAAAATTATTACATTTGGATTTACAGATGTCCAACCTAGTCTATAAATAACTTTGACATCTTCCACATCAGATTAATGATTTATTAAACTAGATTCTTTCTATCCCAGATATAAATGTTAAACTTAAAGATTAATACATGATTTTTTAAGTACCTAAGCCGCCTTAAAATTATTCACATTTCTCTTTCCCATGTGTATCTTTTATAAATCTATTAAATAATCTCCATACCACCGCACATTGTATTTCTTGTTGAACCAGCACTCATCAGTTGGCCCATTATATCATTTGTCAATATTCTTACAGTATAAAAAATAAAATTTATTTCATTATAGTAACAGATTGTAATTTTACTAAATGAGAGCAATCAACTCCTCCCAGTCAGGAGCAGTATAAATAAATGCAATTTTATTTTTCCATTTGTAATAAGTTATTTTAATAACAAACACAGTCTTATTATATCCCTGTGTCTATATATGTAATATATAGGGTATATGAGCACAGACATTCACATGACCCACCACTCTCCACACCATCTCATAACACTGATACACTTGAACACATATATGTTGAAAAGATAAATAACACCATCTCATAACACTGATGCACTTGAACACGTATATGTTAAAAAGATAAATAATCACCAATATTCGTATTTCATGCTAAAGCAGCAATCATCAGTTGGTCCAGATTACCATCTCTACACATATATGCTCTAAGTGCTCAGATATATATTAAGATAGCCAAACCTCAGACTTTAATGGACAGGCTTCAATCCACTCCAACTCTTCAACCGTCCATCCAATTGAAAATCTGATGATGGAACGCTCAAACGCCATCCTGAGACCGAGATTCTTGTTATATTTTTAAAACAAATATATTTATTTAATTAATTGATTATAATAAAATTTAGAACCTTAATTATATCACAAAAACTTTTGTCACGACTGCTCTCAAATATTGCTTTGTAGGATTTACATTATCAAACCCACGTTGTAGCTATTGTGGGTTAAAAACTAGTTAAATTTATCATTTCATAAGCATCAGAATTATGACTAGCACCAACACATATAGGTACTACAAATGAATGGCATAAACACTAGTATGATAAGTTATGCCAAGGAACTTAAACTAAATACAGTATATAGAATTCAAAACTTACTTGGTTGAAGCACTTTAATGGATGACAAGACTTTGCAAATAATAATACATGCTTTGTTTACATTATAGTATATATTATTAACTGTCATTTAAGTATACAGTATTTTTCAACACACAAATATGTTGGTCACCTCATAGCATATATAATTATGAATACAAAGTAAGATAATTATAAATAAAACTTTAAAGCAGTGCAATGATGAATAAATTAAGTACTCATTCATTAGACTAGAGATTACCTTCTTAATGAATATTTCTGTAGTGTAATTTTCATACACCACTCTTACACAATGATAGAAACTGATTTCTATTACTTTTTAACACTTTATAGAGGGGTTTAACCATAAGCATATGACCAAAGACCTATAATTCCCAAGATGCACATTTTATGATGAACCAGCACTCATCTGTTGGCCCAGATCACAATCTCTTACACATATCTTTCTCAGTGTTGTGTTAAATACAGACATGGTTTAGCTATTCACCACAAATATTTTAAAGGACTTATCTATCTGAATAGTTATGATATGAAATGTTTTATACCTTAGCCCAGGGGTCCCCAACCTTTTTGCACTTAAGAGCACATTCTATAAGACCGGCCAGGTGGTGGGCACCATTTATTTTTTTCAACCAGATTGCGGGCACTATTTATTTTTTCAATGTAAATTTATAGTTGGATATTCGCTGTAAAAGTATAGTGTGCCCTACAATTTGATTACAATATAATACAATAATTTATAAGAAATTCTAAAAATTAAATTTATTTGTATCAGATAAATAATTTTTTGTCGTGTTCGGATAGCAGCGGGCACATGTAAAATGGTCTGCGGGCACCATGGTGCCCGCAGGCATAGGGTTGGGGACCCCTGCCTTAGCCCATGGCAGAATAATATGCTAACATTTAATGTTTGAAATTTGGCAAAATTGCTATTGAAATGATTCAAACTGTGCGTGGTAATAAAGACAAATATCGCAAAAATGTTTTCAAGTAGTTGGCAAGATTTTCTGAAGACAATTCACAAGTATACAAAACAGTCGTATTTCATGTTATAATTCATAATCCAAACATGACTGCACTTTAATTGGCATCTTGTAGAGGGAATTAATCACTTTCCACCAGAAAACACTATATATTTATGTTGTTTTTTTTAAAAAAAATGTAACTTTCTTTGATATTATTTAAATTTTAATATTTCCAATAAGTATGATCAATATAAACATTGAAGAAGGAATTGAATTTATAATGATAGCAGAAACAATTTGTAATGAATTATAAAAAACGAACAGTATAATACAAAAATAAATCCATAAGAAATCCAAACATTTGACCTCTAGGTTACATTGTAAAAAAGCACCCCTAGGAAAAGTCACATTTAGTTCAAAAGTGTATGTCATAAAGTACTGACCATACATATTATGAAAACATCTGAAAGTTTTTAGCCAACTAATCAATGCACCATCATTAAAGACATAAAAATTCAAAAGGTGTTAAAAGTTTCCATGGAAAATGTGGATGTATAAATCAAAAGTAACATTTTCATCAAAACTGCATTGAAATCAGAAGAATTTCAATGATTATTTCTGAGTTTCCGTGAACAGCCCAAAATAGAAGTAAATTTTCAGTTGGACCTTTTTGTCAGCAAAGTAGATCATCGGCCACAAGGCTCTATACTGAAGAGATTGTGTTGGTACAAAAAGACCAAAGCTGTCATTTCATAATATATCATTTGGCAAGAAAAATATTTTGATGGAAATAACACGAGCAATTAAAAGCATTATAACAAAAGGTAAATAACAACAAAGCAGTTACAATATATACCAAATAGTAGTGCAATATAAAAATAGCAAGAATTTACACCACAATTTTAAATTAAATTAATTTTAAATTAAATTAATTCCGAATACAGTTCAAAATATAATTACACAAATCTCATTCTTCTCTTTACCATGCCCGAGTTGTACTTTTATGTAGAAGACAATTTTTATAACATTTTAAATATTTACATGAAATTTTAAACATAATATAAAATGTCAATAATAAGAATAAATTACAGTTCAATAATACATTATTACATAATAAAAATATTGATTATACAACATTAGATAATCATATTTTCTGTATACTAATTTTTCCCTTTCCCCTCTTTTTCTAATATATTTTTAATTTGTTTTTTATTTCCCTAATCTTCTTAATTCAATTGGTAATTTATTAAATAATTTAATAATATAATGATTTCTTATTATAGTTTCATATTTATTGCACTATTTCAAAACTATAAACTATGTATATATCTGTTTTCCTTACACATTTCAACTTGTATATGTTTTTTTGAAAGTATTATCAAAATTTTTTTTCTCTATAATTATATAATCGAGAAGTTGATTGAATAATAAAATATTATTTTTGTATACCTTTTTTTTATTGATATATATTTTTTCTTTTTTGCAGTAATGCTAATCTATTAATATTAGAAAAGCTTGCAAAACCATAAAATGTTATCCATATCTCAATAAAGATTCACATACATAATACAAATATTTAAAAGGAAAATGTCTTTGATTTTGTAGAACATTATTATAAAATATCAAAATTTATTAATCAGCATGTTTATATATTTCCAAGACATTTTTTCATCTATCATCATTCCAAGATATCTAACAAATTTTATTTCTTCTGTTTTATACACCTATTATTACATATTACATTATTGCCATATAAGCACTCATGTGTATGCAGAGGTATATCAATATTTTTATATTTCAAGTGAGCAGAGCATGTTAACATAATTTTGTTTTTCTCCATTTATAGATATTCCTTTCTCAAAGCACCAAAAGACAATTTTGTTCAGACTTTCTTTAATTGCAATATGCTATTTACACCCATAATAACAGTATCTTTTGCATATTGATCTTTCAATATTAATATTTCCAAGATCATTTATGAAAATCAGGAACCCCATATAAATTTTTTTTGCTCATTACCCAATACATTTGATATTTGTGCTACAACATATCTATTATTTAAATAATTAAAAAAAAAAACAGCAATTTTTTTCTAACTCCACAATTTTGTAAACTGTGAATCAATTCCTTATACTCAATAATGTTAAACGCCTTAGAAAATTAGTTTAATATTTTTTATCATTTGTACTATTAATTTTATCTATAAAATTCTCTAAATCATAGTTGTTTCCTATTATTAAAAGTTTATTCATATAATTTTCATGATGCATCACTAATCTGCTTTTTTTCAGAATTGCATTTGCTATCAGAATTTCTAAAATGTTTATATTGTGACCATTTATTTAGGCCACTGTATTAAATAGTCCAAAATTTTGAATCTTAAAGATATATCTGGCATTAATAGCTTAATAAACGACTTTAAATACTGTTCTAGATACACTAGAATCTCTGCTTGAGTGTAAAAGAGACTACAAACACATTGTAAGCTTTCAGTAGTGGTAAAATAATAATTTAATAGTATTATTATTAATTTGGGGATATAAATATGTTTGCTATTTTATTATTGTTGAATAGTAATTGGAAAAATTAAATTTATAAATCTTGTAAATGAATAATTGTAGTCAATTCCTTAAGCATATTTCTATAGTGAATTTAAAACAATATTGAATATTCTGGGTAGTTATCAAAAATGAAGGTAGCTAGAGTATTATTAATTGTATGAACACTGTCATGTTATTGGTTTATTTTAATTGTACTACAATTCAATGTAATACAAGGTATAAATAACTTAACAGAGTTTGTATGGGGGGGGGAGGGGCATCAAGAAAGAAACATCAGAGTAAAGACTTCAACAGCTAACACCTATCAAATTAAAGAAAGAGCTGAAAAATTATAACATTGGAATTGAATTGAACAAGATTGATAACTAGTGTATTTTTAAAAACATGGAATAAGAAATTTTACTCCTTGTATGCATTTTCTATCTACTTTCCATTGATTTAGAATTCCTGTGGTTCATACTGGAGGAAAGAAAATGAGAGCCATATTGGGAATTAATTGTCTGACCAAATTCGACTTCAAATTCGGGATTAAACAGAAAATTGTTCATCAACTTCTGTTTTACTTATTTAAATGAGATATATTTAAAATTGATGTGTGAATTTTTTAGAGTGGCAAGAAAAAAGAAAAAAAAAAGTTTTTGCGTGATCTTTATAAATAAAGAAGAAAATACATTTGCTTGTAAATTATCATCTTAATAAAAATATAATCAGAAATAATTTTGAACAAAACTGTTAAAAGGTAAAGCAAACAAACTGAAAAGTCACTTCAAGTAGTATAAAGTTTAATCAATTTAAAAATAAAAAAAAATGCGTGAACTTATTTCCTATTCTTATTAAAGAAGAAAAATCGTCTGATTACTAAGGCTTGCATTGTTGAAAAAAGGCACCAACAAAATCAAAAAATTTGTATCTTTATTATTAGTTACATCATTAACAATTAGTTATTTTAACAGTACCCAAGCTTTAATATTAACATTGGACGGAGTGCTTTCAAATATCTGGATAAGAAAAATAATGATGAAGAATATGTTTTAAAATATAGATCACAATTGTTCTACTTTGGTATTTTATATGGATATGAAAAATAACAGAAAAAGTGTTTTTGAATTTGTTATTACATTCCATGAGAATTTCAAGAATAGAAAAGATAATAAATGTTTTTTTTTATCAAATGAGATTTGGTCCCTATTTTTAGTGTGACTAGATTAAAATTCTATTTTGCCATGAGATTATTGAATTATTAGAAAAGTATAAAATTACTTGGAAAAGTTGGAGTAGAAGATGAGAACAAACAGTATAGAGGTGGACAGATTCCATCGCCATAAAAATCAAAAATTAAGGTAAGAGATCAGATCCTATTATTACCTGCTAATTATTCAATTGTATGGAGATTTAATGAATAATATTGGTGTAGTGTACTTTTCACTATGCTACTCTCAAGGAATGGAGGACCTGGTTTCTATGTGATTATAACACTTTGTGAAGAGATGTAATCATAAATATATAACCAAAGACATATGAAAAAGATGTATGACCACCCACGTTGAACCAGCACTCATCAGTAGACCCAGATCACAATCTCTTATACATATTTATCACTGTTCAGTATATAAAAATAGCCAATACATCTTTCTCATATGTTTTATGTCATATAGGACAGTAACCAGTGTTTACCTTGCATGAAAGTAGCATAATAAAAATTACATTATAGATATATTATTTATTAAGTGGATAATTTTTAGTCTAATTAATAACTAATAAAAATTATTAATATAAAGCTTTCTCTCATTATGTTCTGATTTATAAAGTTAGTTGAATTACATACATATATATATTTTTCAAAAAATTGTAAATAAATTCCTCATTTTGTTTTTTTAGTAGGCTAAAGATTATAAATTCCTTCTTGTAATTTTTTTGAACTAAAATGTATGGGTACTGAACTGGGTTAGGACCCATATGATTATATAAGCTGATGGGCTTTTAAGACTCATAGTTTTGTAGGTAAATGGAGATAAGAGGTGGTTGCTGGAGGGGTGCATTAAATCCTAAGATCTAGGTGCAGTACTCTCAGATCCTCACTGACGAAGGCCATAAGTCAGAAAGTACTCTGGGGATATTGGATGAGTAGGCCCTAGATGGGGATTTTAAGCACAAGCCTTCTGTTATCCATTGATTACTCTGTAGCTTGCTTGTGTGTGGCAATATGTTTAGTGAGTTTTGCCTATTTTTCTAAATTATAAAATCAGATTGTGATTTTGATTTATATATATATTTACGGTTACATCTTTATATAAATTGTAGCTCGTATGATCAATAAAATTTGCTTTGAAATAACATTTAATTGTCTTAATCCTTTTCAGTTTATTAATGCGAAGGAGGGAAATAAAATAAAATGTTCTTTAATTTGT
Organism: Epiperipatus broadwayi; assembly: GCA_028023455.1. Taxonomy (NCBI): domain Eukaryota; kingdom Metazoa; phylum Onychophora; class Udeonychophora; order Euonychophora; family Peripatidae; genus Epiperipatus; species Epiperipatus broadwayi. The sequence continues at coordinate 930,314 of JAQFVV010000025.1, read as the reverse complement.
AACTTGTTTTTATAATTATTTTTGGTTTATTTGATTTATATTATGATTTTTAAACAAATAAATGTATGTTGTAAAGCAATATTTTTATATACCCGCACAATGATTTAAGTGTATTTTAAATTAATACATAAAGGAATTTTGCTTTAGAATGTTTAATGTACAATTCTTAGACTTCTTCAAATATCTTAATTAATTTTTAATTACTGTGAAATCATTTCCGGAATGAAAGTATTTAAGAATCATTATAAAACTGTTAGAATGGTCGTATCCACTTCAATTTACAATGAAAAATGGTCATCGTATATATATTCAAAATAATCTTGAGGGGTTTATTTTTTTTAAATTTATACTTATTGGCTTCAATTGGTTAAAATTCAGCGTTGTTTAGGTCACAGGTGGAATGGCAGATTGCACTCAACGCATCTGCTTCCAGTATACATACTTTTTATGAACTGAAAAATAAATCCATCGTCAAAGATGTGAAATGTTGTTAATGTAAAAAATAATAGAATACCGAAATTGACCTCTGATCTAATTCCATCACTCCACTCTTTCGCAGGGTAAGGGTTGGTTTCTATTGACTTTTAACACCTTATTGAGGGATGTAATCATAAACATATGACCAAAGATATGTGAAAAAGATATCTGACTCCCAAGAAGCACATTTTATAATGAACTAGCTCATCAGTTGGCCCAGACCACATTCTCTTACACATCTTTAACATTGTTTAGTTTAGATATATTTTTATGATTACATCGCTCCACAAAGTGTTAAAAGTCGATAGAAAACAGTCGTTAACTTGCGTGAGAGTAATGTATGAAAATTATACTTCCGAACTATTATTATTCATTATTGGATAATCTCTAACCTAATGAATGACTAATAAAAATTTATTAACGACATCTGCTCTTTTTTAAAAAGTTATTGAATGCAGAAAATAAACAAAGAATGTTTATCTCTGCTTAATAATTTTATCTGTTACGCTTATCTTTTTTTATTACTATTTGAAGAATATCTCTCAAGTACTCTTACCATTATCTTAAAGAGTTTCACGTGATCACATTTCCTATACTAGCACATTAATTGTTGATAAACAGAGCAAAACTCTCCATACAGTATTGCCACCTGTGCTAAACAGAGTAATCAATGGATGCCAGAAGGCTTGTGCATAAAATCCCTATCTAATGCCTACTCATCCAATATCCCCAGACTAGTTTCTGGCTTGTGGCCTTCGTCAGTGAGGAGCTTTGGATCTGAGAGCACTGCATCTAGATCTTAGGATCTAATGCAACCCTCTAGCAACCACCTTTTATCTCTACTTAACTACAAAACTATGAGAATGAAAACACAAAAAATATTTTCAATCTAAGTTCAATAGCTTATATAGTCATATGGGTCTGAACTCAGTTCAGCACCCATACATTTTGGTGTCTTTGGCTCTTTTACAACCATAGCCACCACTATCCTATTAGGCATGATTGGTGTTAAACCATTAAGCATCACATGATCACATTTCCTATACTAGCACATTAATTGTTGATAAACAGAGCAAAACTCTCCGTACAGTATTGCCACCTGTGCTAAACAGAGTAATCAATGGATGCCAGAAGGCTTGTGCATAAAATCCCTATCTAATGCCTACTCATCCAATATCCCCAGACTAGTTTCTGGCTTGTGGCCTTCGTCAGTGAGGAGCTTTACAGTATTGCCACCTGTGTTAAACAGAGTAATCAATGGATGCCAGAAGGCTTGTGCATAAAATCCCTATCTAATGCCTACTCATCCAATATCCCCAGACTAGTTTCTGGCTTGTGGCCTTCGTCACAAGCAGTAGGCATTAGATAGGGATTTTATGCACAAGCCTTCTGGCATCCATTGACTACTCTGTTTAGCACAGGTGGCAATACTGTATGGAGAGTTTTGCTCTGTTTATCAACAATGAATGTGCTAGTATAGGAAATGTGATCATGTGATGCTTAATGGTTTAACACCAATCTGCCTAATAGGTAGTGGTGGCTATGGTTGTAAAAGAGCCAAAGACACCAAAATGTATGGGTGCTGAACTGAGTTCAGACCCATATGACTATATAAGATATTGAGCTTAGATTGAAAATATTTTTTGTGTTTTCAATTTCATTCTCATAGTTTTGTAGTTAAGTAGAGGTAAAAGGTGGTTGCTAGAGGGTTGCATTAGATCCTAAGATCTAGATGCAGTGCTCTCAGATCCAAAGCTCCTCACTGACGAAGGCCACAAGCCAGAAACTAGTCTGGGAATATTGGATGAGTAGGCATTAGATAGGGATTTTATGCACAAGCCTTCTGGCATCCATTGATTACTCTGTTTAGCACAGGTGGCAATACTGTATGGAGAATTTTGCTCTGTTTATCTTAAAGAGTTGTTTTTGTTTTAATTTCATATATACTGTTCACAAATGTAACTGTGCCATAATAGCTAATGTAAAAAATTTCTAAGTCTGTTTACAACTTGGGTTTAAATTCAGGCAGCTTGTGATTTATTAGATATCTGATAATTTGCTAATCTCAATCAAAATTTTTCATCTAGCTTGTCCATAGTCAAACTAGTTCTCGATCCAATGGATGTATTATCTAGAGAATAAATCTACCCCAAGATAATTGGGTTAGTGAAAAGTGTTTAGATAGATTGATCATAGAAGAGTAATAACTGTAATTTGATGCACATATTTGTGCAAGGTCTATAGTTTACTTTCAAATATAGCAAATAGCTTTCAGAACTAGATCTAATATTAATTACCAACTCCAGTTTTATGTAGGTCTAATATCACAGTAAGATTAAGATTCAGCTAATTCATATTTGAACTTAGGATTGTGAGCATGGAAAACATGCCATGAATCTTATTGATATATATATATATATTTTCATTTTTAATCACTATCAGTTCATTGCAAGATGAAGATTTCTCCAAGATTAATCCAGTTTCTTCAATTTCTAGCCTCTTTTCTCCACATCATCACAACCCACTTTTTTATTTCATGTAACCATCTCACACGTATCTTTCTAGGGCTTGTATATTCTCTTGAAATCCAGTTTAAGGTTTCAACCATCCATCTACTATCATCCCTTCTAGCAATATATTCAGCTCAGCTCCACTTCAGTTTTTTAATACATTCAATGATGTCATTAACATCTGTTTGTTCCCTCACCTATGTATTTTATTCCGATCACTCACCTGTCCATACTTTATTAAATGGTCTAAACTTTCTATATTGCTCTTTTGATTAAGTGCCTGAATTTTAGATCCATAAATAATCCATAAAACGCATCTACTAAAAACCTTCCTTTTCAAACACATAAACATATTTCCTTTTATTTCTATCAAAATCACTCCATCCAAATTTAGTTCTGTGATTAATTTGTTCCATTATGTTTCCATCTCTATTAATAATCTGACAAAGGTTTTTGTAGTTGTTAAATTTTTCTAATTCATCATTATCAATCTTTTATTTTCTTATGAAAAAAAAACCATTGAACATTACTTTAGTCTTTTAACATTTACCTTTAATCCTACTTTCTTATTTTCATCTACTAACTTTTGCAATATTTCCTGAAGCTCTGAAACATTATTTGCAGAAAAAAATACACATATGAAAAATCTAGTTGATATAAATAATCTCTGTTTACTTCAATCTCATGACTTCTCATCTTAGTTCATAGAATACATCTTGCAAAACTGCTGTTAAAAGTTTCTGAATGTTTACTTTCCTATCACTATGCAATCTAATCATTGTTGTTATCTTTTGATCAATTTTCTTCAGAATATGACAACCTTGATGATTCAATGCTTTAATTATTGAAGAAATATTTACAGAATCAAATGCCTTTTCATAATCTACAAACCCAAAACATAATGGAAGCTAATATTAATTGTTTCTTCTATAATTTCTCTCAATAATTGGATGTGAACCAGTGCTAAAACCTCTTCTAAATTCAGTGTGTTCTTTTGGTTGGTTAAAATCCAAAGCTCACTAGATGAATTGTAATCTTGGTAAAAAAATTTGATTAGAACTGATAAAAGATAGATAGGTCTGTAATTTTTAATATCCTCCATCATCTTTTTTAAGTATTAATATAATATTCAAATATCTTTTCCTATTCTTATGCTAAAAATGGAATATGTAAATTACCAATTTACAAAAAAATTTCTTATAAATTAACATCTTGCAGCTAACAAGTTCTATGAATCTGGCTTTATTGATCAAAACGCACTCTTAGTCATTGACTACATATATATTGGATCTTCTTAGTTAACATTCAAAACATTGAAATAAATCACGTACAAATTAATATTGCAATGTTCCAATTATTTGGTACATCATTATCATTTAGGTATTTGATTATTATCATTTAAGTATTTGCTATATAGCTAAAAAAAATTATATTTCTTTACGCTTTTTTAAGATATCGATTAAAATTTCATCATTTTATTCAGCTTTTCCCTTTATAGATAATTGCATATTCTCACTTGTTTATTTAAAATCTTAGGCAATTCAGAAGATGTAGTAGTTGGAGGGAATACTTTATCTTGCTCTTTTTTTTGCCATATGATGTCATCTGCCATTTTACTAATAGTTACATCTTTTTTCATTATTGCAGAAATAGGTTTCCTGCCTATACCAAGATTTTGTTTTATATTTCCTTGCTAATTCATATTTATATTTTTTTATATCATATTAACTTTTTTTGTACCATTTTCATATTTCTTCTTTTCTTCGTGAATTGTCTTACATCGGTAGAAATTTTATAAATAAATTGTTGGTTTTTTGGATCAGCTATGTTCTTAATCATGTATCAATTATCTTCCTTTTTGACTTCATCTAAATAAGAATAATCTTCAAAATCTCTTAAGATTTAAGTTTTAATTTAAATTCATTGGATTATCAACTGTAACTATGGTTTTGCTGAATAATTTTTGTTCTAGTTTTATATTAACATGCATTATGCATATCCCAAAATTGATAACTTCCTGTGTTGAATTTATTAAGAACATTATAATCTAGAAATATATATTTACTTTTAGTCAAAATATAATCCAATTCTGCTGTGTCTTCATTTACATGTTTTCTTGTTCAATCCTGTTTCACAGTTTTCTCAAAGAAAGAGTTCATAATATAAAGTTTTTCTATTTATGTGAACTCCACAAGTCTATGTTATTTCTCATTTCTATCATCATAGCCAAATTTACTACCAGTACTTTCATCTTTCAATTGTTTATCAATTTTAGCATTAAAGTCTTTATTCCACAAGTTTGTGTTTTTTCTCATTTCTATCATCATAACCCAAATTTACCCACAGCAGGTTTATCTTTCAATCCTTTATCATTTCTAGCATTAAAATATGCAGATGGATAAATTTACACAATATTTTTTTTTTTAAAAAAGAAAACTTGTTTACATAAGTGACTATACATAAATATTAACCAAATCTGAATTTGATAGCTTTACATGTATGAGCCAATCAGTTCCTCATCATTATTCTGAGGTGCAATACCATCTGTGGCAACATCTATATCATTAACCCCCCCCCCCCAGGGATATTTAATTTAATTATTTTGTTTGACTCCGGACGTTCAACTAGACAATCATATTTTTTTTTACAATTGTTATTTTATACAAAACTATATATAAGTTGCTTTATTTTGAAATTATGTTTAGTACAGTAATTAGTGCACATATATTTTTTTATAATACGACCAGAGCTGATAAAAGTTTACATATATATTGCTCATCTCGTACTATATTAAACAACATTTTCCAAGTGATTGTGTGAAACAAAATACATATAATAATATCTTAAATATAAATCACAATATTGGAAATATTAAACTACAGGGAAATGGGTAATTAAAAGAGCTAAACACTATCTGGGGTTATATCAAAGCCCACATAGGGCACATGGATCCGGAAAAAATACTATGTAATGGTCAAAACTCATCTACCTCGCTAACACACTGCAGAATTTAATCCCTGGTAATGGAACTCAACACTAGGAAGGGTTACCTCCCAGAAATTCCAAGTTCAAATCCCAAGTCTCAATTCCACAATGCCCTCTACGTGATAATGTATCTGATGCTAATAGAATAACTTCCTGCAGTGCCAGTGGTCTGGGAGAAAACAAAAGACTAAATCTAAAATAGTCCTAGGTTCATTTAACAATAACTTATAGATGTGCCCAAGATAAGCCTAATGTGATACATAACTTAGATTGCACCCCGAATAAATAAAGAAAAGAAACAAATTTAAAGATAATATTTAACAATTACACTATTTATTTAGGCATACAAAGTTATAAAATATGCCCTCCAGATTTGATGGCAAAATAAAAATATAAATATTTCTATTTCTACATGAGTTGCTTTATATTATAATGTGTCTATTATATTACAAAGTAAGTATGTGCGAGCTATGTACAGTATGAAAGCAATTTAAATAACTAATTAAACATGAATAGAGAACCTTAAGATAATATGAGAAGCTCGCTTGAATGTTGATTCTAATTCTAAGATAAATTATACTGCGCATTACTGGGGTTCATTTAATTAATGTTATTAAGAAATTATTGTGGGAGTATGCATGTGGTGGTGCTAGTGATAAAGTGTGAAAAATGGAGTACTATGATAAAAGTGTGGCTTTACCAGAAAACAAATAACTAAAACTAAATTTGAAGTTTAGATAGGCATTTTGCCATTTATCTGGGACATCTCTAGTCCTTACACAGCTCAAGCCTGGCCAGCACCCAGGAGCTTTATAACTGTGGGGACATACACTAATAAATTCCCAGTAAGATATTTATGTCACACTCTAATGGGAATCGTAGAGTAAAACAAGGACACGGACTCAGCCGTCGACGAACTTGGGAATAGTAAAGTGAATTTAATACTCCAGCACAGTCACCAGCACCACACAATGTAACTTTAATATATATATATATATATATAAAAGGGCAGTTCAAAAAAGGCAGAATAACTCACTCATAAACTTATTTTTTAGCCAGCCTCTCTCAACAACATTTAAATAAAATAACTATTTAAAATCATTTATATAATATGTAAACTAATTATCTTGAATACAGTTTAATAAAGTGAAGGGGGAATGCGTGCTTGCAATTTAGTAATTAACATGGTAAACAAGCATTTATAAGATTTCCTTACGCAACTCGCACAGGCTTGAAAGAATCAATTTAAAATCACATTATAATAAGACATTCAAAATATAACGTTATACATATTTACATATAAAAAAAATGTAGAAGAAGTGTAACATACATTAAGGAAAGATGAACTAATTACACACAATAAATACATAATATGAAATACATTATTAAAATAGCTATAGCTTAAGGTTTATGAGATCTCGGGTTACATTTTAATTACCTCTCTTAGCAAGGACAGTCCATAAGCATTTCACAAATTTTGAATAGAGTTCTTGAGCAGACTTTGGTTCTCCTCTGCGATCACAGTTTTACAAGCAGTGGCATAATTCATGATGTTTTACAATACAGCTTCCATGAGCAGCTTTAGTTGGCATTTCAAGGCACAATTACAGGACTTCAGATGGAGACTGATGGCTGCAAGAAAGCCATTCCGAGGGAAGACGGCCCATTGCCTTTTACCCCGTCATTCTAAAGTTGATCACCGCAGGAATTTCTGGATACAGTTCGCTTCTCATCGAGAATCAAATAAGGTGACTTCTTTGACCAACTTCTTTCTTTTAAACTTCTTATTCTCAACTTTAAACTTATTTTGAACTGAACTTGGATTTGAGACAACTAAAATCTATATTAAGATGTCTGAACTTGTTTCTTAGATAAACTAAAATTTGTCTATCTTATCACAAAAATCAGTTCTATCTTATCACAAAAATCAGCCTTATTTATACTCTTATTGAACAATCACATTTGCCCTGTGGTAAAGAAATCCAGTAATTCAAATTTATTGATTAGATCAGATACCGACAAATGTACTTTTAATTAAAATTTATTATACGCACTTTCCCAAATATTCTGATCCAATTTATTTAATTAAAATTGCCAGCTAAACTGTTATCTTATAATTAATTAATCAAAAAAATCTACTAGTAAAACTGGCATAAACAGTTTAAAATTAGGCACTATTGTTCTCTTTCCCCACCCTCATTGATTTTAAAAGAAAATGGCACAATATTGAAAACTAAAGTAAAAATTTATTTACAACTTTTTTTTTTTTAATTTAATGTTTAAAATCTAGTTATAAGTGATATAGGGTATATGAGCACAGACTTTCAGATGCCCCATCACTCTCCACTCTATCTAATAACACCAATAAACTCAAGCACATATATGCTGAAAAGATAAATAATCACCAATATACGTATTGTCTATCTTAATATATATCTGAGCACTTATAGTATATATGTGTGGGAGATGATAATCTGGACCAACTGATGATTGCTGGTTTATCATGAAATATGTATATTGGTGATTATTTATCTTTTCAGCATATATGTGCTTGAGTTTATTGGTGTTATTAGATAGAGTGGAGAGTAATGGGGCATTTGAAAGTCTGTGCCTATATGCCTTATATTACATATATAGACACAGGTATATAATAAGCCTGTGTTTCAGTTATTACATTGTAGAGATGTCTGCCCATCCTTGCATATGTATTGAATGGATTATGTCCTGTACATGTGGGGTTCAGGTTGACCTTAGGTCAACATGGGTATGACAAGAATCTCAGCCTCAGGGTGGCCTTCGAGCATTTCATCATCAGATTTTCAATTGGATGGACGGTTGAAGAGTTGGAATGTGTAATAGATTGGAGCCTGTCCATTAAAGTATGAAGATTGTCTATCTTAATATATATCTGAGCACTTATAGTATATATGTGTGGGAGATCATAATCTGGACCGATGATTGCTGGTTTAGCATGAAATACATATATTGGTGATTATTTATCTTTTCAGCATATATGTGCTTGAGTTTATTGGTGTTATTAGATAGAGTGGAGAGTGATGGGGCATCTGAAAGTCTGTGCTCATATACCCTATATTACATATATAGACACAGGTATATAATAAGCCTGTATTTCAGTTATTATAAGTGATATTATTTTAAATTAAATGAAACAAGTATAGCGAATATAATATCCCAAAATAAAAAGATCCAAACAAACAAACTTTGAATAAAATATTTTCATAAATTTTAAAATATTATCGCAGTATGTGTGTAGATGAGAATATGTGACCTACTTTTGTTGTATGAGCATATATACTTAAATTCTCGACGGTTTGAAAATAAAGCGGTTTAAGACAAATTTAATTATGATAAAAACCCCGGGTACCCCATTAGACATATAAATTTAGACAGGATTTCGGTAATATATACGCAGTACACACACAATACGATAAAATTAGGGTTTTAAATAAAGCATGAGGGTAGAAAACAGGAAGGCAAGGTGAAACTAAGATTTGTAAGGCATATCTTACTGTTTCAATATATGGATTGTATTCTTCATGAAGAAAAAATGGAGAAACTGCATTGGAGAAATTGATAGTATTTCTGGAAGAATCTTAACTCTTTTTCACTCTTTTAGTTCTTTACCCATTGAATAAATCTTATATAACAATTAATACAGTACGGTAATTTATTCTTAACTTGACTAAACCATTTTATAGTTTTGACTATCCTATCATTCCTATTCAGAGCTATAACATATAAATATATATGAACACATAGCATTTATTTACATGCTATAGATCTGAGGATAACTGCTGGGCATTTTTATCAATATAAGAATAAATTATTGTGATATAAAAATTGCATAAAGAAAATAACATTTCTTTGATATATCTGGAAGAGTAGCAGAATTAGTCATTTATTTTACTGGAAGATATCAAGTACAGGTAATTCAATTTTCTACCCAAACAAGTTGTAAATGTGATGAGAAGTAGAGAAGTTTTATATGGATGCATAAAATGCTTTTGATTAGATCAACTTTTTGAAAATTATCATGGAAGAATTTAATGCTAGAACTGGGAAACAATTGAAAAATGATGTGATATGTTGGATTATTTCCATCATTTATAAGTGAATGATGAATGTATAGAAAATTTTAAACTTTATTTAAACTTCCCAAATACAAACAACTTGTTAATAATAACACACAAATAGACAATACAGGTTAGTAATTACACAACGTTATCGTTTTGAGTAATATTATTCTCCACTCTTCTTCAGGTGTTGCTGGCCTATATGCACAGTGACAATATTCGCTTAGAATTTGAACTTGCACCTTTAGATTCTTGAATATCAAATTTAAGGCAAACACTCTACCAACTGAGCTTTGACAGAATAGCTCAGTTGGTAGAGCATTTGCCTTAAATTTGATATTTCAAGAATCTAAAGGTGTGAGTTTCAACTTCTAAGCGAATATTGTCACTGTGCATATAGGCCAGCAACACCTGAAGAAGAGTGGAGAATACTACTACTCGAAATGTTGTGTAATTAGTAATCTGTATTGTCTATTTGTGTGTTATTACTAACAAGTTATTTGTATTTGGAAAGTGTAAATAAAGTTTAAAATTTTCTATACATTCAACATTCACTCATAAGTGATGGAAATAGTCCAACATATCACATCTTATAATATACGATCATTACAAACCTTCAGACAAATTGAAAAATGAATTTGTTGTTGGAAATTTGCTTGTAGAGACGAAGAGAAGGGCTACATAATGTACATTATGAGTTTCTTCTTAGGAAAAAAATGCCAAGAGCATGTAAACATGAAAACATCTAAATTAAGGTATAACAGAATTGAATAAGGTTTTCATTAATAGAAAATATGAATTGTAACACCATAATGTAGTCAATAGATTCAACACAGAAAATAATCATTGACTAGTAAGATATAAAATTTATGTTAATGCAAAATGAAATAAAAGCTATCAAACAATTTTAAGAGTTGATATCCCTAATCTTCAGAAACATTCCAATAAATTTAAATTATAACATGATAAGCGTTTAAAAATATTAACAGATTTTGATTAGAGTTCAGACTTGCTGGAGATTAATAAAAAGATAAGTGATATGCTACTAAAAACTTTAATCACATACATGTAATTGCATATAAGGAAATTAACCTTCTGACCTGTGCTGTTCATCTTAATGTATAAATTATACACACTCACCCATCAATAAGAGTTATAAAAGTACAAGTGAATCACTTGTGCTTAGAGATTATACTTATATAATCCAATTTTTATTGACAATGTTTAACTCAATATTTAATCCTATTCTGCACCTGGTATTTTAATTGACAACTGAATTGTATAAATTTTGTTAATATATAAAGTTTTTAATTATCTGTAATTAATCATCCGAAATATCCAAAAAATTTGTACAATTCAATTGTCAATTAAAATATCGTGCAGAGAGTAGGATTAAGCCCTGTGTTAAGTATGGTTGATAAGAGATTATATAAGAATAAGTTCTAAGCACAAATGATTTGCTTGGTTTTTAAAACTTACTGATGGGTGAATTCATGTAGATTTATACATTAAAAAAGTGCAGGTCAGAAGGTTAATTTCATTCTACATAATTACATATATCAATCAATAGTAGTCTGTCCAATAGACAGGTCCAAAGAGTAGTCACTACATCAGTTCATCTATTCTTCCATTCCATTCTCTTCCTTGCCCATCTCCTCAATTCCACATAAGCCTTTCCATCTCTTATATCATCCAATAATGTCAATCTCTTCCATCCCCTCTTTTTAATTCCACTCACCATTCCCTCCAAAACATCTTTCACTAAACTATAATCTCTTCTTAATATATGTCCAATCCAGTTTCTCTTTCTCTCTCTGATATTTTCAATCAATCTTCTTTCCTCATTAACTCTTTTCAAAACTTCTTCATTTGTTATTTTACTCATCCAACTGATTTTTTCCATTTTTCTCCATGTCCACATCTCAAAAGCTTCCAATCGTTTCTTAATTCTATTACTCAATGTCCATGTCTCACAACCATACATTAATACACTCCACACATAACATTTAATTAATCTCTTCCTTAATTCTCTTTCCATAGGTCCACAAAATATCTTCTTTCTTTTTACAAATGTCACCTTTGCCAATGCTATTCTTCTTTTAACTTCATCTTCACTTCTTCCATCCTCACTCAACCAACTACCCAAATATCTAAATCCCTTCACCTGTTGAACCATGTCATCATGGATTCCAATTTGCAGTCTTTTTGCATCTCTCCCTATCCATAAACACTTAGTCTTTTCAATATTAATCTTCATTCCATATGCCATACATCCTTCTTCCAATTTATTCAACATATTCTGAAGATCCTTTTCCTCCTCAGCAATAAGAGCCATATCATCTGCAAATCTTATACACTTTATTACTCTCCCTCCAACATTTGCTCCTCCACAGTCCAAATAATTATTTAGCATATCTTCTAAATAAATATTAAACAAAACAGGTGACATACTACACCCTTGCCTAACTCCACTTTCTATATTCACTTCATCAGTCTCATTACACCCAAATCTAACTCTTATCCTTTGACCATTATACATAGTCCATATCAATCGTCTTTCTTTCCAAAATACTCCTTTATCTCTTAAGATAGACATCAGTTTATTCCAGCTTACTCTATCAAATGCCTTTTCTAAATCCATAAAACATATAGCAATTCCTTTATCTCTTTCAATATATCTTTCTGCAATTATCCTAACAATACCAATAGCATCTCTTGTGCTTTTCCCTTTCCGAAAACCAAACTGTTCTTCACCAATATAATAATCAACCTTCCCATAAATCCTTTGAGTTAAAATCCTCAATAACACTTTAGAAACATGAGACAACAAACTTATTGTCCTATACTCTTCACATTTAACAGCTTTCTTCTTTTTAGCAATTGGAATCATTATCGTTCTTAAAATATCTTCAGGCCAAACTCCACTATTATATATCAAATTGCAAAGTCCAACTATTTCCTTCATAGTAAATTCTCCCATTTCTCTCAAAAATTCTATAGGTATTGCATCAAATCCAACAGCCTTACCATTCTTCATTTGTGTGATTGCCTTTCTTACTTCATCTGGCAATATGTCCATACCTCTATCATCTATTGCAACATCTTCATTTTCAAGTTCATAACTAATTAAATTATTTCCTCTACTAAACAGATACTGAATATATTCTTCCCATCTTTTTAATATATCATTACTATCAGTTAACCTCCTTCCATTCTTATCTGCAATCTCACTTGCTACCCATGTCTTTTTCTCCCAAGTGATACTTCGTATTCTATCAAATACCAGATCATATCTTTTCATCTGTTGAAGCCTTTCTATCTCTTTACATTCTTGCTCCAACCACTTTTCTTTTGCTAAATCTGTTTCTCTTCTTAGTTGATTATTAAATTTCCTATATGCCTTTTGCCCTTCCTCAGTATTTACATTCTTCCATCGTCTCCGCACTTCCATCTTTTCCAACATACCTTCAGTTATCCAAAGTCATTTAGCTTTTCTCGCATGAATAATACCTATTTCATTTTTTGCTATTTTCAAGAATCCTTTTTTAATTCTATTCCAACACTCATCAGAGCTATTAATATATTTCCCATCCTGAACAATTCTTTTAAATTCATTTTCACATACTAAACCAAATTTTCCTTTTTCCATTTGTCTCAATTTATCCAAGTCCCATCTTGTGTATCTTTTCCCTCTTTTAATTCTTTTTAAACTCAACTTTAATTTAGCCATCACCAAATTATGATCTGAATCTATATCAGCACCAGGCAAAGCATGTGAACCCTTAATAGCATTCTTATATCTATCCTGAATCAATATATAATCAATTTGATAACGTTCTTTGTTACCTGGAGCTTTCCATGTATACAATCTTCTAATATGATTTTTAAAACAAGTGTTTGCAATGACAAACCCATTCTCTTTACAAAATTGTACAAGTCGACTACCCCTTTCATTTCTTTTTCCAATACCATAATTTCCAACAATTTTTCCTTCCCTACCTTTCCCCACAACAGCATTCCAATCCCCCAATAGCAATATACATGAATTTTTTCCTTCACATTGAATACTTTCTTCTATCTTCTCATACATTTCATCAATTTCAATATCATCATGACTACTAGTTGGCATATAAACTTGTACAATTACCAAATCTCTAGGACTTGCATTTATTCTCATCACCATCAACCTATCATTAATACCATCAACCTTTGCCACACTATTCTATATTTTCTTCCTCACAGCAATGCCAACTCCATTAATTGACCTATCACCACCTGAATAAAACAACTTTACATCTCCACTACTTACTTCTCCACATCCCTCCCATCTCACTTCACTTAATCCCATAACATCAATATTATTCAAATGCAACTCTCTTTTCAAATTCTCCAATTTCCCACCTCTCCTCAAAGATCTAACATTCCACGTTCCAATTCTCAGTGTATCCCCTCTCAATGAATTATATTTATGAGGATTTCACAGGTTGATGACCTGAGTAGCCTCATGTCCACTCCTGCCGGGCAAGACACCAAAGTTATTCTTAACTAAGGTCTCAACACCAAACGTAATGATTCCTGTAGACATACTCATAATAAAACAAGGGAATTATAAGACAAAGTGGTTTCCCGTTGCCTTCTTTGCCCAGCAATAACCTCTATAATAGGCTTAGTGCGCTAGCCAAATCCCATAAAATGAAAATCCAACTACCGCTTCCTCCTCATCGTTGTCACCTGTAGTGATCTTCCGCTGATTTGGAAGAATGCCGTTGCTGACCCAGCACCCAGCGGGGTGTTGACTTATTTAATGGCGGTCAACACTCGCCATTATACATCCACCGTCATAGGAATTGTGGCATTTTATAGAAGTAAACATGCCACTGTCTCCTTCACCACTTCCTGATAGTGAATGTTGTCCCATTGTCAGCGACTGCTTATTTACAGTACTCTGCTTATTCGCAGCTAACCTTCATATCTGAAGGCCATACCCCTATCCGCAACCTGGGGATGCTCTGGGTGGCATGGAACCCATGCCTTATTCCCAGAATTACATATATATCCAGCACTAAACTTAATTTATAAACAAGGTAGATGGTACAAAAAAGAAACAAATCACCAATAAATTATCAACCAAGATAAGGCAATCTATGAAAAAAAAACTTTATAAAACTATACGGGAAAGATTAATAATGATATAAGGAAATATTCTGAAGTGGCAAATAATATTAGAAGAGAACAAAAGACTGAAATAACATCATGGTTTGGGGAATTTTTTTTTTTAAAAAGACCTATTTAGCATCATGGAGAATGAAGATCAAATTTACAATAAATTTTATAATTATAAAGGACAACAAAGCAATGTAGTCTCTATTGTTGCAAATCTTTTATGTAAAGATATGTAGTCCATAAAGAATAATAATGATGGAATCATTGTAGATATTTTTAAAAGATGGAAGTGAAGAAATAAAGAAATTGTTGGCCAAGTTATATATTAAATATTTAAATAAGGATATATTGGATGATTGAATTAATGCAGTAGGAATATTGATATATAAGAAAAATGAAAAAGAAAATATTAAAAATTACAGATCTATTAGCCTATTGTCAGTTTTATACAAGATCTTTAATAAGTTCATTACAATTTATCTGTAGAGAAGTTAAATTTACACACACTCACCCATCAATAACTCTTAAAAGCATACGTGAATCACTTATGCTTAGAGATTATTCTTATATAAACTAACGTCTATTGACTATGCAACTGTTAAATAACGAAAAGCATTTTAGAAATAAATATTTAGAATGATAATATATAGTTGAGTTTGTGTGGTGATATTACTGTAGAATATCTGACTTTATTGACTATATTTAAACCAGGCTTTGACCTTATTATGAGCCTGATATTTTAATTGACAAATTATTTGTATAAATTTAGTTTACATATCACAGACTAATATAATTCAAAGCCATGGGTAGTTAAAAATGAGAAACTCCTGCGAAATATAAACTAAATTTGTACAAATAATATGTCAATTGAAATATCAGGCTTGGATTACCAAGTCCTAATTTAAGCACGGCCAATAGGTGCTGGTTTATATAAGAATAGACTATAAGTGATTGTGCTTTTAAAACACTTATTGATGGGTGAGTGCATGTAAATTTAATATATCGATTCAATAGCAATGTGTGTAAAGATTCATTTCTTTCCACAAGATTTACATATATATAAATCACTAAATTATTTATTTACCCATGGAGAAATTTTCTAACCAAAGCATTCAAAATAAGCTGGGTTTAAAGTGGTTGCACAATAGGACACAACCAAAATTTATGAGAAGTTAATAATAAATGGTTGTTTTCTTTTAGCATATTGAAAACACTTGAGGGCGTAATTTCTATGCAAATGCACAGAAATATGTCATGTAAGTGGCCGTGCTGCTATATAATGTTCTATTCCAATGGTTAAGCATAGAAATAGCATGTTTACTTGTCTGCAGCACCTATTTCTATGTTACAGCACAGAAATAGGATGTTTATTCTGCCGCAGAAGGACCCCGTCATTTATGGTGAACTTTGTGTTACAGCGGTATCTATTTGTATGCTACAGCACAGAAATAGGATGTATTATTCAGCTGCAGTTTATACGAACAATCCCATTATTAACATTTAATGGTAGATATATTTACAGCAGATAGTAGAATGTATATTATCTGCTGCAGTGGCCATTGCTGCCTATGGTAAACTTTGTGTTATGCAGTTTATATGAACAACCCATTTTAAAATTCACTATGGTATTTTGTGAGGGTGCCTGTAATTGAGACTGCCAAAAGTCTTCAAATTTGCATGTCCAAGTCATTATTTTCCAAATCCAATGATGAAGTATGAGGTAATAAAAATTGTGGAAACTTTGCCCTGCTTCTCTAGACAAGGGTGACACTAATCAATCGTCAAAGGGGAGGTGTAAGCATGATTTTTATGAAATCACGCTAAAATTCATGTTTGCATGAGATAAATCATGAGATAAATCGAAAATACCAGTTTTATTTTTGCCCACGATGTTGTTTTGAATAAATTTTCTTTTTATTCTTGATAAAATTACAAATTATATTTGTGTGGCCACGATGTTGTTTTGGGGGGAATTATTTCTTTTTATTCTTGTTAAAATTAACAATCGTATTTGCATGGCCACGAGATTGTTTTGGAAAAATTATTTCTTTTTCATCATGTTAAAATTTGATTTGCGATATCGTTTTGATTTGTTTTTATTCTTTTTAAAATTTACAAATTTCATTTTAGAAAAAAAAAAAAGGGTTATCCAATGTATTTTTTTTTCTTTTAGATAAATTTCATTATTTATGATTTTATTGTAAATCAAAAAAAGCACTTTAAAGTTGAAAAAAAGAACAATGGCCCATAACATTATAATTCTGTTTACATAAAAATTATGTCTTCAAGCGGTTTCAACATGCTAAGAGAAAACAACCTAATAAATATTATAGATTGTGAAAATGCACTCGATTCTATAAGCATTTCTACAATAACTAAAACATTGGATCATCAAGTTGTAGACCAGGGACATTGTTATATTCTAAAGAATATTTATTAAGTAATTAGACTGTACAGTGACATTAAGAAGACTATCACAGAGAAAAATATACAGCAGGAAGTCTCATGATTACTAATTTTTGCAACAGATGTATTTTATGGATTTAAATGGTATGGTAAGAGAATAAACAAAAATGGTTGTTTAAACCATCTAAATTTTTAAGATGATGTGGTGGTTTCACGGTTTTGGGCAATATAACAAGAGGAAAGCAAACAAATAAGACTAAGGTCAATGCTAACAAGAAGCTAAATAATGTTCAATAGTTTTTTGAAAAAGGAGAAAATAAAGATTGAGAGTTAATGAAATAGAAATTAACAATCACAGAATTAAATTTGATTGATTGTTTTGCTTAGAAATAAATGTTAAATATCCACGTGCTTGGAAAAAAAAGTTAATAAATATATTGTTTCAGTATTTATGGATTTGAGACTTGGGCATTTAACAGATAATTATACAAAGCTCATATCTCATTGTGAAGAAATGGGAAATGTAAACTATGAATAGAAATATACATTTAACAGATAATCAATACAAACTTCACGTTATTGTGAAGAATAAGGAAATGTAACAATAAGAAATCTTGAAGAAAAATTTGTGATGCGAGAAAACAATCAGATATCTGATCTCATTACAGGAATTATGACACTAAAGTGTAACTGAACATGCTTCTAGAAGAGATGACAATAAATGGTTAACTGAATTCTAAGAGATTATAAAAGACCCAAAAAGTGACTGCATGTGAAATTAAATTTTTTTTGGGAATGATGTGGAAAAGCTACGGATCCAGAATCTGTATTAAACATGGAGATACTTTTTATCTGTTAGTGATTGAAAATGTTCTAAATTTATTTAGGGGTCAGCTTTATAGTAAGCTTTCATGAGTCATGCGCAGGACCAAATCAGATGGAACTTGAAGAGGATTTTCAAGCTGCCAGGTCATATCTAGCATCTAATAATTAGCTAATGAATATTTAGCTGTATTATGTAAATCCTAGGTTTTAATGAGCTGATTATATATATATATATATTAAATATTCTTAAAACTTCTACCCTTCTATTCATTCTTGAAACAGATTATAAAGACATCTGAAATAGATAAATGACTCCCATAAAGCATTTCATCCTAAACTAGTGCTCTTCATTTGGCCTAACTGTTAATCTCTAATATATCTTGATCATTTATGCAGTATTTATCAATGCCAAATTATTATACTTTGATTTACAAGTATCAAAGTTATTGCAAACACACTTCAAATATATTAGTAATTTATTAAACCAGAGATTATCCCCAGTAAAGATATAAATTCTAATTCTCAATTAAAGATTAATATCTCCAATTATAATTAAATGTAAACCCATAGAATAACTCAACTTCATCTAACATACTACAAAGTGTGATAATTTAATTCCCAGAATGGCTGTGTGGTGACACCCATGACAATTGTGTTGAAATCGCATGCGCATTGAACATGTTTAAGTTAATATGGGTGTAAATTTTAAGTTGATCTAGTTATTAGTTACCTATTGAAAAGGTAATAAATATCCATGAGTACACTTTGGGATAAAAATTGGTCATAATGTACTCATTGTGAGAGATTTTTTGGCCAAAAAATCAATTACATAACTAAAACCATCCTGCCTATTCACCTGACTTAGCTCCTCATAATTTTTGGTTATTTCCAAAATTAAAAACTGCACTGAAAGGGTGAAGATTTTCTACTATAAGTGGTATTCAAAAAAATGTGGAACAGCTGCTCATCAGTATTACTGAAAATGAGTTCCAGGTGTGCTTCCAGAAATGGGAATATCATTATAATCAGTGTATTGGTGCACAAGGGTACTACTTTGAAAATGACAATAGTCAATAATCTACACTTCCACATGTATATTTTATGAAAGTGCACTATGGGAATTAAATTGCCACACTTTATATATTAATCTTTAATTAAAGATTATAGTTTATATGTGAATTAGAAATAATCTCTAATTTAATAAATGATTTGTAATAATTATTAACATATGTATGTGAAGCAGCTGGTGTCAAAGTTATGAGTACAGAAAATTTGACACTTTTAAATTAAAGTGTATTAATATGAGTATATACATGCACACAAAAAAATGTCTACATAAAAATTTAAAGCATTGAAGTATTATTGTTGAGCAATGCTTATTTCGATCATGTATGAGAATGAAAGTAAAGAACTATGTGTAATTCTTACTCTTGGTTTGATCCCTGCTCTCTTCTTTAGTCAATGTTCTTTAAATATATATATTATATAAAACATCATGTTAGTATTGGATAAAAAGTGCTTTTGGCAATAAGAAAAAAAGGTGGTATTATTATTAAAAAATGGAAAAGCCGTTATGAAGAATGTGAATATTTCCATAGAACTATATAATAATTAAGGACAAGAAAAATGAAGTAATATGTACAATGATCATAACATTATTGAAATTTTAATTATTTTAAACAAAGAAGTGAAACATGCAATTGAATTCACAAAGAATAAAAACGCTCTCAGAAGTGATAGAACTATTGTAAACATTTTAAAGCAGATGAAAAAACAGAAAGATTTAGTAAAGTTATATGTTGAAATAATAAAGATTTACCAAATAATTAGAAGAATGCAATAGGAATATTAATATCTAAGAAAGGAGTGTATTAGAAATGTCAAATTCAGTTTTATACAGGGATTTTTATTCAGATTTTACAGAGAACTCTGGATTCAAAACAACCAAAGGAAGAAAATGAATTTGAAAGTGGTTATTGAACATATAAACAATCAATTATATGGTGTGTTGCCTAAAGGTTGGTAGTGGTGGTATTTTAGATGTGAAATATGTAGGACCATTCCTTTCATTGATCATTTAAATTGAACGTCTAAAAAACTTCAAAATTTATTTAAACTTTTCCAAATACAAATACTTGTTAATAACAACTCACAAGTCCATAGATAACACAGATTATTAGATAACATTTTGAGTAGTATTATTCTCTGTCAGCTCTTATTGGCCTGACCAGTAACAATACTCACTTAGGA
Organism: Epiperipatus broadwayi; assembly: GCA_028023455.1. NCBI lineage: Eukaryota > Metazoa > Onychophora > Udeonychophora > Euonychophora > Peripatidae > Epiperipatus > Epiperipatus broadwayi. The sequence goes on along the minus strand of JAQFVV010000025.1, from coordinate 909,604 downwards.
GTCAAACTTACATCTTTGGATTTTTAAATACCACTTTAAAATTCAATATTCAAGAATTTAAAAATATAGGTTCAACTCCTATGCTAGCATTGTCACTGGTCAGGCCACAACATTTAAAGAACAGTGGAGAATAATTCCATTTGAAACACTGTGTTATTAGAAACAGTTGTTCATACTTGGAAAAGTTTAAATAGTTTAAAATTTTCTAGATGTTCCCCATTTAAAGATAGATGATGAAAATAGTCCAACATATTATCACATCTAAAATACCATCATTGCAAAGCTTCAGGCAAACATCATACTTCATAAAAGGAATAAACAACTAATGATGTGAGTTGCTATTATGAAAAGGTATTTAAATTCTGTAAGCATTTCAGAGACCCAGGATATTGTCAAATTACTAAACATCACATGATCAACATTTCTTATGCTTGCTCATAACTGTTATTAAAACAGACAAAACTCTCCATACAGTAGTCCCACTCAGTGCAAGCCAGAATAATCAATGGATGCCAGAAGGCTTGTGCATAAAATCTCTATCTAATGCCTACTCATCGAATATCCTCAGACTAGTTTCTCATTGATGAAAATCACAAGCTAGAAACTAGTCTGCGAATATTGGATGAGTAGGCACTAGATAGAGATTTTATGCACAAGCCTTCTGGCTTCTAGTGATTACTCGGGCTTGCACTGAGTGGCACTACTGTATGGAGAGTTTTGCCTGTTTTAATATTGTCAAATTCCTAATATTTATCAGAATACCAAACAGTGATTAAATTACATTGACACTAAAAAGATTAACTACCAAATGTCCACAACTTATAACAGGAATTATATTGAAATAAAAGTTAAGAGACGTGAAGATCCCTTAAATTATCTGCTGACATGCTTACACAAATAAAGCTTCACAACTTTGAGAAATATTATGAGTTATCAGACAAAAGCAAGAAAATAAAACTAATGTGCTAAACAAACTAAAATAACATTTAAATGACTTTGATAATATTTAATTAGAACAACAATGGTACTTTCATCAGGTTATTAACACAAATTAGTCGTAGAATTATACTTGAATGTAATAATTTTGGTATAAATAAGTTCAAAGAAAATAAGGTCAAGTCTGAAAAGGTTTTTTTAAATAAATGTGCTTGCTTATTAATCTAAGATTTTGTGTACTTAATAGATATATAATGATATATGGAGTGATGTTGAAATATCAGAAGATAGAAAACAATCAGGTATCATTAACATTAAAGGAATTTAGAGGCTGAAATGAAGTTGGATTTAGACACATTGCTGGAAATGATTATAATAGATGCAGAACCAAGATTTTAAACTGAAATCCCAAGAGAATGTAAAGATGAAGAAAAAAAAACTACAAGTAGATGGATGAGAGGAATTTTGGCAGTTGGTGTGAAGAAGTTATAGATCATAGAAACTGGAGTGAAGAGATTATTCTTTTTTTTTTAAAAAAAAAAATCAGTGCGCCTATTATCTTTAGCTCAATTCTACCACAACTATCCAGAAGTCATGCCAGCCTCTCACATTGTAGATACATTTGAAACATATTTTTTCAAGTAATTGACATAGCATATGTTACAGCTTAACTTCACATACAAGTTATTTTTCAAGATACTTAAACTTAACTTCATTCAATATGTATTTAAATATATTTTAAACTTCTATTCCATCACACATTACTGAAACATATGATCAAAAATATGTGGAAAGGACAAGGAAATTAAGTATTAATACTTCTATAAGTGAGACTATATTCGAGCTAGGGATAATATCTAGCTTAATAAATGATGAATAAAAATTATTCATATATTTCAATAAAATGATTTATATCAAAGTTGTAAATTAGAAAATTTGAAACCCATTAATTAAACTATAATAAATTGTTAACAAATAATGAAGATATGTGTAAGGGATTGTGATCTGGACCAACTAATGAGTGCTGGTTCTACATAAAAAACCCATCTTGGGGATCATTTATCTTCATCACGCATTGATCATGTTTCAATAATAAAATATATTTAAATAGATATTATATGAAATTATGTTTATGTATCTCTAAAAAAAACACCATCAAAACATCTTATGATCACCATTTTATATGCTTCCATATGCTTTTAATAAAAGTACCAAATTATCCATACAGCAGTGCTCATATTAACAGCATGGGTATGCATATGAAATGATGATCATGCGATGTTTTGATGGTTTTATATCTCTCATGCCCATATGATAATGGTAACTATGGTTTATGAAAATGAAAGATAACAAAATGTATAGCTGCTGAATTGAGTTCAGATTTGTACAATTATACAAGTGAATGAAATTTGGGTTGGAAACATTATGATGTTTTCATCTTAGGCTCCTAACATTGTAGTTAAAAAAATAGTTAAAAGGTGGCTGCTGGAGGGTACATTAGATCCTAAAATCTAGGTGCAGTGCTCTCAAATTCAAGGCTCCTCACTGATGAAAACCACAAGCTAAAAACAATTCTGGAGGTGTTGGATGAGTAGGCAGTAGATGCCATTTTATGCACAAACCTTCTTGCATCCATTGATTGCAATGGCTTGCACTTGGTGGCATTAATGTATGGAGATTTAGGTATTCTTATTTTAAAAAACGTGTATATGAAGTTAAATTATAACATGTGCTATATGGCTTATTTGAAAAAGTGTATGTATCTCTAGTGTGAAAGACGGGTTGACTAAGCTGAAAGATACACTGCTTTAAAAAAAACTTGCCAATTAAAGATTATAATTGTTAAATATGATATTAAAATTCTAAAATGGCCTTAAAAAAGGTATTTGTTAAATAAATTACTCTGGCTAAGTTTTTTTTTAAAAAAGTAGTTGATTTACACTATATAGTCAGCCATTTCAATTTTTGGTTGTAAATGTGTCTCTAGTTGTCAGACTTAGTAAAAAAAATTTCTTAAGCTATTTCTCTGTGAGAGAGTGTTGAATAGATCTATATACCTTATGTGTATTACTAAAGAGATTTTACAGACTCCTTTTTTTTTTTTTTGCCTTTGATATATATATTCTTGTAAGGTCCTGATTCCTGATTTAGTGCAATGGTGTGTCAAGACTTTGGAGTATAAGGTCTGTAATTATTGGAATGAATGCTGGAAAGATCTATGCCTTCTATGAACTACACCACTGTATTTTTAATTTATTGATATATATATATGGATATTATTTTTTCAAAATCCTTCGTGCAGTGATAGAGTATCAGATCTAGAATGTAAGGTTTTCGGTCGATTCCAGTGCTGGCGCTGCCAGTATTCGAACTTCCTATGAACAGTGAGTAATAAAGATATTTGATTATTTCAATCTTACAATTACACACACACATACACACACACACACACACGAAGTTATAAGTTTCTAATTATGAAAATATAAGCATTAAATAATAAGATTTTTTTTATATAAAAAATAATAATAAACAAGTATCAAATTAGGAGGAGTATAAAAGTTGCGCAGATGTAACGGTACCGACGTTTACTTAAGAGGGACAGCGATCGACCTCCAAAGCAGGCATTTCTAAATATATAGTCGATTAGACAAATGGTAATGGTGATTTTATAAAGTGCATATTGATATCCTTGTTTCCAATACAAAAAAAGAAACCAAAACGACAACTTAATATATCGCTGAAAGCTCAATCGTTACGTCATGCGCGATTTAGGAGCTTTTAGTTAAATGAGAGCATGTTTTCTAATCATCGGCACATGTTGAACCTTGCACTGTGCCTGTATGTAGTTGTACAGAAAGCTCTTCCTTTGTTTCATCCTCAATCATACGAATTTCATTCATGGTTAATCCATACCATTTGTCCATCCAACAAAACACTTTACGATGGAAAACGGTGAATACCCTTTTTTCGAAACTTTGAATGAAATTTTCAACATGCCCTTGCAAACCGAACCATTTGAATTCGGCGGTCACCAATTTGTAAGCACACATTAAAGGTTGGCATGTGTTGATCCAATCCCCAGTAAGGGGGCCTCGATTTGCTTTCACGCTATGATAAGTCGTGGGATCTTCATCTGGCTTATAATCCTTTGTTTTGATTGTATCGTTTGCAATGTCAATATATACCACTTCTCTTAGCTTTAGTTTTTCTGGGGACAACTGATGGGGGTTCTCTTGCAACCCGTTGTCTTGACAATGGAGACTTTCGATACATATTTCAAAGTTGTCTTTCATACATTCAGGATTGGCCAACACAGTTTTACAATACGGATAAGCATTCCAAGCGATTTCGTGAATTTCCAGCGAACCTTTCGGGGCTAATAGCCGTATAAACGCCGGAACTTTGCTTGCGCAGTGAAAGATTTTGTGAGTATATTGCCCTTCAGTATAAAGACCTCCTAATAATTGTTCATTTGTAAAAATTTCGTTTTTCAGAACTTCTATGCCTTCTCCGCCGCCTGTTTCGTTTTTGCTAGCCTCTGCCGTACACCACAGCTGGCCTACCTGATATTCTTCCACCGTAAATGGCAAAAGGACCCGGAATTCTTTGACTATCATGGTTTAATCACTGCAATTTAATTTAACTCGCCTACGTTATTTAAATTTCAAATACGTTTGTTTGTTTGAATTAAATTACTATTGCACATATTCCTATAAAAATATAAGACTTTTTTTTTTTTACTCAAATAAGAATGCAACTTTAGGCATTATTAAAGAAAGCCTGAGGCGCGCGAAACCGGATGTTGTTCTAATATAATGCATTTAATTATGATAAAACAGAAGTATTATTAAAAAGTTAAAATAAACGTTTACTCCAACTTTTCGGGCAGAAAATACAAGCCAATATTAAAAAATTCGGCTTATGTTAATAAATAAATGACGCGCTCTTAAATCAATAGTAGAGATACTGGAAATGATTTTATTAAAACGTTGTGTGGGATTTGTTAAAATTGCTCTTTGTAAGTGATATGAAAATAAGTACGACATTCATTTAAATGTTTTATCAATTAATGCTTTGAATTATTTAGGCTATTTAGTGGCATACCTTGTGAGCGATAATGTAATCAAATGGTTAAATTGCGGAAAAGTCGGGTTCTTTAGTTCTTGAATCCGTTGCAACAACATTAAGCGCAAGAAGCAGAGTGAGAGTAGTAATGGCTGGTGAGCTTTTAGTAAATGTCTGATAATTGAATCTAGTGAAGACTTAGTTGTCTATGTTTCAGCGTCATTACAAACAAAACATTGAAATAGTTTCTTCTTGAAATCCAACAAACGGTCCAAAAACTCGTTCAGATACTTTTAAAAGGCTGTTCATGCGTTATAAAAACTTCGGAGACCCGACAATCAATCTCAGTGCTAGTGCTCTAACTTCTTACAAACTCCCAAACAATAAACCATTCGATTATTTTACAAGATTTTTGAGATATGGATTTGAAGGAAAGGATTAGCTAAATATGATAACAGTAAATGGCAAAAAAAAAAAGATACATGAAATTAGATTGGGTTTTATTTAGAAGTAAAAAAATATGAACAGATATGCTCTAGAAAGTGTGGACAAGATGCTGGTGGATGATCTCAAAGACGGAAGTAGCTAAGGGTGGTGTGTGACGTCCTCTGAGTGGCCAGATTGACTGCCTTCCAACTAAGAATGGCTAGATGCTCATTTGGGAATTGCCATTGAATGGCTATTAGAGTAAAATTTGACTTGGAAAAAAACCTTGGAAGATTTACCTAAATATGAAATCTTAGGCTATGCCATTTGATTATATTAATAACAAACATTACAAAACTGTCACTAGGAAACTATTACTTATTTTTGCTCCTAACGTAATTTAAATTAGAATTTATATTTACAACTATAAAAAATGTTGAAAGCTTATATATGATTAAAAATTTTTGAAATAATAGTAAATACATCATTTAGAGTTTAGTATCCATACGACATTAGGAGCCACATAGTAATTTCTTTAGTATCATGGATCTCAAAGATTATTGGGAGGTAATACAAGTATTATCCATTTTCTCATCTCAAATCTCCTAGTGTTATCATCCATCTTGTTCTTGGTTACCTATTTGGTCTTCTTTTACATTTGTCATGTTGAAATTAATAATAAAGCCATTTAGACAAGCTTCATAAAAGCAAGTAGATATTTCTTAGTTTTGATATTTGGTTACAATAGCATTACTACCCTTGATCGATTGAGTATTCAAGTTCATAGGAGATGGCTCTGTAGAATGAAGACTTTTTAAAAGCATGTGCTAAACATAACAAGAAAACCATGAGAAGTTTTACTGGTAGAATGCTTTACTTTGATCCCTATCTAATCTGATTTAATGACACTTTTTACATCCGTGAAATTTAAGAATTGTGTGATGTGATGGATACTCTATCCATCTTTATAACCCAAATCTGACATTCATATGCAAGTGGAGCTTTTCATGAAATAGTTGTGAATTTTCCAGGAAAGTTTTAGGATTTTTATAATTAGCCAAGCCAGCCAACTGAGAGCAGATACCCTATAGGTAATTCAATTAGTTGTTTGTGGTATAAAAAAAAGTTAAAAGCATCCTTATATATGTGTAAATATGAAACTACAGAGCAAAGATCTTTCCAATTGCCCCTTGTAGGAGAACAATAAAGAAGAAGATAGTAAATCATAAACATGCATTTGATGGTAAGGGTTTGAGCAGTATCCTATCCTTGTTTTGTTCTTTAATTAGAGACAGCTAGATATCCTAAATATTAATTTACTGACCAGTGACGGGTGGTTATGGTCTGACTAGTTGGATTCAGTCAACATAATTGGTTAATCCCTGATTTAGATTCAGGCAATAATATGTATTCATTATTATGCATGATGATGTCTTGGTTTTTAAAATATTTGTAATCTGACATGGTATTGGTGAGTAGTGAATCGTATGTGCGCTGGTGCTAAGCCTGTGTTCTACTTTTATTGTAAGAGCATTTATACCAACTCACAATTTGAGATTAAACCATTGGGATGCCTTAGCAATAGCTAGGCCACATCTAACACATTTTAATTGCATGATGTCAGACTGAATAATTGCTTTCTCCCTCATCTTTTTTTTATTTAAAAAATTGAATCAGAAACTTTGACCAATGTGAATTATCATTCACTTATTTATATTATACTTTACAAATGTTTTCCAACTTCTAGGAGTAGGCTCTGAAGTAAAAATGAAGATGTTTAAAAATTGAAAAAATTTAATAAGTAACATACTTTAACTTTTATGAATTGTTACTACTCTCTAATTTGCAAGTTACAGATCATAAAGATAATTTGAAATGGAAAAACATTGTCACATATTAATTCAAAATGTTACCATATAATACTAAATCATCCATGTCCTTTACTACTGTTACACAATGCTTTATTTATCACCTTCTTTTACAGTTTCAATTGCCCCAACAATCTTCTTCAGCACTTTTATATCTCCCAACTTCAACTGTAAGAGAGTAAACAGTAAAAGAGGGTGGTAAATAAAGCATTGTGTAACAAAAGTAAAGTGCATGGATGATTTTATATGGTATATATTTGGCAATGCAATAAGAAAAAGTAATTAAAAATGTTGTTTAATTAGTTTAAAAATGGAATATTTATCAGACTTGCAATAGATGCTAGCATTATTTATCTATTATGGATGTCAGGTCAGTCCTTAATTTAAATTCATGATTATCTAGATCAAAGTTTGGTAAACTGGGCTTGGGAGCCAAATGTGACTTTTTGATTCCAACCTCGTACTCTCTTTTTATCATGATAAACATAAATACATTTTTTATTTCCTCTTGTAGTTTGTAAATAAATATGTTGATGACTCCAAGAGAGAGAAATGTGCATTACAATGTTGTTTCTTGAATTCAGTCTTGCTGTAGAATAATAATTTTTGTATATGATGAATGCTCAAATATTAGAAATTTGTGAATAAATCAAAACAAAGTATATATTTTTAAGAATAATTTTTATTTTCATTAGGACGTATATTCTATTACTAAAATAAATGTTCAATTCACAGCCATATTCACATTTTTCCTGAACATATCTTTCACCCCTTTCCTTGCAGCTTGTTATTAGGGAGGGGAATTAAACAAAATTGCTCTTGATGTTAAAAGTTTTCTGACTTGTTAAAAATTGAAGTTTAAAAATAATATAAGTGGTACAGATCTAAAGTATTTTTTTCTTATAAATATTAAATAAACATCACATGATCACTACTTCTTATGCTTGCTTATAACTGTTATTAAAACAGGCAAAACTCACTGTATGTATTGCCACACACAGCAAACTAGAGTAATCAATGGATGCCAGAAGGCCTGTGCATAAAATCCCCATTTAGGGCCTACTCACCCAATATCTTCAAACTAGTTTCTGGCATGTGGCCTTCATCAGTGAGGAGCCTTGGATTTTTTTCACCATGAGATTTTTCCCATCTAGTGGAAGCTTTAGTAATCAATAGATGTCAGATGGGAATGCTTAATGAATTTTTATTCAGTGCTGCCCTATCCGAATATCCCCAGACTACTTTTTAGATTACGGCTTTTATTAGTACCACATGCCATTTATTGTATACTAAAGCTTGCAATGGGTAATGTAATAGTAATCAGAACAAAAGAAGTTTTACTACCAGTTCTTCATCAAGAAATGTTTGCACATTTTATATATTCATATTTAGAAAATGATTTAAAATATTAACCTTAATTATTACTACTACTCTCTTCTTTTGTCAGCATTACTACCACAACTGGTATCATAACCAACATCACATGATCCCTCATGTGATGTTACTTTAAAGCAGAAGAGGTTAGATAAGCTCTGATGAAGAGTGCTGGATAGTTGAAACTGTAATGAAAATAAAGAAAGGTTACTTTAAAGCAGAGGAGGTTAGATAAGCTCTGATGAAGACTGCTGGACAGTTGAAACTGTAAGGAAAATAATTTTTTTTAAAGAAAATTTGTTTGCATTGAAGTGTATATGAAAGAAGTATTATAAGCAATATATATATATATATGATCCCTCATATACTTCCAAGAGCAGTTATATCCATATTACTCTAGAATCATCTGTGATAAATTTGAGAAAACATGATGTCAGATTTTATAGTTGCTATACAATCACCATCTCAGATTAACCAGTTTCTGACTTTATCTTCATCAGCAAAGATTAGGATTCAAATCCTTTGAAACTTTTAGGATTTGTTAAGTTCACGTTTTAAGCCAATAAACATCACATGATCATCATTTCTTATGCTTGCTTATAACTTTTATTAAAACAGGCAAAACTCTCCATACAGTACCACTCGATGCAAGCCAGAGTAATCAATAGATGCCAGAAGGCTTGTGATAAAATCTCCATCTCGTGCCTACTCATCCAATATCCCAGAGTAGTTTCAGGCTTGTGGCCTTTGTCAGTGAGGAGCCTATCTGAAACCACTGCACCAATTATAAATCTTTGAGTCAAAAATGAAAACAGTATTTTCAATTCAAGATCATTAGCCACAAGCTAGAAACTAGTCTGGGGATAATGGATGAGATGAGTATGTACTAGATAGGGGTTTTATGCACAAATCTTTCTGCATCCATTGACTACTCTGATTTATATTGAGTGTCACTACTATATGGAGAGTTTTTCCTCTGTGTAAGAATGGTGATCATATGATGTTTAGTGGTTTAATCATGTAAGACTTAAAAGTTTTTTCATTGTCAAAAAAATACAACAAGTAAAAAACAGAGATATGGTCACAAATATCGAACATCACTGTCATAATTTGATAAGGGAGATAATTAATGAAATAAATATTAAATAATGGAATATTTTTTCCTTTTGATATTTGAACACAGGAAATTATGGACTGATCTGCTCTGAAGTCCACCATTTTCCCACTGCACTTGATTAAATGAGGCATTGATGAAATGAGAAATTCATAATCAGCAGATACTACATTAATGGAAGTGAATAAGGACTAAGGTAAAATGGAAAAGGAGAACAAATGCAAATAGAGATAAGATAGAAATGGCTGCTTGTATTCCAAACTGTTCTTAGCCATTAAATAAATGACTTTATTACTCAAGAGTTGAAAAGTTTTATCATCCATGGACTTTGAACTCCAGAAATGCCATTTTAATACAAAATAAACCATTCAGGCCACCTGGAAACTCCCAATTCTAAGGTGGACACTCTACCAAATCACGCAGGAAGGGGTATTCAAGAAACAATATCATACTACAAAATGACAGACATTTTGTTAATTTGGAGACTAGCTTTTAATGATTCAATGTATCCTACAATACACAAGATGTACATACTTAAAAAATGTCCACTGCGCATTCTTGAAGCATATAAATGCATCTAAAAAATAAATAAATAAAATGTATCCAAGACAGATATTTTACATGGAAAAAGTGAGAAGTTGGATTAATTATTTCATGTGTTTATATTTAATTAAAAGATGATATATTAATTATTTACTGGGTTTAAAGTTGATATCTGGGTTAGGAATAATACAATAATCTGTAGTCTAATAAATAACTCTTAATGGTCATTAATGTATTTATCTGAAGTGAAATTGCAACCGCAGAAAATCAGACATTTGTAAATCATATTATTATAATATAATAAATGTGGAATTTTTTAGTTGGATATGCTTTATATGTATACATGGTAAATGATATGAAAAAAGAAAACTTTATGATTTTGCTGAAATGGATGTGATTATATTATTGATTATCATCAGGTAATAGACATTAGGAAATCTGATTAGTTCTTTTAAATGGGGAATATCAAATTCACTGGACATGCAGACTATATTAATATTTAGTATTAAATTGTATTTCTTTTTATTTAAATACTTCTAATTTATAAAATCAGGGATTGTTTTATATCAACAATGATTATTTATTGAAATGTTATTGAAAATTGGCTATATTTATTAAACAATACAATATGAATGATAAATAAATATAATAAATGTCATTTAAAGTTAAACCTCTGCAAAATTTTATTTCTTTTTTATTCACTTCATGGTTAGAGGTTTGGGGGGGGGTCCTGACAGAGATATTTTAAATTCTTTCTTTAGCTAAGCGTTTATCACAAAGCTTGTCGAGGAATTGGCAATCCTCATTGTTTATAACTTACAAGCTTAAGAGAATAGGGTCATGTGATCTATGACTCTTATTTTGACTATTTATAGTTATCTTAAAATTTTGACTATCCAGTAATCTTCTTCAGATCTATCATTTAAAATTTCCAGAAATTTTACCAGTGTTTGTTTGCGTGTATTTTTTTAAAATCAAAGCAGAAATCTTGATCAAATATGATCATCAGCTAACAACATTATGCATGATTCTGTATATTTGATATTTTATTTATTTTTATGAAGCAAGGTGATTAAGTCATTCATTGATACATGTGCTTCTAAGTATAGCATATACTTTATGGGCAAAAATTAATTTTTTAGGGATTTTGAAACCATTCACTTTTAAATTAGAATTGGATACTGAAGTTAATAAGAATTTTTTGTTTTATGAAATAAATGGGTGGCATAAAAATATAAATGCATAGAGCATTTATTTTATAAAATGAGAAATTCATAACCAGAAGATCCTTTACTAACCTTAGTGAATAAAATTAAGATAAAAAAAAAAGAGAGAAAGAATATGAATAGAGATGGCTGTTTGTATCTGAAACTGCTCTTAGCTATTAAATAAAAAATAAATAATCGAATGGCTTTTAAGAAACTTTAAAGCCAGAGAGAAAATAAGAAGTTTGAGCCCCGAAAGTGGTAGTTGGGATCTAATCCATTAATGCTGAATTCCCATTCTACCCCTATGCTAAATTATGCAGACCATCTATTTGTTGAAGAAATAATATCACACTACAAACTAACATATTTTATTATTTTGTAAACAAACTTAGCTTTCATAATTCAACATGTCATGCAAGATAACAAAATGTACCTGTTGTGTACAGGGTCAAATTGACTCGAGGCAGCACTACAAACATTATTTTAGAAATAATAAAAAAAGATAGTTTTAACCTTACGAGTTTATTATTCAACATATATACAATTAGTAGTGCATTACTTTTTCAACTAATGGCTCTTGTTGAATTCCATTAATTAATTCAGTCTTAATTATGCACAAACCATTCTCTATAGTACTGAATTATAATGTAGCACTTCTTATACAATACTTTATTTTACTCTGTTAACACTTCTTTGTTAACCTTTCATTACAATGATCTTGTCAGTGTATTTCACCACTCATGGACTTCTGGTTTCACATGCACCTTACTGCTCACATTACACTTATCACAAAAGCACTTTCTGTGGGCATCTCCACTATGTTAGCCAAGTATATATCTGATTAAAATTAATAACAAATAATCAAATGACTTATGTGTCAGAAATTCATAAGAAATGTATTAGAAGTGATAAAACTGGACCATACTTCATGATTTTGAAATTCAGAGGCTATTACACTGCAACACAAGTCTTGTTCAAAATTAATGAAGGTTGATAAACCAGAAATGTTATTTATTTGTAACACATATTTTAAAAGTACAGCTTTTTAATAACAGCATAAATTTTCATTAATAATTTTTAATCAGAATGTAATCAACTTTTAACATGCACTGTTTAATCATGTTACTAACTCACTGATGTTATAGTGAGTATGCAACACACCCAATTGCAAGATAGACTTTTAAAAGATAAAAATGGCTATCTTATTAAAGTCTTATCTTCTAAGAATTACTTACAAATCTGCTCTTTTAAAATTATGTTGTTATTAATTTGGTTTTAATACCATCTAATATTTTCCAGCTGTAAATTTGAAAATTTCATTGGATTTAATTACAAACTAATAATGTAATGAATGTAAAGTTACACAGATTAAATCTTTAAGCCATCATTCTGAAATGCTTTCGATTAGCCTATATAATTGCATTTAGGTACAAAGATAAGATGGCCATTTTTATCTTTTTAAAAGTCTATCTTGTGTTTGGGCTTGAGAGTGTTCTACATACTCACTATAATAATAATGAATTGGTAACCTGACTAAACAGTCATGTCAAAGGCTGGCTACCTTCTGATTAAGATTAATTACAACTTTTATAACTCATAAGAAAAAATTTTCAAAAACATCAACTGTTCTAAATGAGTTGCTAAATTCAATAGTAAAATATATTATACACATCAAAGTTTATATTAAATGGGACCAGATTTTTAAATAGTTTTGTAAGGATTAAAGTGCAGACTTGGAAAAATACTTGGAATTCAGTAGTTCAATTCCTAATGTCTTTCTAAAGGTTAAACCTGAAATAAAACTCTCATTAGCAGTCAGTGGTTAAGATTTGAAAAATTGAATAAGCAATTTCACAAAGTGAATATGACAGTTACTGATTCTTAGACCAAAATTTATTGCTTCATTACATTCCTGAAGTTATGTCAAAAGAATAATTCTGCAAGTAATTTCCCAGTTGCATTGGCTGAAAATTGTGGGTGATGCTGTCCTCATCATTGGCTGTCATATTGGCAAGAAAATTTAATGACAAATTTTCCAATTTAAAACAAATGAAATTTCCATAGTTAATTTAACAATAGCTGTTTAGGGTTATTTGAAGTAATGGAAGTTATTTGAACTATGACAACATTAATACTCCTATCTTTATATTTATTGGAATGATGTTTTGCCCTGCCACCAAGATGGATCGACCACTTTTTATAGCTTAACAAACTTGGAGACAGATACCATTTAATTATTAAAATAGGAGTAAAAACAATAATCTCATTAAATTTAAATATGTATTTATTAATCAGTGTACAGTGAAAGGATCTCATGGATCAGAGATGGCATACACACATATAATTAATTATCTACAAACAGAGATTGAGTGAATTTCTTTTCAAATGATTTAGGATTTTTTATTGAGTAAATAGCCCACAGACAAAACAGATAATCATCTAACATTATTCAGAAAATGGGTATCTAGCTATTCTTAGCTAGAAGATAAACAAGAATGCCAAATCAGTTTAAACCCTTATCAGACAATCAGCAAACCTGAAAGGTACTGCCATCATCACTATTGCTCTATGAATGATCATTGGAGTGGTCTTTGCCCTGCATTGGGACATTTATTTTAAAAGACTTCTATTTTTTATATACTTCATTATATTCTTAATAAGTTAAATTAGAAAAACGTTTTTAACTTCCGCAACTAAAAACGTCTACTTTTTTAGAACCTGCTGAGTGCACTTTGGGTGTGGAACACTAGAATCACTGAAAGTATCTCAGATGCATCTAAATAAAACATTTTCAGTTGCAACATTAAAAACCTTTTGTTAATTTATTACAAACACAAATGAAAAAGAATATTAATAAATCAAGATATATAACATGCTGTACAGAACATTCATAAATGTAATATATTATTTCCATTCTTATTACATATAATTCACCACTGAAAATGTACTTAGTTGTTGTATTATATAAAGAAAATCCTTCATTAAGCAAATGGATTAATGCATGCAATAGTCAAGTATGAGAAAATTAACACTGCATTTATTAAAAACCAATACTGTATTTCATTTGATATGTGGAGGTTGTTAAAACTGGGTATCTATCTCAATCCTCTGAATATTTGAATAGTGATCTCAGATTATTTATTCTGAACATAAATTAAAGAATAGAAAAAATTCACTCATTAATTTAGAACAGTGTTAATTAATTAAGCTTAAATACTAACTAAGCTAAAGGTTAGATAGTGCCATTTTTCTATTTCATAGTTGGGTGACATTTATGTAGCTCAGTGAAAGGATAGATATTTCAATTTGAATTGCATATTATATTTATATAAAATTCAGTTTATTTGTAAAATTTCGTTTAATTTAATTAGATCTCAAAATATGTTTTTACCTGCCCACACTGAAAAAAGAATAAGACACACTATTGTTAGAGACTTATTATGTGCAAAAAAAATCAACAAGATATCACATAATGACACATTCTGAGAACCAAATTACTTAAATCAGCCATTTATCATAAACAATGTGCTTAAAAATCATCTAATTAGTCTGAAACATGACATATCAACCTGTATTTGATGGGTTACCAAAAGAAATTTGAATTTTTCCTATTATATTTTGTTATGTAATACAATTTTTCTACATTCAAATTTCTTTCATATCAGTGGGCAGTTTAAATTCTTGAGATACAGGATGGGTCATGGCTGAGGTGGATCATGATAGTTGCAATCTCTCTCTTAGATTGTATGTCAGTTTACTATTATTACTAGGTAGCAATAAATTTCTTCTACTCTGCTAGTACTTAATAAGTTCATATTCAGTGCTTTTCTTTTCATATCTCCAGACTAATTTCTACTTTCATCTTTTGCCAGTGAGAAATTCTGAATCTAGGGCACTTGGATTTTTTTAAGACCAGAATTACATGACCAACAAGATATCACACGATCTTTGCTTACATTTATCTAATAGCAATTTCTTTCAGTCTCACTACCTTTCTGCCATCTAGTGTAAGTTTTAATAATAACTGCTAGATGGCAGTGCTTAATAAGTCCCTATCCAGTGCTACCCCTTCCAAATATCTCCAGACCAGTATCTAGCTTATGGTTTTCAGCCATAATAAAAAAAGCACATATGGACCAAAAAGTACAAGTGCGCTGTTTAAAAATCCTAAAACTGCTCACAGATGAAGTCCATAAGCTCGAAATTAGTCTGAAGATATTTGGATGGAATATCACTGGATAAGAATTTTATTGATTGTTAAAGCTTACCCTAGATGGCATAAAAATAGTGTCATTGAAATATTTATTTTTTAGATCTAATGCATCTTTCGTTCATCAGTCATCTTTTATTATCAAAGCTGGTTCATCAGTCACTTTTTATTATCAAGTCACCAGCTGGAAATTCAACTATTTACTGTTATGAATCAAACCAATTTTCTTGCATCATTATATAAAATCTGACAGCATCCATATTCCCTAGTCAGATCCAAAACTCCTCCCTGATAAGAACTTTATGCCATTAACTAAGGGTGTAGATACGACAGCACCAGATAGGAATTTATAAAATTTTCACCTGGCTTCTATTAATTACACAAGTTTCACTCGTTAGCGGAAGTAGAATAAAAGACATATGTCTACTTAAAAGTACTATGTAATAACTGAAATACAGGCTTATTATATACATGTAACAATATATGTAATATATAGGGTGAGCACAGAAATACGTATATTGGTGATTATTTATCTTTTCGACATATATGTGTTCAAGTGTATCAGTGTTATGAGATAGAGTAGTGAGTCGTGTGATAGTCTGTGCTCATATACCCTATATATTTAAAGTACTACATAATTTGGAGTCATGTAGTGTTTTGTTGGCACTATTATTACTGTTAAGTACTGACAATCAACATCCACTCCTGGTAATCATATAAATAGCAATTCTGCAGAATTTGTGGTAAAATTCGCCTGCCTTGTACAAATTATCTGCTATTCTTATTTTCAACTTTTCCAAGAATTATAGACTTTTATAATGAATTGATTTTCTTAGGATAGAATGAAAATAATATATATTAAACCTAATGATGCGAAACTCAGTGAATATTTTTTTACTTATGGCACATTTTTAAAATCACAATAGAAAATATTATTGTTTTTTCAGAGACCCGTGGAGATTCATAGATATCACGAGTAGAATAATTTTGATTTACATTTTTGAAACGTACACCTCTTTATTTAAGTATATTATTTCTAATTTCAATCTGCAATGATCACATGATCTAGGTGCAGTGCTCTCAGATCCAAGGCTCCTCACTGACGAAGGCCACAAACCAGAAACTAGTCTGGGGATATTGGATGAATAGGCACTAGATAGGGATTTTATGCACAAGCCTTCTGGCATCCATTGATTACTCTGGTTGGCACTATTGTATGGAGAGTTTTGCCTTGTTAATCTGCAATGATCTTTTAATTACAAGAAAAGTTCTCTTCATCCTATTCTAGAACCAAATGTGCTGAAATATCCAAAGACTAGATTCTGGCTTTTGTCTATATGTCAGTGAAATCTAAGATTCTAACTTCAAAGCATTTATTCCTTTATATAACTAAAAGCCTAAAATTTGTTTTAAAAAACCAAGATTTTGAACCAAAGGTAATACACATGTATCCATTTTCTATATTTTTTAAAGATTTCTTTTTTGTACCAATTGTGGATCACCTTCTACTCTTTGGCTGGATGGTTAATACTAAAAATATCAATACTTTCTCATATGGCTTCAAGAGCAGTACTTATCTTACCCTAGAGCTATCTATTGGAAGATTTATTCAAAGGACACTGGATGATATAGTTCTATATTCTCAGACCATTTTCTGGTTTTTACTTTCATCATTGACACCTACAATTTAAAACTAGATATAATGTGCATATCTAGTATCCATTGATTTCTCAAGTTTACACTAGATGGCCCTAGAGATAAGATAAACTGCTTTTGAAAGCATGAGGTCATGTGATTTTGTTGTTGGTATTACTCTTCTGATTGGTGTATTCTTAAGTATTCTCAAATGATCAGTGACTTTTATCTTCACTATCAATTTTAAAGTCTGTTATCGATTGTTAAAAATCACATCACTTTTAAACTTTCTAAAAAAAAGGGGGATTGTTTATTGCTAATTAAATAAATAAGTCAAAGTTCTTATCAATATTATTGTTCAGGATTGAAAAGATCTATTTATTAGCATAAAAGCATACCAGTAAAAAATTCTGAAAATGTCTGGAATATGAAAAACAAACACCTTCCAAAAATACAAACTAAGAATTTCCTAGCAGACTAAATGGCTAAAATTAAAAAATAATAATGAGAATGGAATAAAAGTTAATTTGATTAATGATTTAAAATGTTATTTTGATCAATTCAAAGAATCCATGGAATTTTCACCAGGTAAATATGATGAAATTAATGAAAACCTTATTACTCGTGATATAAAAAGTATGGAAATTAAAATAGATACCAAGTAATATTTGAAGAAAGTGATAAAATTAAAACAGACTACAAATGATTGAGGATGATAAAAATAAACAGGAATAATTAATTTCCTTTATTGAAATAAAAGATTTAATCTCTATATAAAAGGAACATATATTCGATATATTTAATGTGCTAAGAAAAATGTTGTTTGGGATTAGTCCTGCTGTGACATAATCGTCCGACCACAATTATTCTAATTTTGCAAATATATTTTCATTATTTATGAAATATACCTTAAGATGTGAATTCAAGTAAATATGATATAAATAAAAGATTTGAATTAAATAAATTGAAAGTCGAAAATTGATTTCGTTTACTAATTTAATTCAAAAAATCTTATTTATAATGTAATCATAAAAATACAGAAAGATCAGATTTCAAGTCTGATAATAAAAATAATTTTTATATTATTGGAGAATTTTGTATGTATAATTAATAGTGCATTAAGTGATTAAAAATATGTAAGTACAATTTTTTTAGATTTTTGGAGGCTTTTGACATCATTTGATATAAACAAATAATTCATTCTTTAGAAAATTATGGAATTAGAGAAAACTTATTCAATTTTTTCAAAAATTATTTAAATAGTAGATATGTTGTACCAAAAATATCAAATGAATCAGGCAAAACTCTCCATACAGTAGTGCCACTCAGTGCAAGCCAGAGTAATCAATGGATGCCAGAAGATTTGTGCATAATGTTTTTAATTTAACTCATAGTTTTGTAGTTAGGTACAGATAAAAGGTGGCTGCTGGAGTGTTGCATTATATCCTAAGATCTAGGTGCAGTACTCTCAGATCCGAGGTTTCTCACTGATGAAGGCCACAAGCCAGAAACTAGTCTGGGGATATTGGATGAGTAGGCACTGGATGGGTATTTTGTGCACAAGCCTTCTGGCATCCATTGATTATTCTGGTTTGCACTGAGTGACAATAGGTATAGAGAGTTTTTGCCTGTTTTAATAACAGTTAAAGCAAGCATAAGAAATGGTGATCATGTGATGTTTATTGGCTTAAATATCAAATGTATTGAGTAATGAGCAAAAAAAATTATATGGAGTTCCTCAAGATTCTATACTAAATACAATTATTGATTTTGATTTTCATACATGACCTTGAAAATATTAATATCGAAGATTCAATATGCAAATGATACTGTTATTATGAGTATAAATAACAATATTAAAATTGCAATTAAAAAATGTCAAGAAAGCATTATCCTTGATGCTTGGCCAAAAATGTTTTTATAAAAAAAAGTAAAACAAAATGAATGTTCTCACATGAAATATAAAAATAATATACATCTACATTCACATGACTGTATATACAATAATTATATAATATGTGATGATAACAAATGTATAAAATAACAAAAAAATATTGGATATCTTGAAATGATAATAGATAAAAAAAAATGTCTTAGAAATGCATACTAACTAAAGTAATGCTCCAGCAGCCACTTTTTACCTATTTAGTTAAATATAAAGCTAGAATCTAGTCTGGGGATATTGGATGAGTAGGCATTAGATAGGGATTTTACACACAAATCTTCTTGCATCCATTGATTACTGTGAAATTGCATTGGGTGGCACTACTGTTTGGAGAGTTTAACTTATGTTATGAAGTATATATAATTGAAAGATATAAGCATTCTTTAGTTGAAACGGACATCAAGATTGATTATAGATAATTCCTGATAACCAGCAGCCTTTTTTTTAAAATACATTTTTAATATTCCCATAATGTAATAAATTTTTTTTTAATATTAAAAAATATCAATAAATCAATTATAAATTCCTGTTCACTTTAAAAAATAGCAGTAAATATATTATAAATTCCATTCACAATATGTAATTACTTATATATTTTTAAATATTGTATCACATGTAAATACTGAAGTTTCTTAAACAAGAAAAAAAATCATCAGAGGAGAACGCGTCCACAGCAGTGTTATTTGGTGACTTGTGCAGAGAGACCGGCGAGTGCTTTATAATAACTAGGAAAATAGCTACTATTGTTATGGATGCTATTAAAGGAAATGTGGCTGATGGATCTATGATTTATTCAGATTGCTGGAAGGCATATAAAACATGATTTACACTGTTTCTGGTTTTGAACCTTTTAAGCTCAATCACTGGTATAACTTTATGGATCCGCGTTCAGTGTTCATATGCGAAATATTAAAAGACTATGGGGTCTAGACAAATGATGGAGCAAGAAACATCAAAAAAAACGTGTGACAACACATCCAATCCTATTCATCAGAATTTATATGGTGACACATGCACAAAGAAAATAAATTTGTGGTAATTTTGTTGGCCATTAGAGATTTCAGATTACAGACACGAATAACTCATTTTAATCATTTTTTGTTTTTTAAAAAAAAATGCTGCAGCTTGAATTATTAAATTTATTTTTTATTTAAAATTTATTGTTGGAATTTGTATTATTTTAGTGAATGAAATTTATAATACATTTATTCCGATTTATTAAAGTTAACAGGAATTTATAATCGATTTATTGATATTTTTTAATATTGACAAATAAAATATATTTATTATAGTTGCAGGACAACTATGCCCCTGAAAATGTATAATATATAAAAAAAACATGGTTGCCAACCACAATGTCCAGAATTATCCATAATCAATCTTGTTGTCCGGACTAATAATGATGTTGTGCACCAAAAGCAAAAAACACAAAGAAAAAAATAGTTAACTGAATAAAAAAGCTACTTTCCAAAACTCCATTTCTGCAGGTTAAAACTGTAGTTTTAAGACTAAACAGATTATTATAATCCAAATTAAGATTTTGAATGCTTTTGAGCAGATGATAGAAGTTTAAATTTTCAATGAAGAATTACCGTGTATGTAAATGTGAATTTGATTTAAATTATATGTACATCCTGTTTCAAATAATGGTCAGAAGTACATTCGTACAACTGCCTAGCAATCTTCTTAAGAGCTTCTTTCCTAATCTAAAATCACTGCGTGTTGCTGTCATTTTAAAGATAAGAAACTTTGAAAAGAAGAATATTAGGCAATAAAAATATAAGGATATAGTGAAAACCATTGAAATAAAAAATATGCCAGACAATTGGACTCAGTTATATAATAATTTTTTTCCAGAGTTAAAAAAAATTTTGATGTCACTTAGATATCCTTTTCAGCAATAATGCTATCAGCATGCTAGGCTATATTGAATCCATGACCTATAAGTGACTACTAGCAGTACTTATAAGTCATACTTTGGCGAAAACCATTATCTTTATAACAACAAAACCATCTCTTTGATATATTTACTGAAAGTTAAAAATGGTTCTATTTACCATGTCTTCTAAAAAAAAACAGGCAAACATAAATTTTATGATATTAATATAATATATTAAGATGGCGTGGGTAACTGAAGAGTTTGAAAATCTATGTTCAAATCCTCTCTAAGTATATCTTTTTGATTGGAGCTACGTAATATTAATATAAAGCAAAAGAAAAACTAATCAATAAAAAATAAAATGTACACATTTATAATTTGAATTTAAGGCGATAAGAGTATGTTAAATAAAATCAAGAAAATATATTTTGCAATAAAAATAACTTTATTTACTAAAACAATATTATTTAACAAAAAAATATATTGATACAAATAAAATGGATATAGAAATAAAAATCCATAAGAAATATCTACATTTATTTTTGAATCTTGTGATGTTCACACTTATTGTTTAATTTACTATTACTAACATATATATTACATAAAATGTAAAAAATAACAGTGTAATAAAATAAAAAATAAGAGTCCACGCACAAAATATGTATGAAATAAATGCAATATTTAACATACACTCACTGCAAATTCGACAATAAATGCAGACATACTAAATTTAAAAATAAATGCAAACATTTGTAATGCATTTCTGGGTACATTTGATTTGTCATTAATGTATTGTTTTTGTTAAATAACTGATAGTTTTGGTAAATAAATTATTGTGAAATATATTATTTTCTTAATTTTATTATATTTCACCTTACCTTCAATTAATAGACTAGTCCAGATTCCATCTTATTTTGATCGGATTGAGCATTCATTGCCGCAGATCGATTGATATATGAACAGATAACATATACCCATAAGCAGATTCAGACCAATGGGTGACACATTAATACTATTAATTTTTAGTACTTAATGACAAAAATCTAAACAACATATGACTCAAACACGACTGCGCCAAATTGCTGTTTGTAATCAAGTCATAAAAATACGATTAAATATTTATTAAAACAAATATATAAATGCGTATTTATAATATATACAACCGTTATACTTTTGCCTGATACCATTGGTGAGGTATTGCATCTAGTTTCCATACAACTATTAATGTAAAAGATTTCATTTTCTCTTGTAAGTTTACCTACCACTTCCAGCTGTATTGTGACAGCTTGTCTTGTGGATAGGTATGCTGACACTTCTGGCTGTTCTGTGACAGTTTTCTTCATGTCTGATTTAGGTACTAACATCTTCCAGATCTAACGTGAACTTGCCTCACTCCTTTAACCATATAGTAGACATGTATACTGCTATTCAGATCTGACAGTAAATTGTTGTCAGATTTTATTTCCAATTGGACCAACTATTTATAGCCAGATCCCCTTCCACAAACAAAATAATGATTCACTGATAATCATCACCATTGGCCTGTATCTGCTACTGAATGTTATCTATTCATATATCTATTAGTCTGTGATGATGAATTTCAATCCAATAGATGGAATCTGAACCAATCCAATAGTTCAAGGTAAGATGAGATATGGCAATACCCTTGTAGATTTGAATTGAATAAGAAATGTCAACATTTCATTTATATCCATCGAGTTTCTTTTTTCTCAATGGTAAGCACTAGATAGTTCAATAAAACTAGTAAATTATTCATTATATTGGCATCAATTTCCTATATTTAAATTAGTAATTTTGATTTTCCAAAATATTTATTTCATTGAATTGCAATAGATAACTATTTTAAAATACTTATAAAATCTTTCAGTTTCAAAATATCTCTTAGACAATCAGTACAATTTATTATGCATTTTTCATTAACATAATATTATGTTACTGTAAAACTACTTGTAAAACTTTATCTTTAAAAGTTATGGATTCCTGATATAATCTGCCTTAGGCAGGAAATTTGATAACTTTGAAATGAATTAAATTTTTAAACATAAGCAAAAACAAGATTTTTATCTTCTCTATAAGATTTGTATCCAATCGTAATAAAAAAAAATCGTCTCATTGCAGGAATTTCAGTATCAAAACATGTTTTCAGGAGAGGATATTTGGAAAAGTTTTGATTACGTATAAATACTTAACCAAAAAAATATATCTATATATTTGCAAAGACTGCAGACTTTATACATAAACTTTAATTAAATTCTTGCATCAAAAAATTAAATAGTTAAGTAAAAAATATAAATTGTGTTAAGTTGTAAAATAACTATCGCAGGCGTTTTTTTACAATGTCAACATGCAATGAAAGTAATTTTTTAAAAAAAGTTCAAGCAAAAGTCAAGTTCGAGCAATATCTCCACTAAACCATCAGTTATTTATTTACTCGCCAGAAGCTCCCAAGCATTACATTAGTCACGCGCAAATATTTATAACGAAGAAACTAAAAGTCAGTTTTTGTATGGTTGATTTAATTTTTCAAATTTTATTTATCGTTAAATTTAAAAAACTTAAAAAATTCATTATGATCTGAATTTTGTACAACTTTTAATTTACATCAGCTTGATTAATTGAGGAAATAATTAATAATGAATAAAATTATTATTTTGTTTAATCGGCTGATAGTTTGCAAATCGGCTGATAGTTTGCAGTTGTTGTTATGTACTTTCGCTGATTTTTTTAAAAGCTTAGTTTATTTTATTTCAAATAAAGTAACAGCAAAAAATGCTTGTTGTTCGCTTTTTATACACGCGTCTAAGTGATAATATGGTTTTAAAATGACAACTGAAAAATGAATCGGAATAGTGAAAATGGAATGGCGAAGATCCCCGAAAAGGATGTTGATTCCGGCTGGGCTTGGATGGTATTGCTGGCGTCCTTTTTAACGTTTGTCCTATGCGTAGGCACTAACTTTTCCAGCGGTATTTACTTCAGTTACATCAAGGAAGGCTTCCAATGTGGCGATGAAGTCACCTCGTGGATTTTTGCCATGTATTCTGGCTTTAGCAAATTATTAGGTAACTATTTATTAATTGCTTAATTGAGTTGATTTACGACTCCAATTTCATTCATTAAATTAATTACTGATACTTTTATTTAATGAACAAAAAAGAATGTCTTTTTCTCTTGCTTATTGTTGCATTTTACAATTATAAAATTATTATAACTTCTTTTAATATTCTGAGATATTTTAAAATCGTAATGTGAATTTCTTTGATCCGCTATTTGATACAAAATGTAAACAGTTGCTTTTTTTAATA
Organism: Epiperipatus broadwayi; assembly: GCA_028023455.1. NCBI lineage: Eukaryota > Metazoa > Onychophora > Udeonychophora > Euonychophora > Peripatidae > Epiperipatus > Epiperipatus broadwayi. The sequence goes on along the minus strand of JAQFVV010000025.1, from coordinate 885,075 downwards.
CTGGTACAAGATATATACAGTATATATAACATGTTTATAAATGATCTGCAAACAAACTAGGTTGTATAGGTCAAAAAAGTTGTGATCGTGAAAGCTAATGTCTTCGTGATAGATGGGAAAATTACGGTGTAGTGTGCGCGTGTGTGTGGGCATCTAAATAAAGTAATAATTTACATTTTAAAATATATACGCATAAGTAAAAAAGTAATCATATATGCATATGAAAAATTAACTATCGCAATTAAAATCAAAATAAGTTGCGCAAGTATTGATTCTTAATAAATTCCCTTCGGGCGATCATATGATTTTTATCTTTTCGTACCTAAGAGTTTAAGATTGCTTTCTCCCACGCAATTTGTATTATAAAATTGGTTGGATGTTAGCATGGTTGAAATATATTAATCCGTCGTCAATGCCATCTTATATCGCTTCCAATGTCGGTATTAGTAATAAGATGTGGAATAGCACTGGAAATAAGATTCATAAAAATACGAACAAATACTATGAACGCCTTCCTAGAAAATTGCTATAGAATTGATTTATATTTTGTACTTTCTTTATGAAGTTTGTAATTATGATTGAATAGCTGAAAGTAGGTTTTACATCATCAATTTTAAAAAAAAAATAATTATAAGATACAAAATTTGACTAATAAAAATTAATATATTTCCATTAAATGGTTTGTGTCAAAATTGTGGGGGCTGTAAGTTTGACACCTATTAAACTATAGTAATTACCTATCTACATTTACTGAACAATAATGAAGATATGTGTAAGAGATTGTAATGAGTGCTGGTTAAGCACAAATATATATCTTGGGGATTGTACATCTTTTTCACATCTTTGGTCGTATGTTTATGATTGTTACTCCTCCACAAGGTATTAAAAGCATGTTTCGTTCCTATCTTGCATGAGAGGTGTAGTAAAAACACTACTGAAATGTTATTCATTAAACAGAATTTATTTGTTAAATGAAATGTTAGAATCAGTTGTGTTAAGAGTATGGTTAGCAATATCAAACTGCCATAGACAGTGATCAGATATTATAGTTAGATTATAGCAACCTCTGTCTAGCAGTCTACCTGCTTTTGAGCAGGAAGTATGTAAACAGTAATGAAGTCACTAAGAATGGCAAAGATCAATTTATTTTCTGACAGAAATAATTATGAAAAAAATTCAGAAGAATGTAAAAGATCTTAAACTTCAATCTTTATTGTTGCAGAAAAGAAATACAATCAAAGACAAAGTTCAGTTAAATCTCTCTACAAACTTAAGAATGGCTTTCAACCCATGGATGCAGGTATCTAGCAATGTCTTTCACTTGTAAAATGAGTGCTCTTGTCATTATAATTACATTATAATAAATCAATATTTAACCACATTTGCAAATATTTAACACAAACAGGGTAACTTGCTAAGATATGGTATTCCTATTGGTTCAGATCATTGTATGAGCTTTTTTTAATTGCAGTAATTCTAATATAATGAATTAATATTCGAATTCGTTTGTATGTGTAGTGCAATTGTCCTCAAAACTGTTACTAAATAGATAAATAAGAATGAACGAGCTTAGCGCTTTCGAGAGGTCCAGCTTTCATAATCATAGCTTGACTGCTAATAAAGTTAACGATATGCAAATTTATGCAGATTATGTGAGACATTCCATGTCCTTGATAAGCATAGCATACGTTTTTCCAGTTTATGGCGTCTTTGTCTCTGGAGATGAAGAAGACTTCATTGACTTTTCTAAGCTTGTTCATTCTTATTTATCTATTTAGTAACAATAAACAGTTTTGAGGACAATTGCGCTACACACGCAAGTGAACTATAATATATATATATTTCACCAAAGTAAAAAATTTATTTGATATAATTAATTAAATAAATAATTTCTTTTTTTTTTTCAAAATTGTCCCACTAATTCTAGCATATAAAAATTATTTTCCACCTGCTCATAATCTATTTTTTTTTTTTGCAAATTTTATTTAGTCTATGAATCAATTTTTTCTGCCATCTATATATAATATATATTCTCTAATTTCATCTAAGTTTTAACTATTTTGTAATCATTTTCAAGATTTATTGTCAATTATTCTTTTATACAGGATATTATATAAAAAAATAATTAGAAATAGTAATCATAGAAGATAATCAAAACATAGATGGAATTTTAAGATGATATACATATATTTTCATCAGATATATATATATCATCCTATAATTAAACTTGGAGTGCTTTTGGTAGAAATAACTTAATAGTAATAGGAAATATGCCTATGCGTTTAAAAAGGAAGGTTTTATGTAAATGTGTGTTACAGATCTGAAATATAGATACTTAACACAAAAGCAATACAGAGACTTCAGATTACTCAGTGAAGTATAGAGAAATGTATGTTATGAGTATAAAGAAGAGATTGAAAATGAAATACATGGGTGAGAGAACAAACAAGTATTATTGATATTGAAAGAATCAGGAGACCGAATTAGAGTTGGGCTGGACATATTGATTGAAGAGTTGATAATAGATGGAAATTTGTAAAAGACCTAGAAAGAGACCATATATGAAGTGAATGGATGAAATAAGGAAGTGTGCTGGGGTGATTGGAGAAGATAGGCTAGATATCAGAGAAAATGGACATCGTGCTAGAATACTTGGTAATTGATGGACATTTGAAATCTTAAATTGGATTCCTAGAGATTGTAAAAGACTTAGAAAGAGGTCACGTGTAAGATGGATGGATGAAATAGGAAGTATACTGGAATGATGTGGAGAAGAGAGGCTAGAGATCAGAGATTGTTTGGTTGGAAATGATGATAATGATACATATATTACTATATAAAGGAAAAATTGAAAATAGATTTTGAAAATGATCGTACGATATAGTCAAAATGCTCAGAATGATATATAGTACTAATGAATATAGGGAAACTATAAAATAAACAAGATTTGTTAATAAAATGATGATGATGTGCATGTGAATAATAATTTTTATATATAATTGGGGCTGGGCTAATGATTTACATTCAAAATAAATCATTATTTTGATGATTTAAAACCTTTTATATTTACTAACAGTCCCAAATGATTTTATAATGTTACATAAGAATTTTGCTGTGAATTTTGAAGAATATGTCATTTATAAAAATTCTTGCAATGAATTTCAATTAAGAAGTAGATTAATGCAAAAGACATCAAAGACCTTACCATTATAAAATTTTCAATTGAATAATTGACATCAGCAATATTTTTTGAGAACTATTGTGTTGGAAATAGTATATGAGTGACAAATTAAAAAAATATCCAGAATCATTTATATGGTCTCATTTTTAGTCACATTGTTATGGAAAAAGGTAAATACTAGTATTTTTTTGAAGCAAGAGGTCATGTCATATGCAGTACTAGCATAGTTTCATAACATTCGATTGATTCAATAAATTGTTGTCTTGCCAATAAAAATAGCAATTTTTTTGTTTATCATTTCGTTATTTGTAACTTTGTATTTCTTAATAACAACTGCACTGAAGATCTTTAACAAATGATGAGTTAGTAGTTGTACCATTTTACCATACTTTATTTTATTTTTAGCTGTTTATGCACTTTAAATCCCTGTCTTTTTTTAGAGTACATATTGATTTAGTGATGTATGATTATCCATATTTACAAGTAATTTTATTAGCAGTATAACTTTATGTTTTTTATTCTTTTGTCTTCTTTTCTGTCATTTTATAATTTGTTCATGTTTAATGATATTCTAGACCATGTATTCATAGCATATTTAATTTATTTTCTAATTGTTGCTTATGCATAATATGCATTATTTAACCTTGTAAATTTATTTCAAATTATATTTCATGTATATAATTTTATACATTATCAACTTTAAACTGACTGAATATTATATTTTTTTTCGGGATCTATGTGAAAACATTAATCCAGCCATATTAAATAGCACAGGAGTTTTACTCATTGGATGCATACATTTTATTTCTTTAATTGACTGAAATACATTTCAAGATCTGATTGTATATCAGCTCTGAATGTAGTATATATGAATTAGACCGTTATCGTCTTTTTTTTTTTTAATATAATTTATTTTCAATTATAGAAATTATTTAGTTTATCTAATAAACTATTTATAATTTTACAACATTATGGGCCATTGATTACTATAGCTTACACTGGGAGGCACTACTGTATGAAGAGTTTGCTACAATACATCATCATCATCATCATTACTGTTGTAACAGCTCGCATAAGCATAGGAAATGGTGATCATGTGATGTTTTAGTGGTTTTATTTATAATTTTATCATTGCAGTACATAAACCTGTTATTTGCATATCTGATTTATAAATATTTTACATAGTTTGTAGATAAATCGATAATTATCTTATTACCAAATGAGAATATACATAATTTAGCAAATGACTAAATTATATTTACTTTTATTTGGCAACAAAGATGATTATCTACTTACACAAGCCTGTATACTTTCGTGTAGAGATACTGTGGCAAACTGTAGCTTAAGGTCCACGGAACATATATAATTCTATCGCTTTAAGCACTTAAACTTTGTATGAACTTCCAAGCAAACGCCATTTGATCGTTACTGGTAGTCCCACTAGATATCTGTTTATTGTTTTAAAAAGTGTATTTTTATATGAAGCAATAATATTTTTATTGATATATTTAAAATTGTTTACATGAAATTTTTAACACTACAATTAATATTTTTTACCATGAAAGTTTATTCTAGAGAATTTATTTATGCTTTTCTATTATTTTTTTTTTCCTCTGACTTGAAAGATGAGAAAATTATATGCAATATTTAACATATCCTAGAATATTTTGATATATTCATCAGCAATCCATTGCAGGTTGAAGGTCTCCAAGTTCAATCCATCTTTTCTGATCTCTAGCCTCTCTTCTCCACATCACCCAGCACACTTCATTATTTCATTTATCCATCTCAAATATGGTCTCTTTCTAGGTCTTTTAAATCTTTTGGAGTCCATTCTAAGATGTTAACTGTTCATGTATTATCATCTCTTTTAGCAGTATGTCCAGCCCTACTCCAGTCTTCTAATTCTTTCTGTCATGTCAGTAATACCTGTTTATTCTTTCACTCATGTATTTCATTTTCAATCTCTTTTTGTTTCTTTTAACAAATATCTCTTCTTACTTAGTTGACTGTTCTGAAATTTCTGTATTGTTTTTCTATTGTATCAGAGTTTCAGATCCATAAGATAGAACTGGTATCACATCAAAAACTCTTCTTTTCAAACAAATAGGCATATTTATTTTTAATATTAAGTTATTTCTACCAAAAGCACTTTAACTACATTTAATTCGATGATTAATTTCATCTATTAGGTTCACATCTGTAGTAATAATCTGATCAAGATATTTGTAGTTGTTAATTGCTTCTAATTGGTTATTATCAATATTTATTTTTTTATTTTGGGAAAATCCACTTTAGTCTTTGTCACGTTAACCTTTAATTCTACTTTTTATCTTCATCTGATAACTTTTGTAATACTTCCTAAAGCTCTAAAGCATTATTTGCAAAAACAACTACACTGTCTGCAAAATCTAGATGATTTATATAATCTCCATTTACTTTTATTTTCTTAGCTTCCCATTTTAATCCACAAATAGTCAAATTTACTCATAAAGTGAAATGAAAGTTTACTTTTATATGATTTTATTTTTTCATTTTAATTTTATTCAATGAAACATATTGTTTCTGTGATTAGTCATCTTTTCTAACAGTTTCAACTGCTCAGTATTGTTCATCAGAACTGTAAAAACATTTAAATATACACGATTACATAGAAAACACTATTTTATAGTATAATTATATCTAAAAGCATACATGATTCAATTTTATTTTACTGATTTCTGTAAATATTAAATAATCTGGACTAATATAACCCAAGATACCAAGATATATATATATTTAACATTAACTTTTTTTTGACAATGAAATAAGTGGGCAGGCAAATTTAAATGGACGAGTCTGTATGGAAGTGACAAAGTGAAAAAAGCAATTTGTTTTGATTTAGAAGATTGAAAAAAACATTTGAATTTTGATATATGAGAAAAATAATTTAACCAGTTTAGATTTTACATCTTTTTGTGCTATTCTGTAGGGGGTTTAATTTTATTGCTTTGCTGCTATATTTGAGCTAATTGAAGTGTTAGTGGGAATGGGTGAAGGTGGCATGTCTTTTGTAATTAATGTAATTATGATCAAAAAGAAATTTTGAAAGATAGCTCAGTGTTAATGAAATCACTAAAAATGGTGGTAAGCTTATAGAAAAAAAAAATCAAAAAAATAGTGAGGTTGTGTGTAACGAAGTAGTGTATCATAGTAGGAAGATAAATTGCAGTAATTATTTATGTTGCTAAAGTAAAACTAAAAATACTCCTATGGAGGAACTATTGTACTTGCTATAAGCTTGTGTGCTGACTAAAATTTGAGCTATAGAATGAATGCTGCTTGACAGATAATAAGTTTCTCCATTTAAATAATTATATATAATGAAGATGATAGTGTTTTAATTCCTCGATTAATTATGAAGGACTTTGATAATTAACATTTATCAATTATGGAAGTAGCATGAAAGTAGGGGTGTATTTTTAAAATTTTGAAGGGTCGTCTATAATGCTTATATTACATTCTATCTGTGGACAGCTACCCACGTACCAACATAGACAAGAATAATCTAATTGATAAATTTTAAAAACAAAATAAAACAAAAAAGATAAACATTCCATGAGAAAAGTTAGCGATGCTGGCAAAGATTTAAATGAAGGCAAAGCAAAAAAAAAATAAATACAAAAATAATTTGTGTTTGAATGCAAACATTATGTAAAGAATTAAATTAACAGTGATGGCAAATGCTAATTTTAATTTCTTTTGCAATGTTTGCATTGATCACAGTTGTTGAAAATATTTGTTTTTTAATCCTACTTTGTTTTCTAAATATATTATTTTCATGTTTTCAAATATACATTATTTACATGTATCATATAATATTCAATTGACCAAACACTTTATTACTTTTACAATGCTTTATTATCCACCCTTTCTTGCAGTTTATAGTTTCGGTCACCCCAGCAATCTTCTTCAGAACTTTATATCTTTTAATTTCAACTGTTGAGATTAGGAGATATAAAGTTCTGAAGAAGATTGCTGGGGCAATCGAAACTGTAAATTGCAGGAAAGGGTGGATAATAAAGCATTGTAAAAGTAATAAAGTGTTTGGTCAATTGAATATTATATGATATACATTTGGCAATGCAATAGGAAACTAGTTATTTACATATATATGTATTGTTTTTAATTTTTGGACGTAAAAAATGAAATTTATTATATATAAATGAAGAAAAAGTAATAGCCATTAAATCGATACAAAAGTAAGAACCTAAACTCAACTGTTCTTAGTATAAAATGAATTCTAAAAAAAAATGAAACTTATTTTTTTTTTTTTTTGTTTACTTTAGTATATGGATGGTAGCTATATCCAACTGATAATATATACATGCAGTTAGCACTAGCTGTATATCATTTTTAAATTTACAATTATTTGATATTTATCCTTTTAATTAATTAATTTTTTTAATATAGGAAGTTATTAAATTTGTTTATATATCGCTTGTTTATTTTATTTGTTGGTTTATGTTATTATGGGATAAACAATGTAAATCAATCTGAAGCTTTATCATAAGTTGAATTATTTAATGTTTGTTTTAATGAGCAATTATTACATCCAGCCAGCTGATTATATTAAATCTTTCGTAGTTATAAATGTGTGTGTCTAGTTACAAATTATTATATGTGTAATTATAAATTGGATAATTGAGACTGTGTCATTTATATAAATGATTTGAAATAACTCTAATTTTGTTTGTTTGTTTTTTACTAGAAAAATTTATTAAATTTTTAAAAAGTTAATTTTAACTGATCTTAGGAAAGCTTTATACAATGCATATTTTAAATTCAAAAATCATTTTAATAAACACTTTTTAATAATTATGTAAATCAAAATAGATTATTCATTTTTTATTACCATAAAATAACTAACTATTAGATATTTTTATTTACAGAATAAAAGAAAAATATTTTTCTTTCTTATAAATAGTATATGATATTTATCCTTACTTACCTGTTATATTGGTTAAAATTGTCCTTGTAAAAAAAAAAAAAAATTGTGCTTTTACCAAAATCTCTTAATACTTATATAAGGCTAAAACCTCAATACATGTGCCTTGAGTGCTTAATTTTAGCAAAAGAGACCTCTCCAAATCACAAGGCAAGATTCGACTTTATAAAGATAAGAGGGATCTCTTATCTCTCAATCTATTTTCTTAATTATATAGGCAAATCTAAAGCATTTTGATTTGGGAGCATGAAGTTAATAAATTTTTCACTGATTAAGTCGACTATTTCTGTTAAACACTAACATTTGCAAAATCTCTTAAGTAATTTCTATAGAATTAATATTTTTAATATTCTTTTTTCTTTTTAACTTGTATGCATTGATTATATTATTAAATATAATCAATTATATATCCTTTTTTTTACATACCTTATTCAATGCATCTTGTTCTTATTAAGATATATGCAAAAAGTTAACTTTTTTTCCACAATAAATTAAGAATTATATAAATATCTCTATTGTATTTACATATAGGTACATATTTTATAACTGATGAAGACTGCTGGATAATCGAAACTGTAAAAAAATAAAACAATGATAAGAACAAGATGCTGCATTGAATAAGCATATAATAAAGGGGATGTAATTGCTTATATTTAATTTTCATAGAGTAATATGTTGGGGAAAAGTTCATAATGATAAATCAAGGCTTTATTATGGATTCCATTAATGGTTTTCAATCTTCTAATAGTGGCACTCCCAACTTAATAACTTTTTTTGCAACACTTCTTTATATAAATAATATTTCTATAATTCATTTGTGTTAAAAATATAACATCTTTAAATTATATGAAACTAATTATATTAATTATAACAAAAATAATTGTAAGAACATATATAAAACATCAATTAATTTGAGTAATTGGTTTATGATAAATAAATGGGAGGTTATGTAATATACATTTACACAGGTTTTTTTTGCATGTCTTGAAAATATTGTATTATTTTAATAGGTTATAATCAATTTTATATATAAAAAAAAAGATAGATGTTGCTATGTATTTGATGTAGATCGTAATTGTAAATTAGTTAAATGCTTGAAAAAGGCAAAAATTAACATTTGCCGATAAGAGCTTTTATGGGTATGATTATTATTATATGTATATTATTGCTGTTATATAAAGATATTTTATATTATATTTTTGGTTTATATAATTATAAATAATTTATATGTATTAATTACTTTACTTATATACATAGTTTTTTCAAGAAAAAAGTTTTAATGTTTATAATTTTAATTACTAATAATTTTAATCATCTGTAAATAATTTTTACTGCTATCAAATATGTAACATTTAGGAATATACTATCATCCTAATCAGATTTGAAGAATAATGTGTGTGTGTACCTATATAGGATAAAGAAAGAGAAAATATGCAGTTCATAAATTAAAGAGCATTTTAAGATTTTTCTGAGTTCACCTATTTAGAACCAGGTTATAAATAAAATTTTATTGATTCCTTTAGAAAATTGAATGGTGAGTTCAAATCCAAGAAAAATAATTATGGATTAACAATATTTGTTTAATTATAAATAAAATAATAACAGCCGACAAAGAATTTATCTCTTGTAATGCATATTAGATGAAAAAAGGAAAGCAAACAACTATTTTTTTCTTTTGTTGAAGAATACAATAGAATATTGTCTCCAGGGTCCGAGATGGTAGAATTTTCTACATTAAGATATGGGTCATACCTAATGATGCAAATATTAAGCAGTTATTCATTCCGAGGTCAACTTCATTCTAGCGTGGACTTATGGATTCCAAACTGCAAGATATATGTTTAAGCAGTTGAAGTGAACCTTGCAGAGAGGAGTTTGCCTTGCTGCTAATTGAAATTGCAACACTTATATTAGAAGCTATAGGAATATGTTATTATAATAGTGAATATTCACTATGAAAAGCTAGGAAAAACAAGTAGCCCATCAGTCGGAAGATCCTGAGTATGCAGCTCAATTCAGCAAATAATAAGGCAGTGTATGAAATTAGATCACTACCTTTTATAATTGGTCAGTAAAAGGAAACAACCAAATTACACGGCAGAATTGCTGAAGACTTATATGTATTTTAGATGTACTACACTAATATAAAGCTAATTTACATATCAAGTGTGTGAAGAAAAGAAATATAAACTTTAAGAAAATTTATGAAGACGATTGATGATAATTATAGAGGGGAAAATTGCTATCAGAAACCTAGGATGTTGGACATTAAATATTTGTTTTTAACTGTAAGATATTAAGGTATTTATTCTATAATATTAAAAAGAGACTTTAAACTTACAAAGATTGAAAGAAATGAATTATTGTGATATGTTATCCTGTATATTTACATTTGAATTATGAGTATAAGCTCAAACTAAAATATTTTAAATGAGGCATTGTTTCACTTCGTATATATATATACTACATATGTGAAATTACTAGAAGTCAAACTAAAATCTAGAAACTGTTTGTTAAAAATATATTAATGATTATATGATTGATTTTATATTTATATGTGAAAGTACTAAATGGGTAGCAAATGAAATATATAAACTTTTGGTTAAGATTATAATTTGAGATTTGGAATTATTATCACAAAGCTACAACAAAACTACATAATGTTGTTTCATTAATAAATGATTATATTATTTTATTAATCCAGTTCATTTGTTATTTCATAAGTTTAAAAATTATAACTTCAACATACACACATATATATGCTAGTTCATAAAAAATATCTACAACTCTGAGAACATGCGAATTACTGAAGGATATGCTGGGGTATTAGGGTAATGATTTGTAATTGGTGATCATTATCTTACATAATTCTAGGTAAACATTTTCTTTTGAGGAGGTTTGGCACCAGGAGTTTTTTCCTATAGAAACCGAAAACAAATAAAATACTTTAAAGTAATTACAATTATAAAACCATCATCATCATTCCTATAATTGAATTTAATGATATACATTTGAACTATGATTTATAAGATTCACAGATATATGTAGGGGATATGTTTAGATTTATAATGAAATATTTATAATATATATTGCGTATATCATTGTTTTGAGTTCAAACTCAAACTACTGAGGTATTTACAATGAGAATAACCTAAAGGAGCATATTTACTAGTACTACATACTTCATATATTCAGATATGATTGTTCTGCAAAATATTTATAATTTTAATTACACTTCCCATATGCAATAGCAAAATTCACAAATAATAATTACAATAAAGTTATATTGTAAAATATATATTTAGTTCTACGTTTGAATCTGATTCCACTCACCAATTTTTTTTTTTTAAATATTAGATGAAGCTTTAGAAACTTTTTTTTTTTTCATATGTCATAGCATTGGCCAGGACGCGAACCCACAACCGTCTGCAACCAACTACTTGCTTGCAAGACGGCTGCGATAACCTCTCAGCTAACAACGCTTGACACTTTAGAAACTTATATTTCATATTTCTTGTTCACGCAATTTTATTCTCTTATATATTTTTAATAATTGTTAATGCCCAAAAATTTAATTTCCATAAATAAATAAAAAATTGCAGCTTAAATTATCTTTGCAATATGAAAATGTTCCTTTTTTATGTCAATCTAGAATCTATTTCAGACAACAGTTTTGTTTAAATACATTACTAGAATCTATTACATGCTAGATTTTAAAAAATCATTTTTAAAATAAATCTGTAAATGTGCTTACTTTTTCATTTTATTAATGCCAATCTATTTGTCAGATAATACAAAGAAATCTTTATTTCACGAAATAGATTGGCATTGGTCCAGTCGGTAAAGCATCTGAATTGGGAGCAAGAACTCCCAGGATCAATTCTGGTGCTCGCGGGTCTGACTCACAAGCTTTTTACAAACTTTCGAGCAATTTAAGCCATATGTATTTTTTTTTTACGATTTATTTAAAAAATGATTTTTTAGAATCTGGCTCGTAATATATCCTAGTAACATATTTGGGCATGTTTATTTCATAAAATAGATTTATGTAGTCCTAACATTACATATTTGATCAGCTTTAAAATTCATTTCTGTACTGATTAAAATCATTAGTCAGTCTAGAATTTATGACTTTTTTCTTTTTTATGTTTCAATTTTATTTTTTAATTCTGTTAATTTTTTTTATTAGTATTAAACTCAGTTTTGATTGACATGTCACGACTATAATGAATCGCCTACAGACAAAAAATTAATCCCAGCATAGTATCTTTATGCTTTTTATGCTTTTCCTATTTTATTTTAATTTATTGTAGTTTATTTCCAATGACGACTACTAGAAGGTGTGTAAAGTGGTAGAACATTCTTTGTCACATGATAAATTTTTAAAACTGGCATCTTGAGTAGGTTCATATTAGAATAAATTTATTGATTGATTAAGAGTTTTTATTAGTAAACATGGAATGCATTATGGTGTGTCACATCATTATATTTTGCAACATTCTTGAAGTGTCATTGTGTAACCCTGGTGTAAAACTTTTGTATTAGATTATTCTTTAATGTCAACAAAAAAAGAAGTTAACTTTAACTGTTTCTTTAAATTCATCCCTCTGTAATTTTCATAGGGTTGTACTAAGTGTTTCAACTTAAAAAAGTATTGAATGTAGAATAATATGCATTCAATATCATTACCCTAAAGGTCAAATTCAGTTGCTGCAAATTTAAAACTAGGACATATTTATCTTCTCTAGTTGGTGTAATGCCATTTAACTAATCCTAATATGAATTCACATCTTTAGCCGTTAGTCTTAGTTTGTTTTTTTAAGTAGTCTGCTGTTGATTTGATATTCTGTGACAGAAATGTTCTCTTTTTATTTTTTTGGTTGTTTAATGTGAAATGCTCTGCTAACATATTCTTATTCACCATTTCTTCTGTGGCCGTGTTGCTTCTCGTTTTTTTGGAAATAAACAGCTTTGAGTGTTATATATAAGTATTATAATGATCAATGAGTCAAGTATTAGTTGCTTATTTAGGATGTATATAATCTTAATGATATTGAGAGCTCATTAACGTAATTGCAATAGTTATTTTCCTAAGGTAATATACTTTTTCTTTTAACTCGTTAAAAGCAGCAGCACAATAGAGTATGCCCATCTTTCTATTTATAAAACAATCCAGGTATTTCAATTGGATTGCTGTTGACGCATACAAACAGTTGTATATGTTATTTACATCGTATATAGGATGGTGTGACAATACATCCATTTATTTTTAAATACTTAGGGATTTAAATATTAATTTTTTTCTGAATTTAGATTTTTTAAAAAAAAACTTTGCTATGATCCGTACTTGTGCTAAACATATTATTTTTTAAAAAAATGTTATAAGTAGTTGTTATTGAAGGCCTACATGTTGTCAATATAAATTAATTTAGCATATGGATTTTAAAAAAATATTATTTAACTATTCACAAAAAGGCTTTTACCATTTCAACGATAAATTCACCAGTGGCTTTAGTAAGATCTTTGGCTTTCTCATTATATGTATAGTTTGGACAGACATTGGGCATGCAATTCAGAATTTATGTCTCACCTTGATTACATAAGTTATATTCGATTAAATTAAATAAAACCCCAGATTTAATTTTAGGAACATGCTTAGTTCTACTCATTAATGTAATGATATTACCCCACATCACTTAGTATAGTGGTGGGCTCTAGAGTTAAGAATCCACAGATCACTTCTCAGTCTTTTCCTTCCAGGTTCGAAAGTCTTGTGATCTTCTAAGTGACAAACTTTTTGACTATTTTTTATTAACATTGTTTTAATAGATTTTTGTACTTGTCAAATTATTTGGTTATGATTTTGCGTACATTAAATTTATTAAACTCTCAATCAATCGAAAAATTATAAATAAATGAGAGTAATAAACTACTGATTAATATAGAACTTAATTTAATTTAATATCGATTGATTAAAAGTTTATGATTTTGTTGACTGTATAATTTAATGAAGAATGACTATAATAATTATAATGTCCTCTTTCTTAGCCTTTTATAACTTAAAACGTATATACATCCACATGTTGGCAGATAGAGATTTGTTAAACTATTTTTTTTTTTAAAAAAAATCTGAATAATTTATCATCAAGTAGTCATAATATAGTGAAAATTTTTATAAGTTTGTACAATATTTCTATTTACTTAAATATTAAACAGTTGTTATAAATATTTAATATCATTCCAGTTTACACATTCTGTTTTAGTAGCATACTTTTCTCTCTCATCACAGTTATGCCATCTATTGTAAGCTTTAATAACTAATAGATATGTCACCTGTTGTAAGGATTAGTTATTAAAGTTTACAGTAGGCGGCTTAACACAATTAGAACATCATCATCACAAACCTTCAGGAAAACACAAAAAAAGTATGCTGTTATAAAGCAATAACTTTAAAATTAATATTACAGGATTTTAAAGTCCTTATAAACTTGTTAATGTTATGTTTAAAACAACTCAAACTTATAAAGTTTTGTTTTATTATATAAATATTTGAAAACCAGGCACTCTTCACAAACCTGGGAGCTTAATTGTAAGTATAGAGGATTTGAACTCAGATTTTCAAGCACCCTTCAACTATCCACACTATCTCATACAACTGATACATATGACCACACACATGTAGAAACGATTAATAGTCACCAATATGCGTATTTCATGCTAAACCAGCACTCATCAGTTGGTCCAGATTATCATCTCTCACACATATATATAATCAATGCTCAGTTCATATTAAGATAGCAAATCTTCATACTTTAATGGACAGGCTTCAATCCACAGCAACCTCCAACTTTTCAGCCATCCATATCATTGAAAATCTGATGATGAAAACTCAAATCCCATTCTGATGCTAATATTATTGCCATGCCCATGTTGACTGCAAGTCACTCTGACCCCTCATGTATAGGACAGTATCCATTAAATACATATAAGTGGGATGGACAGGATACAAGCTTGATATGTAAATATTTGAAAACCAGGCACTCTTCACAAACCTGGGAGCTTAATTGTAAGTATAGAGGATTTGAACTCAGATTTTCAAGCACCCTTCAACTATCCACACTGTCTCATACAACTGATACATATGACCACACACATGTAGAAAAGATTAATAATCACCAATTCATGCTAAACCAGCACTCATCAGTTGGTCCAGATTATCATTTCTCACACATATATATATAATCAATGCTCAGTTTATATTAAGATAGCAAATCTTCATACTTTAATGGACAGGCTTCAATCCACTGCAACCTCCAAGTTTTCAGCCATCCATATCATTGAAAATCTGATGATGAAAACTCAAATGCCCATGTTGATCTCAAATCACTCTGACCCCTCATGTATAGGACGGTATCCATTAAATACATATAAGAGGGATGGACAGGATACAAGCTTGATATGTAAATATTTGAAAACCAGGCACTCTTCACAAACCTGGGAGCTTAATTGTAAGTATAGAGGATTTGAACTCAGATTTTCAAGCACCCTTCAACTATCCACACTATCTCATACAACTGATACATATGACCACACACATGTAGAAAAGATTAATAATCACCAATATATGTATTTCATGCTAAACCAGCACTCATCAGTTGGTCCAGATTATCATCTCTCACACATATATATAATCAATGCTCAGTTTATATTAAGATAGCAAATCTTCATACTTTAATGGACAGGCTTCAATCCACTGCAACCTCCAACTTTTCAGCCATCCATATCATTGAAAATCTGATGATGAAAACTCAAATCCCATGCTGATGCTAATATTATTGCCATGCCCATGTTGACCTGAAGTCACTCTGACCCCTCATGTATAGGACAGTATCCATTAAATACATATAAGAGGGATGGACAGGATACAAGTTTGATATGTAAATATTTGAAAACCAGGCACTCTTCACAAACCTGGGAGCTTAATTGTAAGTATAGAGGATTTGAACTCAAATTTTCAGAGTGACTTGAGGTCAACATGGGCATGGCAATAATATTAGCATCAGCATGGGATTTGAGTTTTCATCATCAGATTTTCAATGATATGGATGGCTGAAAAGTTGGAGGTTGCAGTGGATTGAAGCCTGTCCATTAAAGTATGAAGATTTGCTATCTTAATATAAACTGAGCATTGATTATATATATGTGTGAGAGATGATAATCTGGACCAACTGATGAGTGCTGGTTTAGCATGAAATACATATATTGGTGTTAATTTTTTATACATGTGTGTGGTCATATGTATCAGTTGTATGAGATAGTGTGGATAGTTGAAGGGTGCTTGAAAATCTGAGTTCAAATCCTCTATACTTACAATTAAGCTCCCAGGTTTGTGAAGAGTGCCTGGTTTTCAAATATTTACATATCAAGCTTGTATCCTGTCCATCCCTCTTATATGTATTTAATGGATACTGTCCTATACATGAGGGGTCAGAGTGACTTCAGGTCAACATGGGCATGGCAATAATATTAGCATCAGCATGGGATTTGAGTTTTCATCATCAGATTTTCAATGATATGGATGGCTGAAAAGTTGGAGGTTGCAGTGGATTGAAGCCTGTCCATTAAAGTATGAAGATTTGCTATCTTAATATAAACTGAGCATTGATTATATATATGTGTGAGAGATGATAATCTGGACCAACTGATGAGTGCTGGTTTAGCATGAAATACATATATTGGTGATTATTAATCTTTTCTACATTGTGTGGGTCATATGTATCAGTTGTATGAGATAGTGTGGATAGTTGAAGAGTGCTTGAAAATCTGAGTTCAAATCCTCTATATTTTAGTATATAAGAAGATATTTATTGTAAAATTATTTTTTTTGAATGCAGTCTTAAGAACTTGCTCACAAGCCAGTTATGAGCAGGAAGTACAAATTTTATTCTATATAATGTAATCTTATCAATCGTTTAATTTATTTTAATAATTGAATTTTTGATAAGTAATTGAATTTATTGGACAAGTGACATTTATCTTCAGAATTGGAGAGACAGAATAAGAGTATTTTTATTGTAAATCATATTTCTGCCTATTTTGTCACATTTTGGGTATTTAAACAAAATTTTATATATATTGTTCATTTGCAGCTGCTATACTCTGTAAAAATCGACAAAATCGCTCTGCAGTACTTCAGGAATAATTTCCTTCGGTTGCCTAGAAGCATTGCAATAAATATCACAAATGTAACAATATTAATCTTATATAAATGCTATATTCATAATTGATTTCTTAAAAATTGAATGTTTAGTGCTGAAATTGGCAGTTTAGCCTATTCCAATGGGATTATATCACTCCATATTTATTTATATACATTTCAGATGTGTAATTGTATTATCTATATCAGGAGTCCCCAACTCTATGCCCGCAGACACCATGGCGCCCGCAGACCATTTTACATGTGCCCGCTGCTATCCAAACACGATAAAAATTATATATCTGATACAAACAAATTTAATTTTTAAGATTTCTTATAAATTATTGTATTATATTGTAATCAAATTGTAGGTCATACTATACTTTTACAGCA
Organism: Epiperipatus broadwayi; assembly: GCA_028023455.1. Classification (NCBI taxonomy): domain Eukaryota; kingdom Metazoa; phylum Onychophora; class Udeonychophora; order Euonychophora; family Peripatidae; genus Epiperipatus; species Epiperipatus broadwayi. The sequence goes on along the minus strand of JAQFVV010000025.1, from coordinate 867,318 downwards.
TAAAAGGGTCTATCATTAACAATATCCAACTATAAATTTACATTGAAAAAATAAATGGTGCCCGCCACCTGGCCAGTATTATAGAATGTGTGCTTAAGTGCAAAAAGGTTGGGGACCACTGATCTATATTGTTATAACTGGATTATTATTGTTTTAATTTTTATACAGTTAGTACGAGTTATCGGAGACTGATAATCTATGTGGAATAGTTTTTTAAACAGTTGTGTATGTGTATGATTAAAATATTTTTTCCTTTGATATTAAATATGATCTTTATGTATGAGAACTTTTAATTATTGTTGTGTAATACAAACTGAAAATGGAAGTAACATCACTTACAGGAGGGCCTTTCTATTTGTTTTTATTTATAATATACTTTAGGATTTGGAAAATGAATTATAGTGTATTGATATGACGTAGGGATTCTGAAGAAAAAATTAAGGAAAAGTATATTGTAAGAACATTTTTTTGTGAATGATATTATCAGACCGGGGTGGGATGAGTTTTTTGTCAAATAGATGTGCAGTTTAGGAGAAATAAAAAAATGAGCCTAGTTTCAGTAAAGATAAATCAGTGGTAAATCGGATTGAGGGTTAAGTGACAAATAAACTTCGGGGGGGGGGGGTATTGGAATTAATAGAAACATTTATTTAAAGATAGAGAGGTAAATGAAAGAGTATTTGAGCAAATAGAGTGAGTGAGAGAAGGGAGGGATCGGATTATACAAGGAAGAAATTTTAAAAAAGAAAAGATTAAGAAGAGATTTAGATATGAATTATATTGAAATTTATGGAATGCAACCCCTTTACGATAATATATATATATCTTCCATTATGTATTATGATTAGGAAATTTAATATAGGGTACAACATTAAAAAAATCAAAACTGAGTTAAAAGATTTATACCATAAGGAAATATGACTATGATAAAGAAAACTATCTGGAGTGAGATGAATTAGTTGGGTTTTTGTATGCAGAAAGCAAAAAGGATTTTTTTGGTAGATTGGATTAAAAACCTGCTAAAAATTTATTAGTATAATTTGATATTCCCTTTTGTTCTATGAAAATGTTTAACACAGGGTGTTGAGGAGACAAAGGAAAATTCTGGGGATAGATAATTATATAAATTGACATCACAAAATAAGATCATTGTTGATAAGGAAGAAGAAATATTGAGGACAATGCAAATAATCTTACTATTTTAGAATTTTGCCTAAAAATTTGTGTGATAATGGGTGAGAAGCAGTACTTGTCTGAGACTAGAAATAGGATCTTTAAAAATTAGGTTGGAAAATATAGGTTATTCGATATTAAAAAGAAAATGTAATACTTGGTATGAAAGAAATTTGATTATAACCTTAATAAGGATATTATTTGGGGAATAAATGATTTAAGTTTGGATACAAAATATACCAGGAAAGGATACCTTGTTAGAAATCACAAAAGTTATACAGTACTGGAAAAATAGGAGAGAGAGAGTATTGAGGAATAATTATGGTGATTCACATTTTTGATTTGATTTGTTGAAAAAGAAATGACTCTGAAAGAAATGGTAAATGATATCCCATCAAATCATTGTTTCATTTAGGCAAATCCTTATTCAATCAAATTTGAATTATTGAAGAAGAAATATTTTGATGGCAAGGTTTAAAAAAAATGGTGTAAAAAATATAGATATATTGTAGAAACTAAAATAAATAATTTTTTGCTTTTCTGATGTATTTCACTGTGTTTAATTTTTATATAAAATATTATTTCCTTTTTTTTAAGCCATATTCTGTGGTTATGCTATTCGCAAGCTTGGACATCGAAGCATTGTGATGATTGGTAGTTTAGTATCATCTTTAGGTTTTATTGTCAGTGCATTTGCTCCTGATGTATACGTTATTTTCTTTAGCTATGGTATTGTGGCAGGTAAGATGATCTCATTAATTATTATTATAATAAGAAAATGAAACTCATAATAAACATATGAGAAGGAGCACCAAAGGGCCTCCAGAAAATATATTGTGAAGAAATATTTTTTACATTGAGTTTTTTAGTGGGCGCTTTGATGCTCCATTTTGTGAAATATTTTACATTGGTTTTTCTAAGACCACTTTAAAGTTCTGTCTTATGTGTATATTTATCCCTGTACTATAATTTACCTTGTGTTGTGAAAAAGCTAACAATTGTACTTCAGCAAATGCCTGCAGATATAATTCTGTGTATCTCAGCATCTCTTCATGTGGATTGCAAATCAGTTGAGAATCGATTAGAAGATTCTGCAGGATTTATTATTTTTATATTACATTTTTTAAGTTTTTATATAATTATTTATGCTTTAAATACAAAAAGACTGCATAATAAAGTTAGGGAATTGTCAAAACACCTTTTTGAGTGAATTTGCATTAATCAGATGCAATTGTATATATTTAAAACCGCTATCCGTGCTAAAATATTTTAAATTCTATTTTTGTATGTATACATCCTGAAATTTTATAAATATTAAATACTTCTGAAAATAAAAATGCTATAAGCATTTGAACGTTTAGTTATTTAATTCTAAGCAGTAAAATTTTATTTTAGATATACATAAAATATTATTTCTCCACATATTCTTAAAATATGTGAATAAAGACATCTGAAACAAATAAATCACCCTACGTTGCATTTCTGGCTGTACCAACACTTTTTAGTTGGCCCAAGATCATAATTTTCTGCATATCTTCATGATATTTATTAATACGAAATCACTCAAATTTGTACAGGTGTCAAATTTTATTACATCACTCCTTTGACATCAATTTCTTTAGATGTACTGCTGGATATTTGATACTTTTAAATTGTAATAAATTGAAATGTTTTTTTCATTAATTATTACTTTTAACTACATCTTATTTCCTGGGCTTCAACTAAATCCAGATTCAACATCAATTGAGCCAAATTGTTTTCTCACTGATATGAATTTAAATACAGTAACTAAAAAAAGCAATCGAGTTTCTTTAACGTTCCCCATCTTTATCAGAGGGCCTTAATGCCATTTAGTGCAGTGGGCCCTGGAATATTGGATCCTAAGATTGATTCTGATAATAGTGCTTCTGGCTTTCTAACTTCTTATGAACTCTCAAACAAAAAAGTCATTGGAATATTTATTTTCAGCTAGAAGGATTGAAACAGAAACTTAAAATTATTTACTATTAGTCCAAACTTGTAAATGCAAAAAGAATAATAATTAAACTTTAGTTAGTTTTTATGATAGTTGTTTTTTATGAATTTATTACATTTGTATTTCTGAAAGGATTAAAATTTAAAAGTGCAACTTAGACTTTTGGAACACCCTACATACATCTGTTTTATGATTATGATATTACACATTATAATTCCTTACATAAGAAAGAATCAATTTAAGTGTTTATAAAATTCTATGAGTCGGTGAGAGCTAGAAAGAAGAAACTACTAGGCAAGCATTTAACTTTGTAAAATACCACCAGTGCAGGAAGAACAACTTTTTTGTGCATCTGGTCAGAATGTTTTGTTCACATTTTTTGAATATGCACACACGGATATCCATGTAAATGTATTATTTACATTTGTGCACTCAACTATACTGGGTACTTAAGTATTTAGTTTATACTATAGTTTATATCAGTTCATTTTAATTAATTAGCCATGAAGAACTCTTCCACGATGAATGGTGTCTGTTGTAAGAATTCTATTTATTGACCAGAACATTTGTTTAAAAAATAATAATAATTGTATATTTTTTTAATATAAAAAACTTTTATTAACAGAGAAAAACACTTCGTGATTATTCTAAGCAAAGGGAGATAAAACTACTATTTATATGATACCAAAGTATATCAGATATGTCCTGTGCAGTTTAGCATAACTGGTGGAGGGTTCAACTTAGGATCAGGAGATCCCAGGGCTGGTGCTAATGCTCGAAATTCTTATGCTCCAACTCCTTATCAACTCCCGAGCAATACAGTTATTACCATTTTTTTTAAATGTCAAGTAGCACTGCTAAATGATTTTAGCACAATGAAGATTGGAGCACAGAATTCCCACTTGCCCATTGATGACCATATTCAGGATTTAATAGTCCGCTGTCGAAGAAAATAAAAATAGAAATTCACAAATGAATAGTGAAGCAATTCAAAATCAAATTGTCTGTAATTAAAATATATGAATGTATAGACTGATTGTGTGGACGATCAGGTGTTCAGGTATCAAGATCACCTGATTAATGAGGATTTTCTGTGAAATGCATGAATGGTAAGAAAGATTGGTCTCGGAAATTTTACACTGGACAAACAATAATTCAAGGATTTATCACTAGTTTTGGAGAAGTGGGTCACAGATATGATTGGCTTCGGATATTTATCATGTGCATTATTCACTTTATTGGACACGTATTACAGTCATATTTCTATTCCATTGGATGGCTTAAGGAGAATATAATTTATTAACTCCACCTATTTGAATAGGAAGCATTAATAAGTTAGATTCTTCCTCTCTTTATATATATAACAAATCACTGAAACATTCAAGTTCCAAAATCAAAGATGCTGTAATTAAGACATATAATTGTAAATTATGTCTGTGGAGATATTCAAAAGTTTCAAGTTGTTAAAATCATATGTATCGAAAACATTATTATTTTCATCTTGGGGTAATAGCTTTATAGGTAACTAAATAGATAAAAATTGGCTGTTGGAGAGTTGCTTTAGATCCAAAGATCCATGTACGATGCTCTCAGATCCAAGGCTCCTCACTGATGTTAGGCACAAAATAGAAACTAGTCTGGGGATATTGGACGAGTAGGCACTAGATATGAATTTTATGCACAAACTTTCTAGCATCCATTGATTATTATGGCTTACATCACATCACATCATCACATAAGGTTTTAAGTTACTAGCTTTTCTAACATGGGTGCTTCGCATGAGATACCTGCACTGTGAGACAGTGATCTGAGAAATTATACATTGAGCATTAATTCAAGATTTATAACAATAAGCATTGGTGAAGTGGATTACAAGTATGGAACATTTAATTGAAGTGCATATTGTAAGATGATTTACTTCTATTTGCAAATTTCAACATCTATGAAGAGGCTTGGAATAAATTATGGATACAGGGTGATTTACTATATCTACAAGAGTTTAATTTATGCGATCATATAGGTGGTAAAATTTCTCATTACTATGTTTATGCTTAATGTTTCTAGGAAGAAATATATAAGCTGAATCAGTTTTTATTACTTTTTTTAAAGGATATTTTATTATTTTTTCCGTGTCACATTTTCAGCATCTAGGGTAAGCTTTAGCTATGTGTAGATACCAGATGATAGCTGCTTAATAAATTCTATCTAATGATGCCTTATCTAATATCCTCAGACAAAATTTCTAGTTTATTGGTTTCATCGGTGATGCATATTAGATCTTGGATCAATGCGTCTGGATCTTTTGGATCTAACATATTTTTTCGCTAGCATTCATTTTTTATGATCAAACTACTAGTGCCAATTTGTGAAACAATAATATTTTTAATCAAAGGTGACATGTTTGTGTAGATATATAAATCTGAAACCATTTTAGAACTACATATTAAGGTTTCCTTAGTTTTTTGATTACTACAGGGATCTCTATTCCCTATCTGGGATTTGAATAAAACCAATGTAATATCATATGACACCAACTTATATAATGCTATTCAGCAGGATTTTTTTTTTTTTCACCACATTTGCCAGATGGTAAAAAAAATTAAGAACTCTTCAATATGTGGATACTGAACTGGTTTTAGATCTACGTAACTATACAAGGATATTAGCTTTGATTGAAACCAATTCATATGCTTTCCAAATTAGAGCTAGTAGCTTGATAGTAAAACAAAAGAATAAAAGATAGCTGCTAGAGAAAGAGTGCAGTTGATTCGAAAGATTCAATAGCAATGGTCCAAGATCCAAAACTATTCACTGTTGAAAACCAGAATCTAGAAACTAGTTTGATGATGTTGAATGTGATAGCAATGAATAGGGATTTACTAAGCCCTACCATCTGGCATCTCTTGATTATACTAAGTCTTTCACTGCCATAATCATGGCTAGAAAGAAAGAATTTGTTGCCGATCAACATTATGTAAGTTGATGTCATATGATATTGTGTTGGCTTTATATTTTTTATTATCAGATTGTAGATAACAGTAAGTCACATATTGCTAACAAAATCAATCTTAGAAATATAAATAAGAACAAATCTGGAAAATGTATAGCATATCCTTCGGAGATTTATTATAAAGAGTATATATAAATATACATAATGACAGTTTAACATAAATGAAATTAAAGCGGAAGTTACTGTAAACCCTCGCAAGTTATGTATAAACTAATACAAACGCATCAATAAATAAATAAAAAATGAAAAAGAACAGTGTAGACCAAAGATAGAGAACTTCTGACCAGTAGGCCAAGTCCAGCCCCTGAACACTTTCAATCAGGTCCCCAGATATTTTGCAAATATATATGAAATGGTCCTGCATAAAACTTCTATTTAAGCACACATGTAGTGCAGCGAAAATGTATGTGCAAATATTGAATTAAGATTTAAGTAAATTAAAATATTTATTTTCTCAACTACATCTTTTTCTCTGTCCAACCTTCATCTTCATATTCTATTTTATTCTGCCAGAGGTACAATATTCCGCCAAATCTATATTGTGTGGTTGATCTTACTACGGATTTTAATTTATGATGGTGAGAGGATTTTGTTTGTTTTTATAGTGATTTTCAAAGTTGAACATATAACTAGCAAAAATAAAATGTGAATTTTATTTCATTTTATTATTATTATTTTGCGTTTAATTTTTTTTGATTAGGGTGACTAAGAAAAATTGATACAGAAAATCATGCATTTGAAAAGATATGGACTAAGGTATATTTTTTTATAGAAAAAAATAACAGTCTGACTATAACAACAAAATTATTGGTGAAGAAAGATTAAAATAGAAAACCTGAAAAGAGCTTCATCAAGTAGCTGACATGTTTTATAAAAAAATACAACAAGTTATTGTTTAAAAAGAGCAGAAAATTCAGTCATGTTCTGAAGAGGAGTTTATTAAAGACTGCATCTTATATGCTATAGAATTAGCATGTCCAGAACATAAAAAAGTCATTTATATCATGAAGATAGGTTCAAAGGAATCGAAAAAATTGCCATTAAATGTGGAATAATCATTAATAATAATGATGTTATTTTATTTTTAATTCACACAAAAAAATATGGCTCTTTTTTAAAAGGGGAAAATTGAAATTGGCTACCAATTGAAAAGGGAGGTCCAAATTGATACCTGAAGAAATTTTGGAATTTGGATTTAGTGTTGCTATACTTAATGTCATCCATAAATTTTTAGGAAAGAAATAATCTGCAAGTGACGTTATATTATCTAATCAGTTACATCATAATATTTAAATACATAATGTGTAAAATAAGTTCTTCCAACAAAATAAAGTAGTCGTCAGTAAGTTAATCAGAGCTGCCTTAAAAAGATTATTACGTTGGTTTTGTTCTTACATAAACACGTTTATATGCATCAAATGCAGATCTCCACTGATAGAAAAATGAAGTACTATCTGAATAATAAGTATGAAGACATACCCCAGAAGCATAATTAAAATTAAGGAATTCAGATTGCAATATTCATTGCACATATCTTGGGAATACAATAAATAAATAAACTATCAAGATAATGTTTAATATTACATCCTTGTGGTAAGGCATAGTGACTTCATAGAGAAGGAACCATCACTAAATTTAGGAAAATTAAAGTGATGGTTGAACATAAACAAATGAAGTGGAGTGTTGAGAAAAACAAAAGGAGTCACAGTGAAGTTGGATGGTGGAAATTTGTCTGCAGATAGTCACCATAAAGATGATTTATTAGGCCATAAAAGGCAATCGGTTATGTTTTAAAAGTCATATACCAAGTACAGGAGAAATATTAGGTCCAGAAAGAAATAGAACAAGTAATAACACCCAGATGAGACAGGTAGAGACGTTTTTATAATATTATCACTTTCTTTGATTGGTAGATGCAGATAAATTATAGACAGTTGTAAAGGAAGCCATGATTTTTGAGGAATATTTCTGTTAAGTTCAAATGGTCCTGAGAAACAATTTTTTAATGTACCTATATTTTTGATTCAGAAAGCATATCCATAATCTGGACTACAGGTTGATTTTGGTTTAATGTGAGAATTTTTGAAGTTAAGATTTTTTTTTTTTCAAGCTACTGTCCATAACCAGTCTAGTTAATCATTCAATACCAATGAATTGGTTTTCTGCTATTCTTATTTGAAGGTAAAAGTCAGGCTTGTTGAATTGTTGTCTTTATATATGAACACTAAAGGTCAGAGGATATCATTGCAAGATGTCAAATAAAAAGAATAACATGATATATTTGGAACTACTTGTTCATGGATTGATTTGTTGTTGCAAAATTTAGATTTAAGGACATAATGTTATTAAAATATAATATTAGAAAAATGATACCTGTATTTATTAAATACTATGAACCACTAGGCCCTAGGCAAATGCATGCATGTAAGACATATGCTGCTTAGTGCAAAACTTTTTATGATTTGTTTTTCTGTTTTTTATTTCTCTTGTAGAGTTAAAATGGCCATACTTATTTATGCAGGGTTACTATAATGTTGATGCCTGATATCATTAATAAGCTTGCTATTTCTAAGTGGATAAGAAGTATTTTAATGCATTGTATGTATTTCAGGTATCATAAGTTAAATTGGATCATGTCATTTTGCAAATTTACTGTTTCAGAATAGCCTTTCCTTAAAGGAAGTTGAAAATTTCTCTGTGTAAGTATATGCTAGAAACCCTTTTAGCCAGGTTAAATACTCTTTCCCTTATAAACTCCTTATATATCCTTATAAACTCATCTACTCTTTATTCTTTATTATCTAATTATTTTTCTAGCCTTGATTTACTCCCCCCCCCTCATTTATCCAATTTTAATAAAAACCTAACACCGCTCTGAAGAGTGCCAGAGCATGAAACAATGGTCAAAGTTGGGGGGGGGGTCCCTGACAGATATTTTAAATGCTTTCTCTAGCTAAGCATTTATCACAGAGCTTGTTGAGGAATTGGCAATCCTCATTGTTTATAACTTGCAAGCTTAAGAGTATAGGGTCATGTGATCTATGACTCTTATTTTGGCTATTAATAAAAACCTGTTTTGATAGTTTCATTATCCTGTTCTCATATCACCTATTTTCGTTAATTGCGACCTAAACAAAAAACCTCTATTACTTTCACTCTTTTTAACCCTTTACATTTTCCCCACTCTTCTTACAATTTGCGCAATTCTCTTTTAACATTTTATATTTTAAAAAAGTATGTTCAATATTCTTTGCTATTTTTATAAATATTCTTTTGTATTTTTATATAAATTACATCTAATTCGTAATTTTTTTTTTAGAATAGTGCTGCCATCTAGTATCTTAATTGGTTTATATATTGTGATTTTTTTTTTTTTAATATAGAATAAATGCTTTTTAAAATTAACAGTAATATTTAATAATAAGTTGTTTATGAATAAATTGATAATGAATCAGTATTTCATTGAAGTGTCAAATGTACGTCTTATCAAATTAAAGTGTATATATATATATAAATATTTTCACATCTTTCTAGACCACATCCCCTAGAACTTCCTACCTTTGCTTTTCTTGGAATGCCGAATCGACTGTTCTGCTTGTTAAATTTCTTATTCTCTCTGCTTTTTTTCTCCACTGCCAATACTTTCATAATTACAATAATTCCATTATATCTAAGCATATAGCAGTAAATTTCTGTTGCATATAACTTTCTTTACAATATTTTAAAATTTTTCACTGTATTTTTATTCATATATCACCATCTCAAAAGCTTACTGAAATCTTAACTTTTTCTTAAACAGTGAAAAGAGCTCTGAAGAAAGCTATTGGACTGTCATCTATTTTTGGAAGTTTGGATATAATAAAATATTTGCATTATGTTAAATGTGTAGAAGAGGTTATTGGGTATGGTTTGTTTATGTTACTCCATATGATAACCTTTGCTTGCAAATATATTGGACCATAGTGTTTTACAAGTAGTTATAGGGCTTAAATTTGGAAGTACAGAACGGAATTATGGTTGAAGTACAACTGATTAAATAGAATTCTTTAAATCATATTCTGAAGTATTTGTTAATAAGCTTGAATGGTATTTGTTAATAAGATAGAGTAGTGATGTAGTGATCTAATATATTTACATATGTTAAGCTTTCTCTCTTAAGGCAAACATAGATGTCTATAGGCAAAAGGATATTATATTAAAGACCCAAATTTGCTGTGCATATTAATGCCATGGCAGAGTGACATATTTTCATTGTTTCTGGATCATAGATCAGTTGGCCCTTTCAAATACTTGATTATGTCTTCCAGAGTGATTAACTATTTGATTCATTTCGGTATGGCTTAATACAGCAATGGATTAATGGATTTGAGAGCTCAAAGTTTCTGCATTAAAGATCAATCTGTTACTTTTCATTTTCAAACATTAATCCATTCAATTATTATTTTATATTGTTAAATGATAATGCACATGTATTAGCTACTAACATTCTGTGAATGATAGTGTAATGGTATGGACTCAGGGTTGAACCGGAGGTGATGGAAAATTAGCAACACCATCTCCAGTTAATGAATTAAATTTAAATATACAATGAATATAAATCAATATGATCAAGAGATCAGCAAGGAACTAAGACTAGTTATAAATTCACCAGCATTACAGAGGAAAATAATAATCATTTATCATCATTAATGATCAAAAAAAAATAAAATCAATAGTCAACCTTTTGGCCAGATTTGAAAGTGGTCCACTATAGACAAGGCTAATTATTTAGCTCTTGCCAAGCTTGGGTCAGTTTAAATAAACAATAATTTGGATGCACACATTTAAGTGTTAATCCATAAGAATATAACAATTAAAAAAAATAATGCTGGAATACTAAAACATGCTGATCATCATCAATGCCCTCTGGCCACTTAATACCCTTAATGAACTAGCCAACTATAAACTTAATTTTTAATTAATACTAAAATAAACTTTAGTGCGTGGACATTAAAGGATATCCCCATTGCACCTTTCACCGTTATAGAAAAGTAATGAAATCATCATTAACCAGATGTCTATATCACCAAACATACCAATATATATGAATCCAGCTCAGAAAGCAAGAGCTTTATAACTTACTGTAAGCATGAGATAATAGATTTACAATATGTTAAACCTATTCTCGGATTAAATAAATTCACAGGAATAACTTCATGAAATATAAATTTATTAATAACAATAAACTTAAATTAAGGTTTGCTAAGTATGCTATAATCTAAATTCAGCATTATGATTTTGATTACAGTGCAAAAGTAATAAAATATACTATTACATTATAATTTACATATATCTCAATAGGTTTGCATAAAATAGACTTATATATAAGCACTCAGATGTACTGCATAATAATTTAAAGTTAACATATTAGAACTGCCATTAACTAATAAAATAATCAATTCATTTTAATAATTCATAAATAATGACTGATTTAATGTATTCAAATATTGCACACACTGGCATTTGTATTCTAAGATATTTCATTTGTCAAAAAATAATAAATCCTATTATATTTTTACAAGACAATTAATTACATGTCAAATAATATATATACATAAAGCCAATGCACACATACGTGCATATTACTATTATATTCTTACAAATCAAAGTTATTAGTACATTTTAGATAAAAGTTTTTTTTTTTTTTAATATATATACATCTGGGTCTCGTTTTATGTGGTAGATAGGTTCCACAGAAAACCTGCATTAAAAAAAATCACACAAAAATAGACTTAACTTACCTTGAAAAAATGGGGGATAGGGTCTGTAATTTTCAAAATTCGCATTAAAAAATTAAGCAAATAAAGTATGACTAATAAAAAATTTCAAATATTTGAAAAAAGTTAATACAAGACAAACTTTTTTACTTTTTTTTATTAACTACAATATTTAATTTTACATTTTTCATACATATTTTAATCATTACCGCTAGCGTTCGTTTGTAAACTAGAAAGAAATCAGACTCGATGTGATGTGATGTATTGTAGCTTTTCCTTAAACGAAGTCAAGAATCTCTCAGCAATTATGCCCTGAGAAACCTGTTAGCCACTTTATTTTTATTCGCAATGTGATGTACAACTAGCGCCACTTTCAGTCTTATGCTGTGTTAATGGTTTTCTGTTTCTATATTAAAAAAATGAGATCAAAATCAAAACAAAAACATTATACATTATCATTAGAAAGATTATTTTCAGTTTATAAAACCTTTGTTTTTTATTTTAAAAATCTAAAAGATTATTTTTGTTATATATAACAAAATATACGTTTTAAAAGTTTAATTTTTTTGAATATTTATTGCGATATATTTATATGTAAGTATAAATCTATTATTATTATTTACTCATTAGTATAAATAGGTTATTTACATAGAAGCTATAAAATTCTAAATACAGCTTCAGGCCATATTCACTTTAGCTGCTAATATAATGCTATATTTTTGAAAAAAAAAAAAGTATTTAAAGTGAAAATAAGTTATTAATAATTTAAATTTTTTGATGTCTAATAGATATAGTGACTGCAGAAAAGGAGTTTGCTATTAACTGAAAGGAGACCCTTTGATTCCTCTTGGAGGCCTTAAAGGAACCGAGCAGGGCAAATTCCTAATGTCCACTCCATACGTTCTTGTCGTTGCAGCTGTTATTACTATGTGATTATTCATATAGTATATGAACATGGATGGGCTGCTCACCAACACGCATTAGCCAGCGTGGTGAGTTTATTGGCTTTTTACCTCTGAGTTTAAGATCAAGAAACACCATGGTCTTTCTTCTCAGTGCCTGATAAGGCAGAATGAATGTTTGTGTAAATGATAAATATTTTTCCAATACATATATACAATTATGACAGACAAAAATAAAGCATGGCCCTTATTCCCAGGAGGCTGTAAAGTCACCAACCAAGGCAGCGGTTGGTGGCCGAAGGTGGAGGGTGCTAAGAATCCCCTGATTGCGGACCCAGGCTGCCATTTGATGACGACTTTTTATTTAGGTACTTACAACTGCAGATCACTTTCAAGTGAAGGAAGATTGCAAGAATTAGAAGAAGAACTGTCTTATATTAAATGGGACATTATTGGACTTTGTGAAGTTAGAAGAAAAGGAGAAGAAACAATTGATTTAAAAAGTGGACATATACTCTATTATAAAGGCACACATATTGGAAATACAAGTGGAGTAGGATTCATTATAAATAAAAAGTGGAAGAACAATATTGTGGAGATTGATGGTGTATCGGACAGAGTGGCAAGATTAGTTATACAACTTAATAGCAGATACCAAATGCAGATAATTCAGGTTTATGCCCCAACAAGTTCTCATAGTGATGAAGTAGTAGAAGATTTTTATATGGATGTACAAAAGGCTTTTGATCAGAGTAAACAACATTTTAAAATTGTTATGGGAGACTTTAATGCTAGAATTGGTAGACAAATGAAAGATGAAATTGCTGTAGGTAATTTTGGTTATGGTAATAGAAATGAGAGAGGACATAGACTTGTGGAGTTTGCAGAAAAAGAAAAACTTTATATTATGAATTCATTTTTTGAGAAAAATGTTAAAAGGAAATGGACATGGAAGCATCCAAATGAAGGTACAGCAGAATTGGATTATATTTTGACTAACAGAAAATACATATTTCAAGATTGTAATGTTCTTAATAAATTTAACACAGGAAGTGATCATCGATTAGTAAGGTGTAAGTTATGTGTTAATGTAAAACTAGAGAGACAAAAATTATTAAGAAAAACAATATTTACAGTTGATATTCCTAATCTTCAGAAACATTCTAATGAATTTAAATTAGAACTTACAAATAGGTTTCAAGTGTTAGGAGATTTTGAACATGATTCAGATTTGAATGAAATTAATATGAAAATAACTGATACACTTTTAAAAACTGCAACAAACATAGCTGGTAGAAAAAAGCAGCAATTGACTAATAAAATTTCTACTGAGACTAGAGAATTTATGAAGAAAAGAAGGAATATGAAGATATACAAAAATGATGTATTAAAAAGAATTGAATATCTCGAATTTTGTAAAATGGTACGGAAAAGAGTTGAAAATGATATAAGAAAGTATAACTGTGAAATAGCAAGGAAAGCTGTAGAAGAAAATAAAAGTCTCAAAAATGTTAAACAACATTTTGGTATTGGTAGGAAATTTATATCTGCAATAAGAAAAAAGATGGAATTATTACTAAAAAGAGAGATGACATCATGAAATTGGTAGAAGATTTTTATCAAGAATTATATAGTAATAAAGAACAAGTACCTCCTATATCTATTACATCTTCTGAATTGCCCAGAATTTTAAATGAAGAAGTGAGACATGCAATTAAGTGTATGAAGAAAGGAAAGGCTCCAGGAAATGATGGAATTATAATTGATATATTAAAAGAAGCAGGTGAAGAAATAGAAACAATTTTAGCAAAGTTATATACCAAATGTCTAAATGATAAAGATGTACCGGAAGATTGGAAGAATGCAGTAATAATATTAATATTTAAAAAAGGTGATAAAGAAGATATTAGAAATTACAGACCTATCAGCCTTTTATCAGTTTTATATAAAATTTTTACCAAGATAATTACAACTCGTCTACAGAGAACTTTGGATTTCCACCAACCAAGAGAACAAGCTGGATTTAAAAGTGGTTTTAGTACAATAGATCATATCCAGGTATTGAGAGAAGTCATAGAAAGGACAAACGAATATGAGTTGTCATTATGTTTTGGATTTGTAGATTATGAAAAGGCATTCGATTCTATACACATTTCTTCAGTGATTAAAGCATTGGATCATCAAGGTATAGATCCAGGATATTGTCATATTTTAAAGAATATTTATAAAAATGCAACAGCAACAATTAGATTACATAATGATACTGGAAAAATCAACATTGAGAAAGGTGTAAGACAAGGTGACTCCATATCTCCAAAACTCTTTACAGCAGTGCTGCAAGAAGTATTTTGTGGATTAAAATGGGAAACTAAAGGAGTGAAAGTAAATGGAGAGTATTTAAGTCATTTAGATTTCACAGATGATGTAGTTGTTTTTGCAAATAATGCTTCAGAGCTGCAGGAAATGTTGCAGGAGTTAGCAGATGGAAGTAGAAAAGTAGGACTAAAGATAAATGTTAAAAAGACTAAAGTAATGTTTAATCGATTTGCTCAAAATATGAAAATAAAGATTGATTATGAAGAATTAGAAGAAGTTAACAGTTACAAATACCTTGGTCAGATTATTAATACAGATGGAAACATAATGGAGGAAATTAATCATAGAATTAAACTTGGTTGGAGTGCTTTTGGTAGAAATAACTTGATACTAAAAGGAAATATGCCTATGTGTTTGAAAAGGATGGTTTTTAACAAATGTGTTTTACCAGTTCTTACTTATGGATCTGAGACTTGGACACTTAATAGAAGAGCAATACAGAGACTTCAGACCACTCAAAGGAGTATGGAGAGATGTATGTTGGGAGTAACAAGAAGAGATCGAAAACGCAATGTATGGGTAAGACAACAAACAGGTGTTACTGACCTTATTGAAAAAATTAAAAGATTGAAATGGAGTTGGGCTGGACATATTGCTAGAAGAGATGATAATAGATGGACAATTGAAATTTTAAACTGGATTCCAAGAGATTGTAAAAGACCCAGAAAGAGACCACATGTGAGATGGATGGATGAAATAAGAAAATGTGCAGGGGTGTTGTGGAGAAGAGAAGCTAAAGATCGGAGAAGATGGATTAAACTTGGAGAGACCTTCATCCTGCAGTGGATTGATAATGGTTGATGATGATGATGATGATGATGAATAGATATAATGAAATATGAAAGATATTAAGAAGAAACATGAATCACATAACTTCAAAAATCGCATTAAAATAATCCGCATAAAACAAGACCCAGATGTATATATATATTATTTTTTTTGACAGTCCTTCATAAAAGTTTTTTTTTCTTTTTTTCAAGTTACTTTTAATTGTAAATGTCTTTTTAAAAAAGGTTACTAGAAAATCCTTTTAAAAATATTTTTTTTTCCCTTTACAATATTTAAATAATCAAAACTGGAATAAATTCTTTATAAATGTTAATGGGAAAAAATTGACAGGAGAACAAATGATTATTCTCTATTTTTTTTTTTTTTAAATGGCTAATATAATCACCAATTATTTACTTTCAAAACTGATAATTTAAATATTTAACTTTAAAGTTACGTGTTTAGCATTATTCATTTTTCAATAGATGTTACTAACTAATATCTGTTTGTGCTTTATATATATACGACCATGGAAACTTTGTTCTTTGTATATAGATTAATCAACATAATATGACATCATAATATGCTAATCCTTCAGCAAGTTGACTATCACTGACATCTCTTGGGTATGCTAATAAATTCTAAACAATAGACTGGATTATTGACATCCTCAAGAAAGGTATAAATCTGGTAACTTGCCATTCAGTCACTATAATTTTGTAAACATTAGGCATGCCATCGAATACACACATATGGGCTATGAAACAAAAGCTGGTATTTGCTTCCATATGAATTCAAACTACCATTGTGACATTAGCAGCAGTTCTATTTCTTGCCTTCAGTTATAACTTCATAATAGTCCTGTATAACTGTTGTAAGTCTTGAATGATTCAAATCCATATTTTTATAGTACATTATTGAATTTGAAAACAATAATTAAGCAAATTTTTTTTTTATCTTGATTTTAAAAAAAATGTTAATGACTTTTTCAATTTACCTTAATTAAAACCATATTTTTTTTTATCTAAAATTTATTTTAAATCCTGCCAAAAATAGAATATATTATATTAAATTTTATCACCAGCTTTAATTCAAAAATTTTTCTTAATCTGATTAAAAATACATAGTGGAATTTTATAATTACTAGTATATCTATTATAGCATAAAAACATGCTTGTTTTAAATTTTTTTTTAATTTTCAAGATTAGAATAAAACATTAAATAGACCTTTTTAAATGTTTAATTTATATATTTTATTTAATTCAAAATCATTATTTAACTCTTAACTATTATTGCAATGTAATATAGAAAATATTTACAAAAAAATTGTTTCTGCTTTTCCTTTCAACTTTATATAGATACACATACACACACACTATTATGTTGTTGTTTGCCATGAGATACATAACCATCTCAATAGTTTGCTATTTTGCTTCTGTGTTTAATATTTAATGTTACATCAGCCTGTGTGCTTTAGCTATGACAGAATGTCAGACATTTGGAGTGTGAGATTCTACGCCAATTTTAGTCCTGGTTCTTTCAGTGTACTAATGTCTTACGAACTTTTGAGCAATAAAACCAATTGATGAAGTTTCTTATATTATTAAGACGTATTTTTTTACACTTCATATTATAAGTATAAGAAATCCAGTGTCAAAGGATTCATATAGCAGAAGGAAATTCTATTTTTATTATGAATATTGTAAGCTTTCTCTTATGTTATTCTTCCCAAAGACTTCGCCTGAAATATAAAATTACATAAGACTTATATGTCTTTTCATTAAGTGTTTGAAAAATAGTTTATGAGAAGTATAAGGTGTACTTATTCTAAATAAATGTTAAGAAATGTCAGCCCCAATTAACATATATAATATATTTTTGATTAGGGCTGTCATCCTGCATGAAAAAATGGCAAACTACTCTGTTATTTCATTTCAGGAATAACTTCATTCATAAGCTATCTCTAGTACTGCCAAAAATTCACACAAATGTAAAATCTGCTCTCTTTTTCAACACTTATATTTATATGTCCATGCATTATACATGTTTTTAATATATACATATGCACTTGAACTTGTTATGAAATCCCAAGCAATAAACCCAATTGTGGTTTATGGTTCTGAAGAAGACTTCTAGATAGTTGAAACTGTAAGAAATAATAAAATATGTAGTTAATTTAAAAGGGCAAGAAAGCATTTTATGCTTCATTACATGTAAAAGCAATGCAAAAAAGGAATAAAATTATTATTATTAGTAGTTGGTTCTGGAAGGTTGACAGCAGCTTCTTACATTCAGATTATAAAATCTCTTGGCATTCAGTCTTTACATAGTAGACCAGCATAAATTGTGATTGCCTTTTTTTTTTTGTATAGTTAAAAGTGATATTTTACTGGTGGCCATGATTGTGGTCAGTTATTGCTGACATTTTCTTATATTGTTAATATCTGTTATAGATATTAACAATAATACATCAAGAAAAAGGTAGAAAAAAGCATAAGAAAAACAATAAAGACCATCAAAAAATAATACACATTATCCTCTCTACAAAAAGCATTATTAGACAAGGGAAAGTAAAATTCACTATAAACTATAGATGAACAAGAATTGAAATTATTAAAAAAATTTTGAGTCCAAATATTTTCTTCAGGAATTTCTTAATTAAATGTCACTTGGCTTTGTATCTTAAATTTAAACTACATTAGGTAGTCAAAGAAAGGATTCATAGATTGACTTTGAACTTGGATCAAACTTGAAATTTTTTTCAGATACTTAAATAACTTTCAAGTAAGTGTAGGATATGTCATATAACCAACTCAATTAGTCATCTAATTATTGCTAGTAAATGGATATCTTGTTAAGTGAATAGCGAACAAAGAAGGGTTATGATCATTTACATCCAGCAGCTGCCTTTTCCATAATTCCTTTGTAGAGAAATGTTGGAGAGAATTTTTACCTGCAGCTGTTAAGGTTGTTTTACATATATAACAGCTGTCTATTTACTTGTTCCAGCAGTGTGAATCAATGGTGTTTAGATCCACTGCAAAGGATTCCACAAACAGATTCTGGCTAATTGGTATTTTTTTTAAGTAGAAAACAAAAACAATACCTAATCAGCTAAGAAAATATAATGTTTACCCTGTCATCTAGTATTTCCGTTGATTATATATCCATGCTTATAGAATGGGAAGAGGATACTACCATCTAATTGTAATATATTTTTAATAATGTAATGTTTAATTTTTACTTTTTTTCCAAATTTAGGTTGTGGTCTTGGGTTTATTACAGTTCCTGCATCCACTATTATTGCTGACTATTTTGTAAAGAAGAGAGATTTTGCACTGCCTATTCCACTTATTGGAATCAGTTTTGGAATGTTTATGTTTCCCCCACTGACTCAATGGATAATAGACACATATGGCTGGAAACAGTCATTCCTTATTCAGAGTGGCATCTGTCTCAACCTTTTAGTCTGTGGATTGATAATGAAACCTAAACGGAGTCATTTTGAAGATAAAATAGTGGTTAAGACACTTTGTTGCAGTTTTAAATTCCATTGCCTGTGCTGGCACCACTTTTTTGCGCAAGCAATTGTCGTTTATTTTGTTTTTGCAAATAACTATTACATCAGCAAGGGAATTGATGCCAGCAAAAGTCCATTTTTATTATCGGTCTTTGGATTTTGTAATTTACTGGGACGTATTGTGATAGTGGTAATCGGGTATTTTAAACCTAACCCTATTCATTATTTATATATATTTTCTTTAAACTCTTTATTTATATCTTTGTTTTTGGGGACATTAATTGTTGGGCAAACGTTTCTGCATTATGCCATTATTTCCGGTATATTGGGTATTTTGTTCGGAATGAAAAACTCTTTACAAGCACAAACAACTTTAATTCTTTTTGATCAGAAAGACTTTTCAACTATTTCAGGATTTATTCTTTTCATATTTGGCTGCATTTCATTAGTCGGTTCGCCGCTGGCTGGTAAGTACTGATATGATTTTATGAATGAATGTGCGGAGTGAAATAAAATACAATTTAATATATCTACAAGTTTCATGAACAGAAATATAGTCTTGATTATTTTTCTGTTCTTGAGGAGTTTCTAGAATAGTATAATTTTGATAATTGTTTTTAAACATGTTTACTTTGAAAATAAATTGAACTTCAATTCATTTAGACACCAAATAAAATACCTGATTTATTAGGTTCTCTGCCCTGTGTGATATAGCTCATGGTAATGTGATGAATCCAAGAGCAAAGTTTCCTGGGCCAAAATTTCCCAACCTCTCACTTTGGTGTATAAACACCATGTGACCTGGGTGACTATTTGGTTATTTTGTTAGTTGCTTCCAAATCAGTGATTTGTATAATTTAGCACAATGGTAGATCTCAAGAGTTAAAGATTTTTGAATCGAATGCCGATTCATCATTTTTAGCACTCGAGTCCACATGATCTGATCAATAAAACATTCAGTTATGATTTCTTAAGTCGATCCTAAGTTGATGATCATATGAATAGCATTTCTCAAAAGTAGTCTGTAATCGATGTGACTGTTTATAATGGTGGAATCTATCCATCTCATGATCATATTCTCTTCTACTTTCATGAATCAATTAAAGTTTTCCTTAGCATTATATATTTTTCTTAATGATTTATATCTTTGAATAAAATCACAGTAAATAGTTTAAAAACTGCTACTCCCACTACACCTAATGAAAATCGATGTAAATAATATTAAAGATATTTAAAAGTCTAATTACAGTGATTTTGAATTTATGAGCTCAGAAATACACTACATGTGCATACACACTGTCATATATTCTTTTAGTTTTTTCAAGAGTATATACAGGCAAGACTTTGTCTAGAGAAAAAACAATATATATTGGCTAGTTTGTAAATATTTTATTAAATAAAGTTGTATAGGCAATATCGATTCCCTCTAGAAATAATAATATGCAGAAAAAGAAAATTTGTGTACTGCAAGAAGCAACATGCTAATTTTTTGTTTCTCAATAAAATCTAGCATTGTGCAAATTAGCAAAAAAATGTCTGCAGAACCTCTAATGGTGTCAGAGGAGTAAAAAAAAGGAAAGCAGATTCGTGAAACTCTTAAGTGTAGAGTGAAAATTGATTATGCAGTTGTAGACAGATATTAGCAGTAGAAAAGAATTTCCATTTGTATTCTAATTTGACTGTTTCAAGGGACATGTTTGAGCAGCAAGGTGCTTACTTAAGTGATACTTAATATGACTGATGTAATATGGGAGTTAAAAAAAAAAAGTGATTCTGTCATAAGTTATAAAGCTGTATATAATATCTTTTGAGATCTGAACTGTTGTGAGATCAAGATTATTATTGTTGTCAACTACAGCAAGTTACCAGTTGACTTACTAATCCTATCTATTAATATTATTGTTATTGAGAGTAAATAAACTCTTGGAAATTATTTCTTAAACTTGTGCTTTTTATATAATTGTACAGCTGCCAGATTATAGTCTGGTCCTGAACCTATTAAAGCAGGAGGTCCCGATTGTCGTTGTAGATGCACATGGTTTTTAAAATTGCTTGCTGATATTTCAATAATAATATATCAGTTTATTTTCTTCAGGCATTAATGACTGGATTTCAAAGGAAAAATTTCATTGAATTTCAAAATAAATAATGAATAAAGAGAAAACAGAATATGTCAAATATAGAATGCATTGGCTGGAGGCTGATTGAATAAAGGCTTTCAAATATCAGATAATATTTTACTCGTCAAATATTTAAACATTGAAGTGAATGGGAAGCGGTTTTGGTGGTCTAGTCATAACAGTAGGTCACATTATCCATATACTGATCTTTCTGCATGTGAGCAGCTTCTTAGACATGGAAAATCTTTTTTTATGTCAACTGCGATTTTTTAATGTAATAGGACATTAAACAGCCTACACATGTATATATATATAATTAAGATAGAATAAGTGTATATATTTCTAGATGTAAAACACATTATGTGCATATATATATTGTATATTAAAATAGAATTATACTTAAACTACTTGTACATTATGCGGAAGCAAAATAATACAACTCTGTCAATAAATGACGAAGTATCATTACAAGGTCACCATTTCTTATGCTTGCTCATAACTGTTGTTAAAACTCTCCATACAGTAGTGCCACTCAGTGCAAGTTAGAGTAATCAATGGATGCCAGAAGGCTTGTGCATAAAATCTCTATCTAGTGCCTACTCATCCAATATCCCCAGACTAGTTTCTAGCTTGTGGTTTTCGTCAGTGAAGAACCTTGAATCTGAGAGCACAACACCTAGATCTTAGGATCCAATGCAACTCTTCAGCAGCCACTTTTTATCTCTACTTAACTACAACACTATGAGAGTAATATTGAAAACAATAATATTAGTCATATTGATCTGAACTTAGTTCAGTACACATATATTTTGGTGTCTGGTTCTTTAATAACCATAGCCACCACTATCCTATTAAGCAGGATTGGTATTAAACGACTAAACATCACATGATCACCATTTTTTATATTTGCTCATAACTGTTATTAAAACAGGCAAAACTCTCCATACAGTAGTGCAACTCATTGCGAGCTAGAGTAGTCAATGGATACTAGAAGGCTTGTGCATAAAAGCCCTATCTAATGCCTACTCAACTAATATCCTCAGATTAGTTTCTAGCTTGTGGCTTTTATCAAAGAACCAAAGTCATCAAAATGTATGGGTACTGAACTGAGTTCAGACCTATATGATTATATAAGTTAATGATCTTGGATTGAAAATATTGTGTTTTCAATTTTATTCTCATAGTTTTGTAGTTAAGTAGAGATAAAAGGGGGCTGCTGGAGGGTTGCATTAGATCCTAAGATCTAGGTGCAGTGCTCTCAGATCCAAGGTTCATCACCGATGAAAGTCAAAAGCTAGGAACTAGTCTGGGGATATTGGATGAGTAGGCACTAGATAGGGATTTTATGCACAAGCCTTCTGGCATCCATTGCTTACTCTGGCTTGCACTGGGTGGCACTACTCTATGGAGAGTTTTGCCTGTTTTGATAATAGTTATGAGCAAGCATAAGAAATGGTGATCATGTGATGTTTAATGGTTTAATACCAATCCTGCCTAGTAGAATAGTGGTGGCTATGGTTATTAAAGAACCAAAGACACCAAAATGTATGGGTACTGAACTGAGTTCAGATCTATATGACTATATAAGCTAATGAGCTTGGATTGAAAATATTGTTTTCATATTCTCATAGATTTGTAGTTAAGTAGAGATAAAAGGTAGCTGCTGGAGGGTTGCATTGATCCTCAGATCTAGGTGCAGTGCTCTCAGAGCCAAGGCTTCTCACTGATGAAAGCCACAGGAACTAGTCTGATTGGATGAGTAGGCACTAGATAAGGATTTTATGCACAAGCCTTCTGGCATCCATTTATTACTCTAGCTTGCACTCAGTGGCACTACTGTATGGAGAGTTTTTCCTGTTAAATGACAAAGTACAGAGTGGACCTACTTGTACTTTAGCTTGGCTCATATATAATGATTCAATTTATTGAGGTATTATAATGCAGACCACGGATTACATGTATTAATATAATTTGTGGGATACTATAAGCTATTCTGAAACCATTATAATTAATCAAAGGGAAAGGCTGAATGTATTTGAAAAGTTGAATTTGTCTCCTGACATTTAACAATTAATATCAAATAATGAAATAGTTCAACATATAAATATTAGTAATCCAATAAGTTATTGATTTAATGTAGCGATGAAATGGAAAAATCAAAATAATATCTTTTCAAAATATCTACAGTAAAATTTATACTCCCATCAAATGTTGCATGAATTTCATAAGAATACTTTTTAAATCAGAGTTTATAGAATCATTGGAATTAAACTTGCGAATATTCCCTTCTCTTGTATCACTACTGATTCTCTGCATATATAGAAAAATGATCTACATTTAATTGTTTTCCAAGTTCTTGTATGGATTATAAATGAATTTTTGGTACAAGTGCTTTATCCTGTCTACCAAACTCGTAGCCATTTTTTTTATGTTAAGTCAGCTTATTAATAGAAAAATTAAAAAAAAGATAAAAAACGTAAAGTGTCGTATAATGTATATTAATGTAGACTTCGCTTTATTAATATAAAAGAAAACAAAAAAGAAATTTGTAATACAGACTTCAACTTATAAAAAAAAAACAGAAGGGCAAGATCCCAAACTTTTGTCAGTTTACCATAGAGGTAGCAACAAACATAAAGACACTGAATGTTAACAAACGACAGTATTCAGAGCATGTTGTTTAAAAGTTATAATATATATTGTAACAGAACGGGACCTGATCTTACAATACAGTAGACTTGATAGGTCATCAGAATGGGTGAGGAAGTGTATCTATGATTACTAAATATATAGACTCATCTTCTTGCCGATCTCATTCCTGGAAGATGATGTATTAACACGCAAATGCATGTCATCAAAAATTTATCTGTATACTCATCTCTTTTCTCCATTTTTAACTTCTATTATTCCCAAAATTTGAACTCAGGAAGAATACACATAATATACTCTCACACTAGAAATGGTGATCTGAATATAGAAAAAATATAAAATCATATAACAAATTTATTTATAGTTAACATAATTTTGGTAATGAGGTTATAACAAAAATAAATAATTCATTTAGACATTGATGAATATTCTTTGATTATTATTGTTAATATTTATTGATCCAATCTCTTTTCCCTTCACTGAATAATCATTTAATGTCAATACTAACACACAAAAAAATTAAATTATAACTTGTCGTTATTTAGGTTGCTAATTTAACTTTATCGAAATCATAATTCATTATCCCCATTAAGTTGATTGATTAGTTTATACCAGTGGTCTTCAACCCTTGGTCTGCGGACCGGTGTCGGGCCGCAGAAGTTTTTTGCCAGTTCACGGCAGACTGGCAGGAAAGTTTGTAATAACAAAATAATAAGAGTTTAAATGTTTAATTAATATAAACAATTTTTATTTATTTTTTCATCTCATTTTATCCAATTTAAAAAAAAAGAAACAGAACGAAAACAAAATCTAATCAATCATACATAAATTAATTTGTTTTACTAGTTATCACAGATGTTTGTGGGTGGGGGGGGGAGGGTAGAATTAAATTTTTTATTATTTTTCTAAAAAAATTCAAAATTAAAAAAAAAGTTTTTTATTATACAAACTCCATATATATATATATAACTTCATCTTGTATATTTGACATTAACTACAAATATTACATATATCATAATCATTGTCATGTAATTACACTAGCTGTGATATTTCCCAACATTCAGGTGAATAACAACATTTTATTCTTGCATGTTTTAACAATGAAGTAATAAATGAAGCAATGCAGGCATATTAATGAGAGCGGTTGTTATTGTACTGTTTTCTGTAACAGTATGACTGCGCAACTCGAGAATGTTCAACATGTGAAGATAAGCAACACCATTACTATACACAGTAACTAGTGTTTGTTTTGGTCAGTTATAACAATTATGCTCATCTAAGGCTAAGCAGTTTACATCTTTAAGAAAATTTATCTATAGACTTCTGCTGGTCTGCGAAGCCTTATCCTTATTTTTATCGGTCTGTAGGTGTGAAAAGGTTTGAAGACCACTGGTTTATACCAACCATATGGAGGTGATGCGGAATTCCCCTTTTATTGTGATTGATTACTACTGAAATGGATGCTTAAAACACCATTACAAAGTTGAAGTGTACAGGGCTAAAAATAAATTTATAAATGTCGATTTTTTTTTATAAAACTTGATTAAAAGTTTTGCTGTTTTTTTTTATGTTTGTACAAATATATATGTACATACGTGGGAATTATATTTTAATACCAGAGCTATATTTGTTTTTTAATTTTGAAAAAAAAAAAAAAAAAAGAAAACAGATTAATTTTTTTTTTTAATTTATGTAAAAATAAATTGTATAAATAAATTGCTTTTCAGATTTAGGATTTAGATTGATAACAATAATTAATTAAAAAGAAAGAAAAGAAAAGATTTTTTATTTTATTTGTTAATCTCTGAATCTGAAAAAGGCAATTTATTTGCGTTAAGTAGATAGCTATTGTTAGCTAGAAGAAGAGTTTTGTAAATTTTAATTAAAAAAAAATATAGTGATAATTCGTAATTGGTTCAGATATAAATGATTCACCTATAAAAGACTTGATCAGACTATTATACGATACTTGCACCAACTCTGAGAGATACGGACACCAACTCTGAAAGAGAATTGCACAAATTCTGAGAGCTACTTAGACAAACTTTTCCTGCAAAACTAGGAGAGAACAATTCCTGCACATACTGAAAGCAAAGCCGATCCGGCAATTCTATTTAGAATGAACGCTAAACCTACAGCAAGGATATTTTCTCCTACCATGATGTGCTAAGCTTCTCACCAGGACAGGTTCGGACTCCCTGTGTCTCCATTAACTGCCTATAATGCTATAAGGAACCAATTACCAAGAAACCACTAACCCACTCGCCCAAGCCTACCATCAGTCTTAGTAAGTAAGATAGTATAGTTTTATTTATAATCTCACCTTCCTTTTTATTTTAGAAAGCAGTCTGGATATTACAGACTATTTTAATTGACTTCTGGCTCGTGACTCATTTTATTATTAGTTCTACTTATGTCGAGAAACTATAATTATTTATAATAGACTATTATGAAATATAATAGTCATAAGTTTTATTATTTTGAACTTCTAATTCTTTTATTAGAGGCACATACGATCGTTATAACCCTTTCAATAGGTAGATCGTGAGCTCCTAGCCTGTCTCACTGTGAGGGAAGTCAATTGATTGAAAGTAATACTTTTTAACACTCTTTTTTTATTAATGTTTTGGGAGTTACCTTCGCATTTCTTCTGTTTCGACATAAGCTTGCATAAATCTCAAATATGGAGATTCAGCCTTTTCCTAACTATGGGTTATAAGCAGGAAGCTAACATCCCTTGTCTTGCGTGAGATCACTGTATTCTTACTAATACTTCTCTTACTATCAGTATTTTTTGCACTCTTTCCATTATAGTTATACACCGCACATAAATCATTTCTGAGCAAAATTAAAAATATTTTAATTCTGAAGAATATATGAGTAATATGTTTTAATTTTATTTTTTGTTATCTCGATTTATGTTTGTTTAGTCATACCCATAATAAATTATTTATTCATTTACTTAGTTGATTTTGTTTTCTGTAGCTACCTTTCCAACTTTTCGAACAAAACATAAGATCTCATTTGCTTGATTGAGCTAGGCCAGCGCATTTGATTCACATATCCTTTCCACCCTTAAAATGTTTAGTGATGTGATGTGATGTGATGTATTATGGCTTCTCCTTAAACGAAGTCAAGAATATCTCATCAATTATGCCCAGATAAACCTGTTAGCCACTTTCTTTTACATTCCCCATTCTAAATTTACCCATAATCTGCTCTATCCCATTTCCACAACATAATTTTTGTCAACTCTATAACCCTTATATCTAAATCCCCCTTATCTTTTTCCAAACCCAGCATAAAAACCAATAATTCACTGTCTGTATAATCACTCTTTTCATATTTATTTTTCCACAACTTCATTATATGTATCCTTTCTGTTTTCAAGCATTTACATTCAATTAACAAATGCCTAATATTTTCAATTCCTTCCTTACATAATTTACAAAATAAATCACCCATATTTTTCCATTTACATGTATATTCTTTTGTAGCTAAAGATCCCATTCGAGCCTTAAACAATAAACTACTTTCTTTACTATTATCATATATTAACTCACACCTAATATTCTGTTTATTTCTATCTATATTTAAACTCTTTTTACTCTCCATACTATTTCTCCATTTCTCTAACTCCCTAGTCTTTATTAATAAATTTATTCTTTTATCCCATTCCTTACTACTATAACACTCAATAATCCTCAACACAATCATCCCATCTTTTGTACAAATATACTGATATAAATTCTTTATCCAAATCTTTTGCATACCGCATTACCTTTCTCACCCATCTTGTTACCTGAACTTTACTCATAACCCAATTAAATACTATTTTAGCTATTCTTTTATTATCCATAAACTGCAATCTACCAAACATTTTCATTTTACTTTTTGCATCTCTCATATGAAAACTTGACCATCCCATTTCTCCTTGAATTGCCTCCCTTGCTGTCCATACTTCTGCATCCAATGCATGTCTTTCTACTTCCCTTTGAGCTTTTTCTAAATAATCTAATATCTTTTTACTAACATATAATGCATCATTACCATATGTTAACCCTGCTACTGCAACTCCTTTCCATATAATTCTAGCTACATCATATTTATTATATGAAAATACTGTTAATTTCTTTATCAATCCCTTTCTTTTCTTTGCTTCATTTATCAATTTTTTCTCCCATTCATCCAAATAATTTTTCTGATTACTTAAAATAATTCCCAAATAACTATATCTATTCACCACACTTAATATCTCCCAATAAAAATTCTACATCTTCTCTTTCCCAATATTAACCATCATTATATTTGATTTTTCTTTGCTAAATTTAATCCCCATCTCTTTACCCACCCTTGCACATGTCATCAACATAACTTCCATATCTCTCTTTTTTCTGCACACAAAAATATATCATCCGCAAAAAAAAAGACCTGACAAAATATATACTCCCTTACTACCTATTAATGGTATCTTGTGGTCAGTATATGCGAATCCAAAAGCTTTCATCCGGTACACTACAAAGACAGGAAAGACAATTAACACTAGAGATAATTAATCATGTACACTGAAAACAAATGAATTCTGACTGAAACAATGCTATTTGCATCAAAAAAAGCAGAGGCATCTTGACCTTGGAGACTCGTTGAGCTTTTTTGGAACGTGATGAAATTTGAACTCTTCCATTAAATCACTTGTTTCTTCACAGAGCAACTTGCTTGTAAGCTGTTTCAAGGATTTCAATCATTTTTCCTACCGTTTTTCCTTATAGAAAACAGAATTTCACGTTTCAACTTTTTCAGCTATGACAAAAATTGACAAATGATGCACATGTAACAAAAAAATTACAACTTCACTTGATGATACTAGTTGGCAGAATGATGGGAATCTCCGCAAGAGCTATCTAATGATAGAAGCATGTACTTTAATTCAATCTATCAGAGAACAATTCTGTTTTTTAGTATCTCTCATATACATGCAGATTGGCTTGACTTCAAAATCTTTGGTTATTTGAAACTTATAAATATTACCTTTAATAATAGGATAAAATAAGGTAACCATTCAAACATATGAATGCCTCTTATCAGAAGGCTAATTATAGGAATGAGGTTATACTGCTGTCTAGTGTCCATGGAAATTATAATGTACCACATTTATTTCTGATAGTCTGCTTTTGTTTCTGATGGATCATCTTATATTGGCTTCTTTGATTAGGACTCACTATAGATTCAAGCAATATTTATTCTTCTCACCCTTCTAACATAGTTGCCATTCCCAGTTTTTATTTTTCTCTATTTATATTTTTCTATTTACTTATTATGGAAGTATCTTATTTCATTCTATTCTCATGCAATTATCATTCAAGCCAATAAACGTCACATGATCACCATTTCTTATGCTTGCTTATAACTGTTATTAAGACAGGCAAAATTCTCCATACGGTATTGCCACTCAGCGCAAGCCAGAGTAATCAATGATGCCAGAAGGCTTGTGCATAAAATATCCCCATCTGTGCCTACTCATCCAATATCCCCAGATTAGTTTCTGGTTTGTGGCCTTTGTCAGTGAGAAGTCTTGGATCTGAGAGCACTGCACCTAGATCTTAGAATCTAATGCAACCCTCCAGCAGCCACCTTTTATCTCGACTTAACTACAAAGCTATGAATCTTAAATTGAAAACAATAATATTTTCAATCCAAGTTCAGTAGCTTATATAGTCATATAGGTTTGAACTGAGTTCAGTACCTATACATTTTGGGGTCCTTGAACCATAGCCACCATTATCCTATTAGGCAGGATTAATTTTAAGACTAAACATTCTTATGCTTGCTTATAACTTATTAAAACAGGCAAAACTCTCCATACAGTATTGCCACTCAGTGCAAGCCAGAGTAATCACTCCTGTCTGAGAGGATAGTGGTGGCTATGGTTGTTAAAGAACCAAAGACACCAAAATATATAGGTACTGAACTGAGTTCAGACCTATGAGACTATATAAGCTCCTGAGCTTGGATTGAAAATATTGTGTTTTCAGTTTAAGACTCATAGTTTTGTAGTTAAGTGGAGATAAAAGATGGCTGCTGGAGGGTTGCATTAGATCCTAAGATCTAGGATCAGAATCTCTCAGAGTTTTTTTTCATTTGGTAGTCACCATCAACTGAATTAATCAGTTAATTCTCTTGTTCATTTGTTATTCAGTCCATGAAGATTAGAGATTGATGAGTTTTTTGGGGAAAATTTGTTATAATTTGACCATCTGATTAATGTATCTGTTTTTAAAAATCTGAGCCTGCCTATTTTTTAGAGACCTGGGTAATGTCTTCAATGTTGCTTTATAACCAAAGTAACAGCTAAGTTCCTGATTCAACAAGCTTTACCAATGGCTAGAGACTCCTTGCATTGATGTCTTGAAGTATTTCTCCACCATCTAATTCACAGAAGAATTATCAAAGCTGTCTAAATAGTCTGTCCATATCTCTCCAGCCTTATTGCAGATTGTTTTTATTCTCAGAAATGTCTTTAATACTACTTGTTATTTGAGTTTACTATTTCTCTTTTCTCTGGTTCAAAATCTTTTTTAGATCTATTCATCCTTAGGATTCTTTTTGTATTATTTTTTCATCTATTTTTTTTATTTCCCTGTTCTTCTTGATGAATATTTATTTTCAACTGCTGCAATTCTTTAATTGTTTCCTTCTGAATTGGCTTTATGCTTTTTTTTTTTTAGATTTTTATGTTTGCTTCTCCACACTATAATTTTTTTTTAATTTTTTAAGTTTTTTTAGTACTTCCCCTCCTCCCTTCTTTTCACTATTTTTTTTCATTCAGCTCTACTTTATTTATTTTCTATTTTTTTCTCCAGGATAACTTTGGCCTTCTCTGACAGTTCTTCCATTCTTTTCACTTAGTTCATCTTTTCCTTCAATATTTGTATTATGTACATCTTTGATACTATGATACTATTTTTCAAATTGTTTAATTTTTAATTATTCTTTGGTAGTCTTTCATTTTTGAGGCCAGTTTTTTATAATCCTGGGCAACTTTTTTTTATATCATTGGTCATATTTTTCTTCATGCCTTCTATCTTTTGATTGTATTCTTCCATGATTTTAGTTATCCTGAATCATCTTTTCTATAAATGCTTGCATCATTATTGGACTGTTTTTTTTTAGCCCGTTACACTTTCTATATTATCCTTTTTTTGGTGCAGTTGACATTCTTGATTTTCACGTGCTTGTGGATTCTATATTGATTTAGCTTTCTTCTATAGAGTATAAATTTTATATCCTTTTTTTTACTTTCTCAATTTGTCTATTTACTTTGCTTTCTGTGATTATTCACTATTTTAAAATCTTTTCTGATTTGCAGTTAATCTACCATTAAATGCAATTCAGTTCCCTTCTTGCAACAAATATCTTCCGAAGAATGTCTCAGAATTCTTGCTCTTTGATTATGCTTCATTCTAACTAGATAACTTTATAATTTATCACATTTTTTATCTCATTTAATTTTTTCTTTATTTCTCTCATCCTATTGGGTAATAATAATAGTAAACAGTCACTCACAAATAAGTATGACCATTCAAACTGTTAAAAAGAAAAGAGAGAAAACAAAAACTAGAATGAGTTTTGTGATGATTATACAAAGTAATCTGTAAACTATATATAATTACAAATATAGAATATCAGTCTATTCTTCTATTTACTTGATATTTTATGATATCTTAATTTCTTCAGCAGAATACTACTCTTTCTGAAATACTTCTGCCCATGTGTATTTATAACTGCCCAATGCAATCTATACTCTGCAATATCTTCCCAATAGAAACAATTGACATTGCACCTCTTTAGAATATCTGTGAGACAATTGTAAGATAGACAGTGTCTACCTCACCCATGAAACCCATGTTCAAGTTCACCATTGAACACCCTTTATGAAATCATTCATTGTTCATTTATTTTACATGTCCAATCCACCGAAGGCGTGCATTAATGAGAGTGGACTCCAGAGTATCACATCAGTCATGTTTACAATTTAGCTAATATATTTTTAAAATTTTATGGAGCATTGGATATCCAAGTTTCACTTCCATATAATTCGGTAAAATTTATATAACTAATTTAGTTGTAGTAGTTATTTTCTTGTAATAAAAATACACCGTCTTTCAACTATTAAAAGTAACATAAGCATATTGGACTCTGTATTGTACATCAACATCTAAGTCCACTTTTCAATTATAAAATTACCACAGTTTCTATTCCATACTAACGTTCGCGAAATCTTTCGATTTACAATGAGTTAGTGTTAAGATCTTATCATTTAGAAATCTTTTAAGACAATTTAAAGTTGTAATTATTATTAATTTGTTAAGCACATACTCATTATGTAAATAATATATATATATATTGTAACAAGGTGCGGACTGAGGAGAGCCAATGGTCCGCCAAAGGTTACAAGGTAAATGGATATAGATATTACTAACACTGTTAACTAATAAAATTATTAATAAGGGTAAATACTAATATTAAATGGTGGGGGGGAAATATTTCAATATTAACAGTATGTTATTCGTATATTTATTTGTAGCTAGTTGTTATCTGTTTAATTTTAAAAGGGGGGGAAAACATCGTAAAACTCGTGCTTTATTGGAGTGTTTGTGGCATGCGAGCACATATATATGTGCATGATTGATAGATTTCAAGTAGATGGCCAGTTAAAGCAAAATGAGATCTTTCTAAAATACAAACGCAGGTTAGTACAATGGCGACCGCGATGACGTAATCATGGTCCGGTTGGGTGACGCAACCAGGGAATTTCGAGGGATAGAATCACGGAAGTGGACGTGCAAGGACGAGAAAAAAATGAAAGATATAAAAAGAAATAGCGAGGGGATAGAAGGTGTTCTTCCACGGGTGCAGAGAGAAAGAGAACAAAAAGCGTATCATGCATCGAGTGGGGTAAAAACCTGAACTTGACAGGCGATGAAGGCCTGCCTCGCAATCCAGAAGGTGCTGCAAAGAAGATAGTTAAAGAACGCCGAATTCCGGTCTTCGACGGCAAGGAACAGCGATAGCTACGGTAAAATTAACTATGGAATCATCCAGTTCTAAAGCCATTGACATCGTAAAACATATGCCTTTGAAATGCCTAAATTCCCGGGAATGTTAAGGTAATGTGAACTATATCATTTACTTATTGATTTGCTATTAAAACATAATCCGAATCTTAAACAGATTGCGTCATCCATCGGAACTTTGAAATAAATTAAATTCTCTATATTCAAAATGTGTTTCAATAAAACTTTCAAACTACAAAGTCCCTGGAAGCAATTTAATAAAAGAACATTAATAATGTGTTGTGTTGCCTATAAAGCTCCAAAGAATAATATGATTAATCTGTACGTATGTGTGTGTATGCTTGACATTCTATGAAGCACGAGTTGTGAATAATGGCGGGTCAATTAAATAAATCCTAACCTACTTATTTTATAATAAATTGTTTTATATGATGAATATCTGTGAATATTTTCTTTTTACCTTTTATTTATGTTATTTTAATAAGTTTCATAGTTATGGAGCTAAAGATTACGTGGTTAATTTAAAATGTATACTCTACCTTGAATAACCGGCATAGAGGAACTTAATGTAGGGTAGCGAGCGCACTCCTCGGAAATTAAACGGGATTTCCCCTTTGCGCCGAGAAAATCTAGTCGATAAGATTGGATTTCTATAATCATTTTTTTTCTCAGATAGACCGAAACTTAGTTATGGATATTAATCCACCTCCAGTTAAAAGAAAGTAGTATCGGAATCCACAGTTCCCGTCCACGGTCTATTGACCACCACTCCCTGAGATGAGCTGGGCTAATTAACAGTCCCCCCTTCTTAATTACAGCGAAAGGTAAAGCGACAGTAAATATCTATCGAGTCGCTATCGGGGTTTATTCTGCATCAATAGACTCCCGCGGTGTAATTCTTATTTGTTCATCGCAAATAGGTTTGGCGCTTGGAAGCAAACACGCTATCCATAAATATGCCCGGGGATCACGCAGATAGGGGAAATTATATATATATATAAGGTTAAATCTCAAGTTAACCATAGCCCTCTTTATGAATTTATTAATACGACCCTTCAGCGGGCTAGACCAATCGTTACAACTGGCCCCCAACATGGGGCCTCTGGAGAGCGATGGGGAATAGGAATATAGTAGAAGGTTCAAATAAAAGAGGGCGCAACGACCAGTGGATTTGACACGAAGTCGGTATAGTAAACAAAAATCCGATACTTTCACGCATTTTATGAGGTTAAAGAAAAGAAAAACGGCAAATGATTTAAAAATTTTTTTTTTTTGGTGTAAATTTTTTTTTTATTAAAAAGAAGAAAAAAGAAAAGACGACAGGAATATATATGTTAGAGCAATAACACTGAGCCGTATTAATACGCTGGAGATGGATATATATATATGTTTATACGCTATCTGAGTTATTAATAAAAACTACTGCTAATCCTAATGGTTTTCAGAGGTCTAAAGAGAGCGTTTAGTTAAATTTAGAAGAAAGTCAGCATAGATCGATAATAAAAGAGAGGGAAATTAGGCAACATGTAATGATAATAGAGACGTATAAACCATACGCGAACTCATGCGCAATTATAAATATTTTTTTTTTTACTTCTCTTGGTTGGGGGTGCGATGATAAAGCCATAAATTGGAATTTCAAAGCGTATGAATGGGAAATACGAAGATGTAACAGCACATGGAAGCGTAGCATTATAGAGTAAAAAGAATGAAAGCAACAGCACTGGATGGGGGCAAGGTAGTCAGAGCCTGTCAAGATAAGCTAGCATAGAAGTAATTAACATTAGTGATAGCTAACCATGGAAACTCGGTCTAGGGGAAAAACGGACGAAGGAGGGGAAGAAAAGGGAGAGATGGTGAGAATGATGGAAGGAATTATGAAGAAACTAGAAGATATTGAGACACGATTGAAGAAAATAGAAGACGAAATGGAGGGAAGAAAAGGGAGCGTGACGAACGAGCAGGACGAGGCCGAAGAGGGGATGGGAAAGCCAGGAGTAAAAGAGGCAAGACTAGCACCTAATAAAGAAGAGAGTGTGAAATATGTGTCTGCGCTGGGCCACGTTAATTCATTTGTGAAAATCCGACCCTTCTCAGGGGAAGTGGGGGAGGCTCCAACTGAACACTTAAAAAGCCTGATGAGATATTACCAAGTGAACCCCATGGATGAAAACAGCAAACTGGCTGTTGCCTGTAGCAATCTCACAGGACACGCACAATCATGGTGGGACTCACTGTTCAAACCTCTGATCACATTTCAAGGATACCAGAAGGAACTAACTGACTTCTTTTGGTCGGAGGATCGGCAGGAGATGGTACGTTATCAAATTATGCAGGAGAAATACGTGGAAGAGAAACAAGAAAGTTTTACGCAGTTCTTCCATCGTCAGGTGGCGCAACTTCGAACGTTGAACGCCTGTAGGTTGACAGAGGTCGGGATCATTAGGATCATAAGGCAAAATATGCCAATGAGGGTCGAGCAGATCATGTTGGGAACGGGAAAGACGTCAATAGAAGGAATGGCAGAGGTACTTACGGGCGTGGATATAAGTACGCACAATTACGGGTTTGATCCGGGGAAAGGAAACCTGGATACCTGCAAGAGATGGGAAACTGAGGCTAAGACAAGAGGGAAACTCAACTCTGAGACTGCCAGACCGCCTGGGAAGCCCTATCCCAGCGGGAATCGAGCGCCGGATTAACGGAGGCTTCAAACTAAGCCTGTCAAACCCGTAGAGCGTGTTTGAAGGCTTCCGAACGGGGGGGCATTGTAACAAGGTGCGGACTGAGGAGAGCCAATGGTCCGCCAAAGGTTACAAGGTAAATGGATATAGATATTACTAACACTGTTAACTAATAAAATTATTAATAAGGGTAAATACTAATATTAAATGGTGGGGGGGGGAATATTTCAATATTAACAGTATGTTATTCGTATATTTATTTGTAGCTAGTTGTTATCTGTTTAATTTTAAAAGGGGGGGAAAACATCGTAAAACTCGTGCTTTATTGGAGTGTTTGTGGCATGTGAGCACATATATATGTGCATGATTGATAGATTTCAAGTAGATGGCCAGTTAAAGCAAAATGAGATCTTTCTAAAATACAAACGCAGGTTAGTACAATGGCGACCGCGATGACGTAATCATGGTCCGGTTGGGTGACACAACCAGGGAATTTCGAGGGATGGAATCACGGAAGCGGACGTGAAAGGACGAGAAAAAAATGAAAGATATAAAAAGAAATAGCGAGGGGATAGAAGGTGTTCTTCCACGGGTGCAGAGAGAAAGAGAACAAAAAGCGTATCATGCATCGAGTGGGGTAAAAACCTGAACTTGACAGGCGATGAAGGCCTGCCTCACGATCCAGAAGGTGCTGCAAAGAAGATAGTTAAAGAACGCCGAATTCCGGTCTTCGATGGCAAGGAACAGCGATAGCTACGGGTAAAATTAACTATGGAATCATCCAGTTCTAAAGCCATTGACATCGTTCTAAAGCCATTGACATCGTAAAACATATGCCTTTGAAATGATTTGCTATTAAAACATAATCCGAATCTTAAACAGATTGCGTCATCCATCGGAACTTTGAAATAAATTAAATTCTCTATATTCAAAATGTGTTTCAATAAAACTTTCAAACTACAAAGTCCCTGGAAGCAATTTAATAAAAGAACATTAATAATGTGTTGTGTTGCCTATAAAGCTCCAAAGAATAATATGATTAATCTGTACGTATGTGTGTGTATGCTTGACATTCTATGAAGCACGAGTTGTGAATAATGGCGGGTCAATTAAATAAATCCTAACCTACTTATTTTATAATAAATTGTTTTATATGATGAATATCTGTGAATATTTTCTTTTTACCTTTTATTTATGTTATTTTAATAAGTTTCATAGTTATGGAGCTAAAGATTACATGGTTAATTTAAAATGTATACTCTACCTTGAATAACCGGCATAGAGGAACTTAATGTAGGGTAGCGAGCACACTCCTCGGAAATTAAACGGGATTTCCCCTTTGCGCCGAGAAAATCTAGTCGATAAGATTGGATTTCTATAATCATTTTTTTTCTCAGATAGACTGAAACTTAGTTATGGATATTAATCCACCTCCAGTTAAAAGAAAGTAGTATCGGAATCCACAGTTCCCGTCCACGGTCTATTGACCACCACTCCCTGAGATGAGCTAGGCTAATTAACAGTCCCCCCCTTCTTAATTACGGCGAAAGGTAAAGCGACAGTAAATATCTATCGAGTCGCTATCGGGGTTTATTCTGCATCAATAGACTCCCGCGGTGTAATTCTTATTTGTTCATCGCAAATAGGTTTGGCGCTTGGAAGCAAACACGCTATCCATAAATATGCCCGGGGATCATGCAGATAGGGGAAATTATATATATATAAGGTTAAATCTCAAGTTAACCATAGCCCTCTTTATGAATTTATTAATACGACCCTTCAGCGGGCTAGACCAATCGTTACAATATTAAGGCTATCACCTTAAGACTATGCACATGAACTTCGACAGTAGGGACCTCTAAAATTCAATAACACAAGATTAACGCTTTGAAAAGACGAGCGGCTACTATTATCTTCAACCTACTATATAAGTTTAGGTGTTTGTTCTTAAGGTGATAGCTTTAATATATATATATATATTACTTACGTAATGAGTATGCGTTTAACAAATTAATAATAATTACAAGATATTTAAACTGATTTATATTCTCAAATTGATAACCATCCAACCTAAAAATTGCTGGATTTTACTACTGTCACTGGCCAGTAAAGAATATCAGTTTTTTGATCATCACTTAATAAACTTTAGTCTTTATATGTTGCATTAAGAACATTCTGCAAATTATCTTTTGAACTGATAAAAAATGGCATATATTATGTGATATCTTTAATTTTTCAATCATGTTATAGCGAAAAGATTTCTATACATATCTATTTCTTTTTGCTCCAAATTAATTTTTATGTTTGTCTCAGTGACATAGTACAACCCATATAACTGATGGGATTTTATACAGCTAATCCTTTTACGTTATTGATTTAGTATCTGTGGAACTGCCTTGTCTCTTTGGTGTACTAATGCACATCATTTTCTTGAGACTTGGCAACACTTCATCCAATTTAAAGTCAGTTTTTTATATTTAAAAGTAAACCACTCTGATGATTTATCAATACCTTCTGTTGCAGCATCATTATGCAAATGGCATAGATTGTACTCTTTGATGCCACAAAGGGTCAAGCCAGAATATAGGCCAGCAAGCAGTTTTATCATTTACATCCAATACATAATAATTCCACCAAATCAATGGACTGATATTACTACAGGTCCTAACCCTATTCTCTCTTAAATCTTCAATTTACATTAGTCTACTTACGTTATTCAAATATTGAGATTCTGTATTTGTATCTGCATTTTTTGGCAGTGGCATAATACTTCATTTGTCATTTTTAGATATCAACTTTCAATTTATCATTCTTATCATTGTATATCTTTGTCACTGTCACAGAGATATATTATGTAATCAAAAGATTGTCATTGTACTTATTATTTACCTTATTGGCATTATTGCTAATATATTATGTATGCACCCTTTACACCCTGGTTGGATGCAGTGGCAAGAAAACAAAAAAAAACTTCTAAGAACTAAAATTTAGTAATATTAATTGTGACAGGCACTCTTGGAGCGGCCATGCACAAAGTGGCTGTAGCTAAAGCTTTAACCACTGACATGTATATAGATTTATATTTATGCTAATTTAAGCTATATCCTATCTCCATTGTAATAATAAATACCGTACAAATTATATAAGTGTACTGTTAAATGAATGATAATGATCAGTGCATATATTTTTATCTACACATAGAAATAAATAAAATATTAAAAGTCTTAATTTGTAATTTTTATGTATGATTATATTTTTATATTTTTAATTATTGTGAATGTTACCCATTTGCGTTTCTTTTAAATTGTTTACATGTTAGAACATATATATAGAAAAAATGATTGTGAATGTTCTACACGTCTATTTTTGTTTATGTTTATCATATATTTTTCTGTTAATAAGTTAAAGGAAATGCAGGTTGTTATTGTTTGACCAAACGTTAATTCCCTTATTGGATCTGGATGGTCATCCTGCACTTTGTCTTTTATTTTTAAAAAACAAAAAAAGAGTGTAAAGTAGTTTAATGCCAATATCAGCATAGAAAATCTAAAATAAATTTATTTTTGAGTCATGTGTTTCAATCACAAAAGAGGGAAAAGTGAAAAAACTTTCCCATTGTCAAAATTGAGAAAATTGATGTAAATTGAACTCTTTGATCAATTGAGGTGGTCTGAGTGAAAATTTAAAGATAAGAATTAAAGATTAAAAAAGAATAAAGTGTTAAAAGCTGTACTCATTGTTGCCATCAATTAGCTAACAATTTAGAATTAGCTGATGCAATAGTGACAGGGAGGTACTCAAATTTGTATTGTAATGAGCGTACTATGGTTGTTTTGGTCTGCTATGAATTATTGTGGTTGCTGTGCTTCTTTTAGTCTGCCATGCTGGTCCCTGCCGCTGCTCTAGGAAAACCATCTGACTGATGATATTTGTTAGCTATAAGCTGACAGGCCATTTTATTAAGGTTGTACTTAAGAATTTATCGAAAGAATTAAGAAGATGATGCTGATCATCCAACATTAAAGAATTAGGAGAAAAGGAAGAGAATTGATCTTGGCTACAAATGAAAGTTCCTCCCAAGTTCTGCAAATAATTAGCAGCTTGCTGAGGCTGCAATAAAAAACAAAAAATATTAGTAGAAACCTGAAGAAAGATGATAATGACTCAAGTAGTCAGGGTACTGATAAAGATGGAGTAGACTCCATGTCAGTGCACCAGCCTGACTCTTATGCTGTCACTATATAGCCACCAATACCAGCTGATAATGATGATAAACACCTAAATGCCTATGTTCTGCTGAAATGAAAAGAAGTCCTCACTGCCCTGTTATAATCCTTTATAGCACAGTCAGAAGTTATGAAGTCCCGGTGAGGAAACCAGAAAAGGCTGAATGGTATAATTTATTTTATTTTATTCTTGACTATGTTCTTTGATAAAATGAATTTTATTAATATATATATATGGTTGCATTCCATGTATGTTAAGTTGTTTATCCACAAAGTGTTGGATTTTTCTATGTTAAATCATCCTCCCACATTAATTTTCAAAAGCTTAGATATGCATACATATATGTGTGTTTTCTTTTTATTTTTGTGATTGCTTGTAACACATATATGCATATAGTATAAAAAAATTTAAATTGCAGGAAATGATATTATTTTGATTTTGTCTCTGTGTATGCTTGATTGGTATCCAAAGTGCACTCTTTTAAAAATGTTTGTGGGTAGAAACTCAGACCATTTTAATCAAGGGTATTTAGAAGAAAATAGGGAGGGGAATTCCATAGAATGCTTATATTAATTAAATATGTTTTATTCACATGTATAAATAGTGGTGGGTCATTTGAGGAAAATAAATATTCTTTTTATTTTAAATTTTTTAATTACGAGTGTTTCATTTATTTCTCTCTCCAATAAGACTATACATTTTCCGATCTTCACCATTTACCTGAGATAAAGAGATGATTGAGCGAAGCCTATGTGATACTATATCAGATTATTAAAGTTTGTTGTCGTGCTGATATCTTTTCTTTACTTATTTGTTTTATATGTTTTGTTGATAGTTGTATATCTTTTTGAGAGGGTTTTCTCTTTCCAAAAGTGGCATGTAAAGGCAAGGTGTAAATTCTGCCGTTCAAAAGTATGCTACAGCCAACATCATGATATCAGTAAGCATGGCAATAGTGTTTTGGTAAGGGAGGGATCAGGAAATATAGCCAGTTTTTTTGATCTCTCTCATTTAAACTTCAATTAATTAACTTTAAGTCATTAGTTTTAGAGTTTAATATTGTAGTTTTAGAGTTTAATATTGAATTTATGGGGATGCCATATTCTGATGCATGACACTAACCTCATGTTCAATTCTGTGCGCACAGTATGAATCCAGGGTAAGCATCGACTAGTAGGAATATATTACCTTTATTGTTAAAAGATTGTTGCCTTGACAACAGTTTGAAATTGTTGATTATTATTAATATTGGGATTGTCTAACTGTTGACTGGTTTTTAATAATGTATATAAATACATACACCATACAAATTAACAAGATTGGAATTAATGCTTCAGCTTTTAAGTAGCATATCAAATAGTATATCTCACTATCTACTGTACTTATCAATACTGAATTTGTTACCAAAAAAATAAATCATATTTGTACTATGATTACGGTGTTTAATACTAACATAATTTCAGGACAACTATAAGCTATTCTGAAATCAATAGGTAAAGGTTAAGTCTGAATAGTAAATGAATTTTCAATTAATAGATGTAGATATAAATTGTGATAGCTCAAATGTAGATGAAATTTATGCTGAAGTAATCAAAAAACTTCAGCAAGCTAAATATAAAGTAATACAACTTTGTCAATAAATAAAAAAGTATTGAGTGGACCAACTCTATACTTTAGCTTGGATCATATATAAGAATTCAATTTATTGACTTATTACAACACAGAGCACAAATTATATGTGCTAACATAATTTCAGATATTTAATTCGTTATAACGCAATCCCCTAGCATTAATTGAAACTGCTCTATTAACATGTACGTATATTTGGTCACTATTTATATTAACGCACTCATTTGGTAAAAAGATCACATGAGCACCATTTTCTATGTTTACTCAAGCTGTTAATAATAATATACCATGTGCTATGATTTCTCCTTGATCAAAGTCAGGATTTTCTCAGCTACTATGCCCATAGAACCTTAGCCATAATAGCA
This sequence comes from Epiperipatus broadwayi, assembly GCA_028023455.1. Classification (NCBI taxonomy): domain Eukaryota; kingdom Metazoa; phylum Onychophora; class Udeonychophora; order Euonychophora; family Peripatidae; genus Epiperipatus; species Epiperipatus broadwayi. The sequence goes on along the minus strand of JAQFVV010000025.1, from coordinate 825,090 downwards.
AACTTCATACAGTAGCGCCACCCAGTGCAAAACTTAGTAATCAATGGATGCAAATAAAATCCCTATATGCACAAACCTTTGCTTGCACTGAGTGACACTATTGTATGGAGAGTTTGCTACTTTCGTTATGTTTGATAAAATAGAAAAAACTACAATACTATCAGAGATTTCATTTTATACAAAAAAAAAAATATTGAAAAAATATTTTTAATTTATTAGCATAACTGACAGTTACAAAAAGATACCAAAGCTATTAACACTTCAAAAAATATATAAATACAGTCTAAGAGAAATAAATAATATACAATTAATATTATGTAAATTAATACACTATACATGCTTACACACACCTGCACATATATAATGTAATATATTCAGACTTTCACACGATACTCAACTCTCCATGCCATCTCATATTGCTGACCCACCTGATAATACACATGTTGAAAAGATAAATAATCACCAATATACGTATTTCATGCTAAACCAGCAATCATCAGTTGGTCCAGATTACTATTTCCACACATATATACAATCAGGTGGGTCAGCAATAAGAGATGGCATGGAAAGTTGAGGGTCATGTGAAAGTCTGAGTTCGAATCCCTTAAATTATATTTAAAAAAAAGTTGATGTTTTATATATTTAGAATTATAATTTCTTTCCACTTTTTATCCTATTATGTATTGATTTATATACAGTATATATAAAATACCATGAATGCCTCACACTGCAATCTATGAAATAAAATTTTGTAGATTTTTATATACTATATAAAAATAAAGAATATAAACTCTATTTTGTAGATTTTTATATACTATATAAAAATATAGAATATAAACTCTATACTATAAGTCTATACAATTTTCCTTTTTTCTTTAACTATGTAAATCGATCACTAATGTTAATATGCTTAAAAGAAAAGGTTAAATTTTATTTGACATTTCAGCAAATAATTTGCTGACCATTGCTTTGGACCCAGGGATATATGTCGTAATCTTAGTGCTTCAGCTATGTATCATTGAATATTAAGGTGTGTTTTCTTCAATAATAACACCAGTTTGACCAATATGTTGAAGCGCTATAATTATGACTCCCCCCCCCTCTCTGGGTCAAAAGCAATGTTCAGCAAATTATTTGTTAAATTATCAAACAAAATTTAATCTTTTCTTTAAAGTGTATTAACGTTATTGATAGATTTATATACTGTAAATTTTATTAGTCCTTCATTGGACTAGAGATTATCCAATAATGAATAATATTTACGTAGTGTAATTTTCATTACACCACTCTCATACAAGGCAGGGACTGGTTTCTATCTGCTTTTAACACCTTGTGGAGGTGTGTAATCATAAACACATGACCAACGACATGTAATGTTTTAAACAGTTGAGAATTTCCCAAGCAAGCACAGAATTTTTCAAGTATTTCATCTATAGCCAATCTCACTAGTCATCTAAAATTGGTCAGTAAATGGGTATCTAGATATTTTTAACCAGGGTGTAAAAGTCCCAATATAAATCAAGATTGTTCATATATGTGTTGATATATTGACAATAAAAGAAAAACATCAATTTTGATAGACATGTATAAATTTACAGATAGTAAATCCTTGGTCTATTTCTCACTGTCACCATTAGTAATTATTAACTCATTCTGGAATGAACAACTCACTTAACTCTTCAAGCTTGCTGTATTAATGGGAGCATTTCCCATCTCTACTTCAGCACCATCTATTCAGATGGCCTCTCAGTGTCAGCATTGTGGCAGATCTTTGCAATTATACAAGCACATTGGTTCCGAACTTTAAACTTTTTTTTTTTTAATTTCAGGCTAAAATCTTGATAGTGAAATGAAGATTAAAGATGGTCATTAGTGCAGAAACATAGATAGGTCCAGCTTTGAATACCAAGCTCTAATTGCCATAGGAAAAAACCCAGAAGACAGTCTGTGGATGAAATTAAATTAGGCTATTATTTTGTAATCATTGATAACTCAATATTACGGTAGATGTCGCTAGAGTAGAGAGATTCTCTTGTTAATATAATAAGCCTCAAACCTCATCTAATCACAAAAAATCATCTGGGTTTCAGATTAGCACTTTATCAATCACATATCTCCAGCCCACTCCCATTTTAGCCTGGATTTTGCATAATACTTATATAACATTACTGATTATCAAAGCTTACTATATTAGCCAAAGCATTTCTATTTTCTCTAATATAGCACCATCTTTTATAAGCTTGAGTGTTCGTGATTTAATCACCTTGTCATAGAATGTCTTCTGGATTTTGTTTTTACTAATTAAGGAATTAGTATCCAAATATGAATAAATGTTTGAAAATGAAGGTTTTTAATGATTGGGTTTTACTAATTCTCATTTATGGATCTGAAATTTGGGCACTTAACAAAAGATCAAGAAACTTAGACCACTAAATATAATATGGAAGTATTATATGAGTAGTGAGAGAACAAATATTACTGGCATTTAAAAAATCAGGAGACTGAAAGGAGTTAGTCTGAATATATTGTTAGAAGAGATGACATGGATATTTGAACTGTTAAACTATATCCCAATAGATTATAAAAGACTTAGAAAGAGACCAGATACAAGATGAATGGATGAAAAAAGAAATTGCTGAATGTGGAGAAGAGAGGCTAGAGATTAGAGAAACTGGATTAAACTTGAAGAGACCTTCATCCTGTAATGGATTGATAATGGTTGAAAATGGTAATCCAAAGTTAGTTCCAGTGCAGTTATGCTTTTGTTAACCATCTTATTTCTTTTTACTATCCAGATATTAGCTTACAAAAATATTCTAAGGATTCGAACACAAGCTAATCTGCTTGTGTAGGTGCATAGATCTGACACCAGATTAACAGTGAAGATTTATGTTTTCAATATGGTTCCTGAGTAGAAAAAGTACTCTTGTTAATATAAAAAAAATTGAGAATCGAATGTTTTATATTCTTAGGCAACTAATAAGCATGGCTATAGTCTGAATAGAACTGATGCTATTAAAATCTATATTATCTGAAATCACATCTATGCAATAATATGAGCAGGTCGGTTTGATTTTGAAATCTTAGAATTTTATTAATTCCAAACTAAAAGATTAACAGTTGTAATATATTTGATCAGTAATGTACTAAAAAGAAATTTTTTTTTTTCAATTACAATTTCGTTTTTGTTATATGTAACTAAATAAAAGTGTGATACATTTAGAAATTAAAGTGACCCATGCTTTTATTTCAAGTGGTTGAAGAAAAAATTTTTTTTTTGTCTTTTTAGTACATTACTGATCAAATTAAATAGCGAATTCTTCATACAGTATTGCCATACAGTGTAAGCCATAGTAACCAGTGAATGCTAGAAGATTTGTGCATAAAATTCCTATCTAGTGCCTACTCATCCAATATCCCCAGACTAGTTTCTAGCTTATGGCTTTCATCAGTGAGGAGCCACTAATGAAAGCCACAAGCTAGAAACTAGTCTGGGGATCATTGCATAAGTATGCATTAGGTAGGAATTTTATACACAAACCTTGCATTCATTGATTAGACTGGCTTACACTCAGTGGCACTACTATATGAGGAGTTTAACCTCTGTGTAAACAGCTTGTGTAAGCATGAAGAATGGTGATCATGTGATATTTAGTGGTTTAATACCAATCCTGCCCAATAGGATTATGATGACTATGATTATTAAAGAACCAAAGATACCAAAAATATGGATGTTGAACTGAGTTCAGATCTATGTGAATATACAAATTATTGAGTGAATTGAAAACATCGTGTTCTCATTTTGGACTCAAAGCTTTATAATTAGCTGATAAGGTGAAAGATGGCTGCTCGAGGGTTGCATTAGATCGTAGGATCTAGGTGCACTACTCTCAGATCCAAGTCCTCACTGTTGAAAGCCTCAAGCTAGAAACTAGTCTGGGAATATTGAATGAGTAGGCACTAGGTTGGATTTTATGCACAAACCTTGAATTCATTGATTACTCTAGTTTTCATTGAGTAGCACTACAGTAAAGAGAATTTAGCCTCTATCTGATATTTTCCACTTCATTGGAGATGTCTCATCATATTATAATCATCACATTTGACATTTTGTTTTTTTTATTTGTTATCGGAGCTTTTATTTTTTAGCTAAGGATTGCCTGTTATTCACTTACTTACAACATTGGTTAAATCATGTTCATTCAAACAGCTATTTAAAAAATTTCTGAGAATGATTTGGAAAATTTTCAATACCTGAAAAATGTCTTCAAACTCTATCTTATATTTGAACATGAGTTTTGATCATGCTAAGATTGTATGCCACCAATATACCAACATCATTTATACAATACAGTGATTAATGAAATGTTAAAGTAAGATCCTCAGATTTATTCTACTTCAAACTTTTTATGAATTCACAAACATTGGTTATTTATTTTTAAAACAGCTGTTTATCAAAAGTCAAATTCTAAATATTTGTTATTTTAATTTACTGAATTTATTCATTGTTTAGTAGAATATGTGTTACTATTAACATTCTTTATTCTTGATTTATTTATTTATTTTTAAGGCATAATGGCCGAGAACACTGGTATTGTCGATGCACCTGTTATAGTTGCGACATCTTTCACAGGCATAGGATTTTTTTTTTCTCTTGTGTTAGTATTTATTAGTCGGAGTCATGTTCTTAGGCATTATCTTTCTTCCAAGCAACCGATTGACAATACCGTTGTACAAGAGTAAGTAAAAGAAAATCTTTAAATTATATCTTTATTATTTAAAAAATTTAATGTCTATCTACACAATACACTATATATAATATCTCAATAGCTATTATAGATGATTTATAGATTTTAAAATATTTGATGAGAAACCATTTAATCTTGAATCAGCCTTCTCATGTCTTCAGTATTCATTGCCACAAAGTGATATCTACATAGACAATTATTTGTATAGAAATTGAGGCTAGATAATCACTGTATTTCATGTTCCGGTTATAAGGTATAAATATGTATATGTATGTATATTAAACAATTAATTTCTAAAAGATATAAAATTAAACTTTCCATTAAAAAAAACTGTTTAATTGTAATATTAGTAATAGAAATCTCAAAACATTAGTTGTGAAGTTAACCTCAGTTTATTCTCCTTTCTCTTTTTTTCTCTCTCTCTCTCTTCTCACTTTTCTCTCTGTCTCTTTCACTTTTTGATGTTCATAATGCAACCTGGAAGAATTTACTTGATTCTTTGCAGAAAAGAGTTTGCTGGCAACTGTAAAGGAACTGAGCAGAGAAAATTCCTCAAGTCAGTTTCATACATTCTTATCATTGCACATGTTATTATGATATGATTATATATATAGCCAATGAACATGGATAGGCTGTTCACCAACACACATCAGCCAACATGGCAAACTTAGTGGCTTTTTACCTCTGAATTTAAAATCACAACACATGAAAATCTCTTTTCATTTGTCCTTAATGTAAACAACAAGTTTTTTTGGAGGCAGTGTGAATATGATTGCAAATAATCTTTTATTAGATATTCATAATCATAGCAAACCAAATTAAATTACAGCCCTCATTCTTGGAGTATGCAAAGTGTTAACTAAGGCAGCAGTTTGTCAATCAAAAACACATTGACCTAAGAATTTATTGATTTCAAATCCAGCCGGCTATTTGACAATTTTTTATTTGGCTACCTGATATTGCAGATCACTTTCAAGAGAAAGAAAATTGCATGAGCTGGAAGAATTTATATAATATTAATTAATGAAAATATTAACAGGTCTCTACTTTACTGCCATCTAGTGTGAGCTGGAGTAATCATTTCCTAACTTTAATATTGAATTCCAATTTTCCGATCGGTTTTAGGCATTGTCTTTATCATTAAGGCCTGAAATTTCAAAGTCTTATTGATAAATGTAAAAACCAGAAACTGGTCTGAATATGGGTATTAAAAATACTTAGAATTGTGAAGTATAGATGCATTTGGTAATATTTCTCTATTTTATACTAGATGTTAGTAAAATGGAGAACTACTTTTGTCTTATTGAATAAACTGGATGATTGGAGATTTTTTGTTGAACATAGAGAAGTTAAAAGAAAAGTTGAAGAGACAATTGATTTGAAAAGTAGTTGAGGCACAAATGTTTGGAATCGCAAATGGAGATTCATTATCAATAAAAATGGAAGAACAATATTGTGGAGATTGACAATTTATCAACGAGAATAGCAAGATTAGTAACTTAATGGAAGGTACTAAAAGCTGATAATTCATTATTATGTCCCAATCAATTCTCATTGTAACTAAGATTTAAAGGATTTTTATACCAGAGAACATATTAAAATTGTCATGGGAGACTTTAATGCTAGAATTGGAAAATGATTGAAAGATGAAAATGCAAGCTGTGGGTAAATTTAGTTTCATTGATGGAAATAAAAGAGGATTCAGACTTGTGGAACTTTTTCTTGAGTAAAGTGATTAGCAGAAATGGACACGAAAATATCCAAGTGAAAGTACAGCAGAATTGATTATATTTTGAACAAAATGTCAAAGTAGAGAGATGGAAATTATTAGGAAAAATGGTATTTTAAACATTGTGATGTGATGATGATGTGATGTGATGTACTATGGCTTCTCCTTAAATGAAATCAAGAATATCCATACAGTAATGCTGCCTAGTGCAAGCCATAGTAGTCAATGGATGTAAGATTTGTGCATAAAATCACTATATAGTGCCTACTCATCCAATATCCCCTGACTGGTTTCTAGCTTGTGGCTTTCATCAGCGAGAAGTCTTGAATCTGAGAGAACTACATCTAGGTCTTAGAATCTAATTCAATCTTCCAGAAATTATCTTTTACCTTTTTAATTAACTAACAAAAATACGTTTTCAATCCAAGCTCATTTGCTTGTATAGTGATGAAAGCCACTGGCTGGATATTGAATGAGTAAGCATTAGATAGGGATTTTATGCACTACTCTTTTTTCATCCATAGATTACTCTGGCTTGCACTGGGTGGCACTATGGTATGGGGTGTTTGTCATATGAACAAAGTGATTATACAGAAAGTGGGTTATTGGTTTTTATGCTGGGTTTGGGAAAAGACAAGGGGGATTTAGATATAAAGGCCATAGAGTTGACAAAGATTATGTTGTGGAAATGGGATGGAGCAGATTATGGGAAAGCTTAGGGTGGAGAATGGAAGGGGAAAGTAAAGTGGCTAACAGGTTTCTTTGGACATAGTTGCTGAGAGATTCCTGGCTCTGTTTAAGGAGAAGTCACAGTACATCACATCACATTGTTTTAATAGCTTGTATAAGCATAGGAAATGGTGATCATGTGATAATGGTTTAAAAACAGTTTTTAACAGTTGATATTCTTAACCATCAAAAATATTTCAGTGGATTGAAATTAATTTAGTATTCATTTCAAAATATTAATTTGACATTGGAGATGGTTCAGATTTGACCAGAATGAGTAAGAAGATGACTAATACTCTATTAAATATTGCAACAAAAATAGCTGATATGAAAAAACCAATTCATCATTAAATTTTCAATTGAGATAAGTTGATTTATACAAAAAATAAGGAATACTAAAATATTTAAAAATAAGAAGGAATACTAAAATATTTAAAAATCATACAATTGAATATCTGAATTGTGTAAACTGGTACGAAAAAGAGAATGATAATATAAGGAAATCTCTGGATTGGTATGGAAAACAATAGAAGAGAATAAGTCTCAAAAAATATAAACATTTTGCTATTGTAAGAAGAAAAGAGAAAATTCGTACCTAAAAGAGAGATGACATTATGAAATGGGTGTGAGAGTTTTAGAAAAAATTATATAGTAATAAAGACAAAAAGCAAAATAACAATCTACGATATGCTAAAAGCAGCAGATAAAGAAATATAAAAATTGTTAGCAAATTCATATTCCAAATGTTTAAATGATAAGTATGTTTTAGGTGATTGGAAGAATGCAATAATATCATGAAGAGGATATTAGAAATTATTTCCATCAGTTTTATACATGGACCTTACCAAGATAATCACAATTTATCTAAAGCAAACATTAAATCAAACAAAATAACCTGCTGGATTTACATATGATTTTAGCATAGTGGTTTACATTCAGGTATTGAGAGAAGTTATGGAAAAGACCATTGGATATGAGCCATTATGCTTTGGTTTGTAGATTATCAAATAGTTTTTGATTCTTTAAGCATTTCTACAATGATTAAAGCATTAGATCCTCAAGATTTAAACTCAGAATATTGTTATATTCTGAAGAATATTTATAAAACTACTTGAGAAAATTAAGATTAGTACTGAGATGGATGACTTTATATTTCCAAAACGTTTTTACAAGAGTTGTACAAGAAGAGTTTTGTTAGATAAGATGGGAAATTAAAGAAATAATAATGACTGGAGATTATTTAAGTCATTTATACTTTACACATGATATTATTTTTGCAAATAATGCTTTAGATAAAAGACTAAGGACAAATGTTAAAAAGACTAAAGCAATATTAAGTGAGGGTTTTTTTAAGAAGAAAATAAAGATTTATAATCTTTAAATAAAAGAAATTAATGACTAGAAGTACTCATTCAGATTATAGATGGATTCATAATAAATGAAAGTAATCATAGAATTTAATTTGAATATCTTAATATTAGAAAGAAATATATCTTTTATGTTTAAAAAGGAAGATTTTTATCAGTTATGCTTGATCGGTTTTTACATATATGGGTGCCTGATTTGGATGTTTTAATAGAAGATCAATACAAAGACTTCAGGCTATTTGACAAAATATGGAGTGATATATATTGGGAATGACAAAACATCGAGAAAAAATATATAGTGAGAGAACACCCAGGTGTCACTGCCATCACTGAAAGAATAAAGAGATTGAAATAATGGTCTGGATGTATTCCTCCTATAAGAGATGCTAATAGATGGCCACTTGATGTGTTAAATTGGAACCCAAGAGATTGCGATCTCGGATGTCTGAGAGGAGGAAGTTTGATGATGTGATATAGAAAAGAAGTGTTACTGATAGAGAAATGGGATTAAATTTAGAGAGATCTTCATCCTGTAGTGGATTGATAATTGCAATGAACGGTGATGAAAATTAATTAAAAATCACAAAGCTTAATTTTGCAAAATATTTTCACCATGAAATAAAAATTCTAAGAATGGCCATATTTTTGATAAAGTCTTGCGTAAATGATATCTGTTGATACTAAAATTGTATATTTACATTATTAGATAATCTGATAGTTCAATTTTATCATTTCTACCTTAAATGCAGAAATAAAAGATTTGAAACAGGTAAATGATGCCATAACATATATTTCTGGTATAAACAAGCACTCTACTTTTGGCCCATGTCATGGCATTTCACCGTCTTCATCTTTATTCAATATCCTTACCAAAATTATTACCATTAAATGTCCTAGTTTAAATTTTTTGCGTTCATATATTTTATATTATACGTTAATGATTCTTACTAATCATTTATTAGCTAGAGGTTATCCTATCATTATCAACCCAGATATAAATTTTTAAATTCATTTAAATATGGATCGCCAATCAAGCTCCATTCTTCTTTTTGTTTTCATGTATAATATCTTAGATATATTCAATACCTTACCTTTGCCACATATACCTTAAATATGAGAATAATGACTTAAAGAGTCCAGAAGTGAAACGGAGGTTATTTATTGGGGGGGGGGGGAGTTTGAGGTTTGAAATCCAGCCGCCTACATATATATGAGAATATCAGAGTTTTTATTTTAATACTAAAAAACTGAAAATATGATTATTGATATGCTTTCATTTGCCAGATGTAAAAATGCATTTATTATAGTAATTCAGACTGGAGCAGAATAAGATTATATCAGCTATAAGGAAGAAAAGAATTATATGTCGCTTATAGTAGCTGAATGAAGTCAAAGAGAACTGAGTTATATTAACTATAACCAGTAGACTATAAATTTCTCTATTATTCTCTAACTTCTACTGTAGAGTTTTGAAAATTGCTACTGTGTTTGGTGTTATGACTTAAGAAGATCTTATCACTATAATAATATCAACCTCACCACATTATTATTTTGGAACAGTATTGTGCCGAGTATTTCATTATTATTCTTGTAATATACGTACATCTTGGTTTAAAAGCAAAACATCCATAAATGTCCATTGCGAAGTGAAGGCTTTTCTGCACCCATCAGAGGAATATTTACAGAAAACATAATGTGCATGATTTTTCTTTTGTTTTAACTTGTAGCTAATAATAGCAGAGTATCAATTTATTGGCCCCTAGTTGGATTGGCTGTGGGCTGCATATTTTGCACAAATATCCTGAAGTTTTTTATAAATTAACAAAAACATCAAAGACTTTTTTAGATTTGAATCTCAAGTAGAAATTGTGTACATTTACATATTGATTTAATTAGCTTCTCCATAAATAAACAGAATTTCTGAGATCAAATTTTTATTATATGTGTGCAGTATAATATTAATTATAGTCTTTAGTATAGATGGCTGTAAACCATGGCTACATTGGAGAGAAATAATGCAGTTTACTAGATCTTATGTTGGATCACCGAATAGGATTTAGGTTGGTTGCAGCCAAGTGATTGTTTTATTTTGATGGTCATGTGACTGATGGGTGGCAAAGAAGATGATCTACATGCAATATGAAAAGAATGCATTTGTTATTGTGAGAATCTCAGAGGTAATCTTATCTTCTGGTTTATTTATATTCAAAAGTTTGCATCAGTATAGACGAATATGATATCTAATAAAAAACTTTAGCATTTTCCCTCACCTTAAATTTCAGAAAAGGATATGATGGCTTACTTTTTCATTGCTCGATTCATGGAGAATGATTACTTAAAATAACAGTCTCTGATGAAAAATTCTCTGATAGGAAGTAGGAAAATTACTGAAATTTTCTTGCTGTCACTGAAGATTTAGTCTAAGAAATAAAAAATGTGATCAAACCAATAAAGGGCGATATAAATATGTACTGTGTTACTGTTGATATTAAGATTCTAGAGTTATTTGTGGAATGTTTTTATGATGTGATAGAATAGGATATGGAAAGGAATAATCTGCATCTGTGATCCTACAGGACTTATAAAATGGGAGTAGAGGCTGCCATTTGGACTATTGTATTATTTCAGTTTAGTTCTAGATTGCACCATTTTTTGACGCATTCCAGACTAAAGATCACCGTGAAAGGTTATACCGCAGGCTAAATTTAAATAAGATTTGTGAGATTAATTTAAAAGTGAAATATTTTGATGAGAGAAGATGGTGTAAACTTTCTGTATGTTGGAAATTTTTTTATTAGATACGTAGATCTGTTTATTAGGAATGATGTTATATTGTTACATTGAATATGCTTTGGAAATATCAGCATGGAATTCGTTCTTCTCAGTCAAGTGCATTCTCTTTTCTAACCTCTTCATCATCACATTCAGCTATAAATCGGTTGAATGATGAATAATTCCTTTGTATACAGAAAAAAAACTCTCAAGGCTTCTCAAAGAAAGTAATTCCTTAAGTACACTTATCATAAAACCTACCAAAATGGGTCACAATATAGATTAGCTAGAGTGGAATAATACCAAGTAATTGTTTGGAAGAAGTTAGAAGTGTATTGAAAGCTATCCTATTAGCCAAGTTAACCTCTTTCTTCACACGATCACTATTTCATATGCTTGCTCATAACTTATTAAAACTGGCAAAACTCTCTATACAGTAGTGCCACCCAGTGCAAGCCAGAAGGCTTGTGCATTAGATCCTAAGATCTAGGTGCAGTGATCTCAGATCCAAGGCTCCTCACTGACAAAATCCACAAGCTAGAAACTAGACTGGGGATATTGGATTAGTAGCACTAGATAGGGATTTTATGCACAAGCCTTCTGGTGTCCATTAATTACTCTGGCTTGCATGGAGTGAGACTACTGTTTGGAGCATTTTGTCTGTTTTCATTCCCATATAAATTTCCAGTTTACGGTCCAAATTTTTATCTCATTTGCATATCCCAAACTTCTGTTCTTATCCCAAATAACAGTAAGTTTTTTTTAGTTTAGCACTTCAAAATTTCTCATCTTTGGTAATCATTTTTAAAGGAACGTTTTCAACTTCATAATTCTTTCAGTTATGTATTTTGTTTTGAATTTTTTATTGCATGCTTTGATGTAGTTGTGGCCTTTGAACTTCTTATGAACTCCTGAACAATGAAACCATTAACATTTTTTACCCTGCACAGTTTGGCATAGCATTCGCCTTGGGATCACAAGGCCCAGGATCGATTCTGGCACTCGCAGATCCTCCCCTTGAACTTCTTACGAACTCCTGAGCAATAAAGCCGTAGTTCTTTTTTTTCTTATTGATAATTTTTAAAACATATTTCCCATTGACTGAATTTAGGAAACTATTTTTCACAACAAATGAAGATAGATGGTTACTCTCCAACAAATATATTCTATTAATATGTTTGCTTTCTGTCATAATCTTAATTTGTAAAGAAGTATATGTACTGTAACAATTAATAAATTTCGCACATTTTACATTTTGTTCATGATTTATATATACATGAATGCACATACTATACACTTTTCCACATAAACATTTTTCTTTTCATTATATAAATAGCCTTTTTAAAAATTTTTTTTATTTCAGAAATGAAAGCATGCTCACAAGGACAAATCCTAAAGCATCGATTGAAATATAGTCGCCAAAACGTAAACTATTACCAATACCGTCCAACTATACTATTATATTTAAATGTTATGTGTGTGCAATCATATATACATATATGTGAGAATACATATTGCGAGTATATATATATCTTTACAGATACATACATACATAAACATATATCATTATATTATATATCTACACATATATATATATACTAGTAACACATTGGGACGTGATTGTTCCGTGAATTATTTCTACATATGTATATGCAGTAGTTCCTAACCTGTTGAGATACGATCCAGATTAGGTTTGATTAAAGTCAAAATTAATATATAATCAATTTTTCTTATAAAGAACTAATGAAATGAGTGGCTGACCATTGTAATTGAAAGTGTGTGGGGGGGATCAGTGACTATAAAGATATTTCTTTTAATAGAAAGATATGCAGTACTGAAATTAAGTACTATTAAAGTAATTGTAATAACATATCTTTTTCCATTTGTTACAGATAAAATTTTAGGGTCAAACATTAATTGTGCTTAATTACAGTAAGCCACAAACATCCATGAATACTGGATGCTAGAACTGTATCGATTATACAATAGATGGCTCTGGAGTAGAATAAACAGACAGAATAATTGGTTCTAGCAATATGTGTGTAGCAAATGTCATGATGTTTTGATGGTATGCACTATATTTTAGGCAAAAACATTAAAGATGCTATAATTAAAGTAAAATTTGACACTCCTAAAATATAATTATTAGTTAATGTCAGATTGTATAACATTACTAGCAAGTTGGTTTGGGATCAAAATCTTAGTGATTTTAAAATTTAGGCTTATTAGCTTGATAACAGAAAGTACTTATAGTTACACTTGCAGATAGTTCAAAACTTAGATGAAGGCTGCCAGCCAGAAATTAATCTTAGAATGAGGATTATAGTATAATTATCCGGCACCCATTGATTACTCAATTTTGCAATAGATGGCACTGTAAACGAAATGACTTTACTGACTAACTACTCTATTATATAATAATTATGGCAATTAAATAAAAAAATTCACATTTAGAATTTCCATAAGTTGTGATTACTATAAATATTAAAAGTCACATGGTGATTGGCGGGGGGGAGGGTTAATGTTGATTTCCAGATTCATCTGATGAAGTTCCTGTCCTGGTATGAAATTTTCTCAGTGAAATGCTTGTTGATTTTTCTTTGTATTGGTATGGATTGTTAGCTATTTATTCATTTACACGATTGTGTGTGGATTGATTAACCAGTCTTATTAATTATAATTGTCTGTATATACATATTCATAAAAACAACTTTTAAAGGATTATTTCGAGAATGAAATTATTTGCATTGAAAGATGGTTATAAACCTCACTGATTCATAATATATTTAAAACAAGAAATAAAATTCAACATATTTCAATATGCTTCGACAAATTAACAGCATCAAGGAACAGGATAAAGTAATTGATTACAAATGCTCTTGCGACATGCCATAATTCTTTTCTTGTGGAAATGCTCTCCAATAGAAGTTGAAGGTCGTTGGAACTTATCAAGAGAACGGAGTTGTGTGTTTAAATAACATTTGTAAAAAAGATTAAAGGTAGACAAAATTAGGATTCAAAGATTATCTGCAAGTATTTTTGAAGGAAGTGATTTGGACAATTTTTTGTTTCAAGTCTGTACTTTGTGGAGTAAATGTGTGTGAAAGCTTCTTTTGAGGAAACGCTAACAATTAATAGAAGATGAAAGAGTAATTAATCAATTAGGTTCAAATATTGACAAAAATTGCTCATCAAGCAGCACCTGGTACTTGATCTTTATACATCAATCTTCATTTATCTGTAGATACTGGGAGGTTGCATGATGTTTGATTACCTTATTGGTATATTGAGCCTATAACGGTTATTTAGACTGAGCAAAGTTTTTATCCCTCATTCCTCAACTGAGGATCCTGGAATATTTTTGGTTTGGAATCTCCCATTCTGCCGCAGCGTTATATCCCATGAGATATCAAATGATAACAAAGAAACATTTAGTAATTTAAAATCCAATTTGATTTGTATCTTCTCAGCCCTTTTTACAAGTTTTAAAATAGAGACAAACATTTCCATTTTTTGTATCACCCAAAGTATTTATTCTAGACATGATGGACTACTGCTTTACTTTGTGGTTGAGAAAAATTAAGGCAAAAAAAAAAGTCATTTTTATTAATAATGATATAATTTTCTTCTTCCTCCTTTCTTTATATATTGATTTCTATATTTACATTTAATACCATTTCCAACTTTTTTGTACATTTAACAATTCTATTTTTACACCAAAACTTTACTCTTATAGTTTCGACTGTCCTGCAGTCATCATCAGAGATAGGATTATAAAGATCTGTGATGATGACTGCAGGACAGTCGAAACTATAAGAGTAAAGTTTTGGTGCAAAAAACAGTATTGTTAAGTTATAAGAAAGTTGGAAATGGCATCCTATTAAATAATGATCTCATAAAGAAGTGATAAATAAGTTTGCTATTGTGTGAGTCTCGCTGGTGATATCATAATGTGCACATAGTTGCTGAGAAAGAGCTAAGCTAAATACAGATAAGTGTATTGAAAAATATGGCATGTTTAGGGTGGAAATAAATGCATCTAAGACTATGGAAATGACAATAGAATAAGAGTCCCATTTGAGCAGAATGCTATACATAAGATTAAACATGTATTTAGGAAATCAGGTATCTGATGACAGAAATAATAACAAAACTATTAGCAAAACAATCGCAGTGGTAGAATGGTGGACATGGTTCTTAGATTGAGTCTCATAAAAAAGAAGTCAGTTTGATCAACTGAATGGAGCTATTGTGTTCGGTCTAAAACATTGGAATATCACATGATCTCTCAGAGCACTAACCATACAGTTACATACAGTGAGGATTATATTGACAAAACAAGACTTTCAAAGGAATAGATCGGTATTTTATGGCCCAATAAACTATAATTAGGATTGGGGCTTGTTAAATGGTTTATAAAAGAGCAGAGATTTGAATATTAGGAAAAGGGAATTGTAAAGTTGTTTGCTTTTGATATGTGTGTGGGTGGGTGAAGGGGGAGGTAGAATGATAAATCAAAAGGCTAGAATTAACAATGTGAATGTGAATAGAAATAAAGATCATTTATTAAGTAAATTATGAAGAGGAGTAGGATTGGTCATAAATGTAGAGATATCAAATACAAGGAAAATATTAGAAGGATCTATAAATGATAAGAGATTAAAAAGTTTAAAAAAAAAGATTAATGATGTAGAAGTTATGAATATTTTAAAAGCAGTGCAAAGAACAGAAAGGCTTGAAGAATATTGTGAGATTGGTGGCAGACTCCTAATAATGATGTTTCATAATAAAATATTTTTTATATTAATTTTTATATTTAAAATTAAAGTTATACAACTGTACAATCATACAATTAATTGTGCACGTTGCCCAATGTTGCCGCTCTCTCGCATTATTTCTTTGCAAAAGCACAGAAATATGCTGCTTTCGTGGCCTATAGAACAGTTCTGTTCATATTAGCCGTTAGCAGTCCTAAATGGCGTTGCACACAAATATTACGACCTGGCATCATTATGGAAATAGCACACACTTCACAGATTGCCACCATACGATGTGAGGATGTATGGAATTCAACTGGCCATAAGAGTTTTAATGTGCAATCGAAGTAATGATCTTAAAACTTACCTGAAGTACTGTTACATACTAATAATTGTAAACCCATCGCCATGGTTCCCTACACATCTTGGAAGGTGAAAAAAATTGCAAAAGGATAGGTCCCAAAACCATTTCACATAAGTCACGTGAAAAGGCACGTTTGTGGAAGAACAGCTACAAGAGTAATAAAATGGCTGTGTTTGTAGCAAAACCATCTTATCCTCTCCCGCACGTGGTCCAGCGCTATGCACTGAAAGGTTTGTTTGCTCAGATTAGTGCATGTATTGGCTGATCCTTCGGATCTGCAAGCTATCGGACCCCCCCTGCACATTCCAGTGCTACACGCTAAAAGCTTGGTTTACCCATACAAGTGCATGTATTGGCTGATTCTTTGGATCTGCAAACCATTGGATTCCCCTCCCTGCACATGCCAGCGCTACGCGCTGAAATGTGTAATGTAATTATAAATTGTAATTTAAAAAATGTTATTGGTTCGTAATTTGTGGTACGCGTTGAAATGTATAATGTAATTAAAAATGTAATTTATAAAATAATGTTGATTCATAAATTTTTTAAAAATATTTTTAAAAATTGTCGGAGAAGAGAAAGCAAAAAATTATCGGCCTGATAATGTTACATTTCATTATTTTCGCAAGCAACAATGCCATCGAGTGGTCACATTGAACAAAGTGCACAACAATCAAAATTTTTTACTTAATTCACAAAATTGTAAGCATAAACAAAGCAACAATTAGATACAAATAATGCAGAGGAAATGCAAAAATATAAAGCCTGCACTAAAGTAAAACATGGTTCAAGACCTGAATTTTTACTATTCAATCCCAAATTTTAAAATTATAACTTTGAGGGACCAACAAATCTTATAGCACTATAGATAGTGTTAATATTCATGTTTCAAGAGCTCCAATCATGTTATAGGAGAACAACCATATCCTTATTTTCAAAGCCCATGTTTTATATTTTTTTTTAAAAATGAGACAATCCTAAATTTCACTTGTACTGTATTTGCTTATGTGAACAGCGGCCATTTTTTTGCCCAATTATTCTGTTATGCAACCGTTTACACTGATTATGTTTTTATTGTGAATTAGATAATTCGAATTTGTTTAAAATGACCTCAAAGCAGAAAGATAATGATGATAGCAAATCTACTAACCTAAAAGAAGCCATGAAATATTTCATTTTTTGTGATAAATTAAAAATAATTAACTTAGCTGTTAAAGAGGAAAAAGGCAAACATCTATATTTTCATCTAAAAACAATGGCAATTCACAAAATAATAAAAAAGTAAATTCATGCTCCTGAAATTGCTAAAAAAGGGGGATTTAGATATAAATGCCATAAAGTTGACAAAGATTATGTTATGGAAATGGGATGGAGCAGGATAGAAAAGA
Source organism: Epiperipatus broadwayi (assembly GCA_028023455.1). Classification (NCBI taxonomy): domain Eukaryota; kingdom Metazoa; phylum Onychophora; class Udeonychophora; order Euonychophora; family Peripatidae; genus Epiperipatus; species Epiperipatus broadwayi. The sequence continues at coordinate 807,236 of JAQFVV010000025.1, read as the reverse complement.
ATATGGGAAAACTTGGGTTGGAGAATGGAAAGGAATTCAAAGTGGCTAACAGTTTTCTCTGGGCATAGTTGTTGTGAGACTCCGTATAAGAAGTCACAGTGCATCACATTCGTATATAATTAAAAATGTAATAAATTTCTCAGTAATTGTTTTGCTAAAATTATTTGCTAATTCTTAAAAGAATGTATTCTCATTGGGAATACACATGTACATCTTGCTATGAATATGAGAACACTATAAGTTTTTGAATGTGCTAAGCCACATTTAATTTATAGAAATAACAAACTCCTCTAGAGTTCCGTGTAAGCGCGCACTTATTACATTTTTTACATTCCGTATAGAAGCCTAAACAGATAACATTACTATATGTACGCAAAGGTTTACTAACTTTGGAAAATTAAAGAAACTTGAGTTACAAGATTTTATAGAAGAGCGAAAAAATAGAATAAGTTAAATATAAGCATATAAAAAGACATTGAATCTATACAAAAGGCTAATCTAGTAAGGAGTGATGTCAAAAAGTTTATATTGCATCATCAAAGAGTGTTGTGTCTGAATGAAAAAACTTTAACAAAAATAGTATTCTGGTAAATGATAATATAAAAGTGATGTGATGGAGACTTTTTACATGAAGTAAGGAATCTCTTAGCAACCATGCCTGAAGAAACCTGTTAGCCACTTTGACTTTCCTTTTCATTCTCCACCCCAGGTTTTCCCATATTCTCTATCCTGCTCCATCCCATTTCCACAACATAATGTTTATCAACTCCGTGGCCTTTATATCTAAAACTCCCTTATCTTTTCCCTAATCCAGCATAAAAACTAATAAGCCATTTTCGATATAATCATTTTGTTCATATTTATTCTTCCGCAACTTCATTATTTGTACCCTTTCTGCTTTCAGGCATTTGCATTCACTTAACAGATGCTAAATATTTTCTATGCCTTCCTTACACAACTTGCAAACTAAATCACCCATATTTTTCCATTTATGTGTATATTCCCTTGTTGCTAAAGATACTGTTTGAGCCTTAAACTGTAAACTACTTTCGCACCCAATATTCTGTCTACATCTATAAATATTTAAACTCTTTTTTTTCTCCATATTAACTCTCCATCTCTCCAACTCCCTATTCCTTATTAACACATCTATCCTTCTATCCCATTTCTTAACACTATAACACTCAACAATTCTAACACAATGATCCCACCTTTTGTATAAGTACATTGACATAAATTCTTTATCTAAATCTTCTGCATTTTGCATTACCTTTTGCACCCATTTTGTTACCTGCCCTTTATTCACAACCCAATTAAATACTATTTTGGCTATTCTTTTATCCATAAACTGCAATCTGCTGAACATTTTCATTTTGCTTTTTGCATCACTCATATAAAAACTTGACCATCTCATTTCTCCTTGAATTGCCTCCCTTGCCATCCACACTTACCTGTATCTAATGCATGTCTTCCTACTTCTCTTTGTACTTTTTCTAAATAATCTAATACTCCCATACTAACACATAACACATCATTACCATATGTTAACCCTGCTACTGCCACTCCCATACAATTCTAGTTAGATCATATTTATTATATGAGAACACTGTTAATTTCTTTATCAATCCTTTTTTTTTCTTTGCTTCATTTATCAATTTTTTTTCCCCATTTGTCCAAACAATTTCTCTGATTACTTAAGACGATTCCCAAATAGATATATGTATATATATTCACCACAACTTTATATCCTCCAATAAAAATTCTTTGTCTTCTCTTTCACCAGTATTAATCATCATTACTTTTGATTTTCCTTCACTAAATTTAATCCCCATTTTTTTATCCACGTTTGTGCATGTTCTTAGCATAACTTCCAAATCTTCTCTTCTTTCTGCACATAAAAAAACATCATACGCAAGTAAAATACCTGACAATGTATATATTTCCTTGCCATTATATTAGTGATATCTCTACCTCTCTTTCTATTACTCTCTCCCTTTCTCTCAAATACAACAAAAACAAAATAAGTGGCAAAGGGATATCCTTGCCTAGTTCCACCCCCCCCCCCATTTTTAACTTTAACTGATTTTATGTACCTAATTGATATGTATAGTAATTATTTTCATATAATTTCTGAATAATATCCACTAAAGCTCCATCCCTTCACAAATTTACTAAACTTACCCATAACCTAGTTCTATTTACTCTATCATATGCCTTCTCTATATCTATAAAAACCATAATATAACTGGTTACCTGTATTTCTACTCATATCCATAAATTGTGTATCCGCAAACTATCTCCTATATGCCTATCTGATCGACAACCTCCTTGCATTTCTCCCAATATATTATTTTCTTCCACCCATTTTACAACCCTTCTAGCTTCCATATATGAGAAAACATTATATAGCACTAATGTTACTGCTATTGGTCCATAAAGGTTTAACTTTCTATGACCTTTACCCTTCCCTTTAAATAACAACCTTAGTCTTGTATTACTCCAACTACTCGGAAAATCTCTCTTCTGTGCTATCTTATTAAAACATGGTAATAGTTTTAATTTTGTCTTGTGCCCTAAATTCATTACCATCTCTGCTGCCCATCCATCCAAACCTCTTGCCTTTTCACCTTTCAATTGTTTACTTGCCTCATTCAGTTCATTTTCTGTAAATCGTACATTCCCATTACTATATGGTCTCATGTTTGTTATCACTCTGTGCTTCACATCTAACATATTTTCTATACCCGATACATACTTGTGTAAGACTATCTCTAATTCTTCTCTAGAGCTACACTCTATTCCCTTATTATCTAGGAATACTAATTCTCTCTCCCCTACATTCCTCCTTTTAATGTATTTCCAAAATTTTTTACTCCTATCTCTTCCACTTTTATTAATATCTTCCAATAGTTTATACTTCCATCTCTTCCACTTTTATTAATATCTTCCAACTTTTTACTATTCAATTTCATTCTCTATAATTATCTTAGTCAACTTTTTTTCTAAGTACTTTTCCCTTTTAGTATTAACATCTTTTTCTCTTTCTTTGTTTTTTAATGGCACACTTATATTCTCTGCATGCTTTTTTTCTCTTTTACATTTTTACTAACTCTCACTTTCCTATTACTTTTATTCTTTTGAATATTTTCACCTAAAACTCTATTTGCCCCTTTTTCTATTTCATCACACCAGTCCTTATACTCATCCCCAATCAACTTTTTCCATGACTAGTTCAATTTTTATTGTATACACTTCTAACTTATTTTATCATTCACTCTCCAGTGCACATCTTACACTATCCTTTCTACTTTTATTAGTATTTCTCATCACATTACTAACCATTTGTATTATAAAGAAATTATGATCACTATTACATACTCTCTTCAATATCAAATACCTTTATTTTTTGTACTTTATTCATTCCCTCTTTCTCTACTAATACATAATCTATTGTGTGGAATATATTATTTTTAGACCACTTAAATTGTCCCTCATAAATATTACATAAATTTCCAATGGTCAAATTCACTCTGACAAAAACTCTTCAAAAGCTGTCCATTCTTATTACTTACATCATAAATTTCTTCAATATTCCCAGTTTCCTATAACGATTATTCTCTTTCCCCTTTCTTTGAAACACTATATCCTTAACTAAGCATTGATATATGCTACTGTTCCACTCCATAATAGTTTGACTATCTCCAGTGGCTATATACATTAACCATCATTCATTTCTTGTCTTCTTAATGTTATCTCAAACCACAAATGTTCTTGACCTTTAACAGTATTTAAATATTTTTTTGCCATAACTTCTATACCACCACCCCTTTTTTCTTTTCTATTTATACCCTGCTATACCACATTTTCCAGAATAGGTTCTTCTCTTAGATGTGTTTCCACTACTGCTAATATCTCGAGCTCTTCATTTTTAATTGCTTTGGTTAATTCCAGCCATTTTTCTGGTCTCCTATCACCTTTCATATTCAAATATCCAATTTCTTCTTTTCTAACTACACTTTTATAAATTTTTTTGACTCTTCTCCATTACATTTATAAATAACTTGCTTACCATTTATTTTACAGACCCATTCCCTCTCCACATCTACATTTATATCTAAATCAGCTACCCTTTGATTATTACTTACATTCTGTTTATTCTTTCTGATAACACTGCCACTTAAAACCCTACCCCCTTTATAAGTTTTCCCCAACTATATTATTTATAAATCAAACTCCTAAAACTTCATTTTTTTTCTAAGTGCAATCCATCTTTACTATATAACTCCCTCTTTCCAATAAAAAAATCCCATAAAATGACATCATTTCTCTCACACAATTTTTTCAATCTCTCATTTATAGAATATGTCCTATCTAATATATACCTCTTGTCAAATCTAATCTTATTCAAATTCCTAATCAATTCTATGTACTCATCCACTACTCTCTTTGATGGTTCTAACAAATTATTAGTCCCAACCATAACATACACTGCTCTACTCTCTTCCTTCTTTACTTTTTCTGTAACATCCTTAATTCTAGCTCCAGGCAAACATATTCCCTTGCAATTATATCACATTCTGTAATTAATGAATCTATCAATACTGTCTCATAGTCTGTAGCAACTCTCCAGACAGTGCTGTCATCTAGTGCAAGCCATAATATTCGATGGATGCTAGAAGGTTTGTACATCAAAATCCCTATCTAGTGCCTACTCATCCAATATCCAGAGTTCATAAGCTTATGGCCTTCATCAGTGAAGAGCCTAAGAAATGATTGTGATGTTTTAATGTATAAAAGTAACGTATTGTGCCAAAATATTGAGTCTTTTGTAATATATCTATTGAAAGGAGTGACATTGAACCATTTACCGCAAGTAAGAAATGGTTGTGTAGATTCAGAAATTTTTATAAACTTTTAAAAAACGTTATTTTAAGAATTTACTGTATTTTATAATTACTATTTTTCATCATAAAAAAATTAGGGAAGGATCATCATTTTCAGTTATTGATTCAATGAAGATCTCAGCAAGTTTAATCCAGTTTTTCCAGTTATTAGGTTCTTTTGTATATATTATCCCAAGCAAATTTTGTTTATCTATTGCACTTGTAGTCTCATTCTAAGCTTATCTCACTTGTAGTCTTATCCTTAGTTTTTTTGCAATCTTTTATGATTCAGTTTAATATTCCAACTATCTATCTTATATCTGAATTCTTTCAATGATAACTGCTTGTTTTTTCATTCAAGTACTTTGTCTTTGATTCCTTTTTGTTTCTTCTAACATATATTGCTCCATACTTATTGATAGGCTTGAAATCTGTAAATTTTTTACTAAAACTTCAAGTCTCAAATCCATAAGTAAGAACTGTGAAGCATATCTATTACATTTTTTTTTCTTCAAATACCTATGCTTATTTCCTTTTAATGTCAAGTTTTTGTTGTTTTTTTTAACAAAACTGATGCATTCAAGTTTAATTCTGTAAATAATTTTGTTCAGTTTGTTTCTATCTTTATGAATAATCTGAGCAAAATATTTGCAGTAATTAATTTCTTCTAATTCACGATTGTTAATCTTTATTTTCTTTGAAAAACATAAGAAGAATTGCAAAACAAATTTGTTAAAAATCTTTGTTTTAAAACATATAGACATATTTTCTTTTAATATCTAATTATTTCTACCAAAAGCATTGCACCCAAGTTTAATTCTATGATTAATTTCATCCATTATCTTTCCATCTGTATAAATAATCTGACCAAAATATTTGTATTCGTTAACTTCTTCTAATTCATTATTGTGAATCTTTATTTTCTTTTGAGAAAAATCCATTGAACATTACTTTCATCTTTTTAACATTTACCTTTAGTCTTACTTTCATCTGATAACTCTTGCAATCATTTCCTGAAGCTGTGAAGCATTATTTGCAAAAAGAATTACATTATCTTCAAAATCTAAATGACTTAAATAATCTCTATTTATTTTTACCCCCTTAGTTTCCCATTTTAATTCACAAAATACTTTTTTGCAAAATTGCTGTAAAAATTTTTGGAGATATGGAGTCATCCTATCATATATCCTTTTCAATGTTAATCTTCCTAGTATGTTATAATTGTTGCTGCTGTATTTTGATACATATTCTTCAGAAAATGACAATTTTCTAGATCTATTTTGATGATTCTATGCTTTAGTCACTGAAGAAATGTTTATAGAAAGAATCATATGCCTTTTCATAATCTACAAATCCAAAGCATAATGGCAATTCATAATCATTGCTACTTTTTTTAACTTCTCTGTAATACTTGGATGCTATCAACCATTTTTAAATCCAGCTTGTTCTTTTACTTGGATAAATCCAAAGACTGCTGTTATATTTTGATGTGTTTTGGAATATGGCAATGTTTTAGATCTATATTTTGATAGTCTAAAATTTTGATCACTATGGAAATGTTTATAGAATCAAATACCTTTTCATAATCAACAAAATCCAAAGTAGAAAACTTGTAAATTATATATTTTCTTAAGAATGATTGATTAAGCGAATATCATTTGAGTATAATATTCCACTATCTTTCATAACTATTATTCTATTTTTTTTTTTGTTAATGTTTATAACCTTTTAAATTTCTTAGTATTATATATATATAATATGATAGAAACTTATGATTGACATATGGCAACATTTGATGAAAAATTAATTAACTTATTGCAGGACGTGCTTCTGTCTATCATATCTGATATCATCTATTCATTAAACCAGTTGAGATCACATCAATCTTATCTCAATTTCCATGTAAATAGACTCGCCACTCGCTATGTCCAAATCAAATTGAGCATTGTGGTCTGTTCAAATTGAAACTGAGTTATATTTGAAGTGATCTCAACTGATCTTTCATGCAGCTGATGATGTCAGGTATGATTGTTAGAAACATGTCCTGGAATGGATTAATAGATTTTTCATCAAATATTCTGTATATAAGACTATAAGTTTTTATAAATTTCTATAGAATGCAAAGATAAATAAAGTTAATAGATTATATATTTATGTGATATTTAATTTATTTATATACATTTAAAATGTGTATTGTATTGTTACTGCCTGCAACTTTTGGTATAAAGCATGAATATGGTCAGCCTACTACAGAAATCTAATTGAAAAGTCTTTTATATCGCAAAAGATATTCATAAAAATTCTAATAAATGGAATCAAAATACATTTGTGTACAAACTGCTTGATAAAGATAATAGAAAAAAAATCTATTGCAAGAACATTGTTATCAAGTTTACATATGTACGGAATATCGGTATCACTCTCTAATTATTACTAGCATATTGAATTGCTAAGTGGTTTCATTGGAAGTATAATCTTCAACTTGGGTCATGCACAAATACTAGAATAAATATTGAAACAATTTCACTTTATATTTGGATATGTCCAATCATCATTATTATTTAGTAGTTATCAGTTCACTGCAGATATTTGCCAAAGTAAAGGTTTTATTTTTTGATTTGAAAATAAGTGATTAAACTATATAGTGGGGCTATCAACATTTAATATTTGGATTATTCTATTCATGCCAAAAACTCCCCTTCACCTTGGATGTTCACTATTGGTAGAGGAGTTATTCATAATATTTTCTCTTAGTCAACCATGTAAGTAATGGAAAACAATTTTTTTAAAACTTAAAGTTATTATTGGTTTATTTATTTTATAAAAACTTCATAAAATAAAAAAAAAGAAGTAAATATAAATGTGTTTTTATTGGAGACATTTTTTTATTTGTGCCTTTTTTGCCAATTAATTTATTTTATTATATCTTATAATCAAAGTAAGCAAATAAACAAAAGTTTAGAGCAATTCAGACAATGTAGTGGGCGTCTCAAATTTTGGTTGTGATTTAGGAGTTAATATAAAGAAAAAACTACATATATTATTTACTCAACCTAAAGCAATTAAATAATTAGGCAAAAATGTTATTTCTGCCCCTTTTTGTAATAATTAACTTGAATCTTTTGCAAAACCCAATCATGTTACTGTCTGAATCTCTTCAGCATTAACTTTTGGAAAACTTATTTTATTTAGATATTACATGTTTTCTGTTAATGTACATTAAATGCTTTAACTGAACTCTTTTCATTAAAAATCCAATATTTTTGTAGCAAAGCAATTTATGCTGATACGAATTCATATATATTTGCACAAACATATCGCACATTTTATGACTTAAGATTAAAGACTACTATGCGTTATATATTTATTTCTGTGTGTTTGATCAATTGTATATTAATGTGTAGCAAGATTTTATAATGGAATTATAAAATGCTCATATCTTACTCTGAGATGCATATTGACATCTTTTATGTTTTGAAGTAAATTATAATACACTCGGATATTTATTTAAAATTACATTCACTTTAGGGTTGTCCTTAATGATCCCTATGCATTATGACTGCTGTCTTTTTAATTTTCCTTTTGCAGTATCACTTATGGTGCAAGTTAAAAATATATTCCATTTCTTCATTAGATGATGTAATGTAGTATTTCTTTATGTGTATATAAAAAAATGAACAAAGTTACGTATATGTCAAACTGCTTTCTTCAATATTTCATTCAGAGGACTGGTTTTTATCAGAAATTCAGTAAAATGGCGGTGTTCAAAAATTACAATTTATGCTTTTTGAACACTTCATCATTTTTTTCTGATGAAAATCAGTCCTCTAGTTGAAATATTAAAGATAGGAGTTCCACTTGTAAATAATTTTGTTTATTTTTTAAGATATATTTCCTTTGGTTAATTTTTATATACAGTATGTTTTTTTTTCTATTAATTTACATATATACATACATGGGTTTATTATATAAGAACCGATAAAACCAATGGTTTTTGCTAGCTTTTTTTTTTTTTACCATACATTAATTAGACAAACTTCGATATAAAGCATGATTAAAATTAATGGACACTAATATGCTGCGCAGCCAGGTATCTACATAGGTTTTTTTATTAAGTTTTCTCTTATCCCATGAGTAAAATAAATCGATTAAATGTTCATTTACCTGGACTTCCACAGCTTGTTTCTAGATAATTAGTATTGCACTAATTAAGTTCTCTCTGAAGGTTTTTTTAATAGTTAGGCAATTGAATTCTATAACCAATCATCATTGATGATTGGTTGCCATTTCTTGCCATTCTGTCAGCACAATTTTTGCTAGCATTTTAATTAGTTTCCTTATAATCATTGCTGAAAAGAAAGTTAATTAATTGCAAGAGTTTGGCTGCAAGGACTATTTAGTGTCCATCAATTTTACTTATTGTAGCTTCTGGAACTAGAATATCATTGGTCATTATGTTATGTATGTGTTTATATATTTAATATTTGAAGTAATTCACAATATTTAATAATAATAATAATAGTCAGTTTTAAACAGATCAATTTTATACCATCAGAAGCATGTTTATATTTCATTCACTTTTTTATCCCAACGGCAAACTCATTTAACTGATAATGATTCCTGTAGAGTGAAAGCATGCTTTTAGCAATACAAAATTTGTTTGTTTAGAATTTATTCATATTATTAATTATGATGTATATATTAGAAAATTACTTTGAAGGATCAGTAGTTCTACCTAGGTATCTTGGTTAAGAAGTTATTCTTAATTAGATTGGATGGTCATTGTTGTAGTTAATTTTATAAGCATATAATCTCAGGTTTCATATATTAAAAAATATATCTGATTGCAGTTGAAGGCTAGATATGAGGATTCTATTATGTTCACTATGTATTCAGAAATTTAAAAATATTTCACATTCCAGAAAATGTCTCGCAGTTGTATAACTTTTCTATTGTTATTAAGTAGCATTAATACAGAACTTCCCTTGCTAGAGTATAAAAAAAGATAATGTCATGTTTTGTCTTCCACTAAATATTGGTGCGGTGCAGAGAAGTATTTTATTTTAGAATATCTACTTTTAACTTGCCACCAGGTGATGAGGTAGACTGCTGCAAGAAGGGAATTCATTAAACTTCTATAAAGTGCCTTTCTAAATTCATCGTTGTTATATATATTATTACTTTACTTATTAAATAATTTGTTTCTCAACGAGTTCTATAGGCTCAAAATATATTTGATTTAATCTGTTGATAGATATTTTCAAATCATTTATGAGTATCATTAGGGTGATGCATTTTCAAAAACACTACAACCCCTAATATTTATTAATGCATACTGGTGTTGTATATCCGTGTATGAATAATGTGCAACAATTTGATTGTATAAGAATCTGAATTATAATAGATATATTTCAAAACATGATGATAAACTGAGACTTAATCTTATTTTGTAATTTTTTTTCTAAAATCATGCAAACTGTTGCACATTTAAAAATTTTTTGGAGAGTGATTTCTGTAAAAATTTTTAATCTCATCTGTTTTTATATTAGGTACAAATTTTTTGAAATATTTCAGTAACATTACCACTTTTTTTTTCATGTGTCATAGCATTGGCCGGGAAGCGAACCTGCTAACCCGGGACAACTGCTTGCAAGGCAGCTGTGCTGACCTCTCGACCACCAACACTTGAAAAACATTACCACTTTTAAGGTGCAATTTCATATATTTATTCTACTTCTGTATTTAATTTTAATAACCAGAAAAAAAAAAAAATCTTACATGCATATATTAACACTTTTATATGTTCTGTATATATATTTTTCTGCCATTGTTTAATATGTTATTTATTGTGTATTAACAAACCAATCAGTAGAAATTGGCACATCTTAACGCAATCAAGATTTTAGATTCAACCAATCACTAAGAACGTATGTATATATATATTGGCATTTTTTTTATAAATAATATATTTATTTTATATATTTAATGTAAATGATTTAGTTTTTAAAAAGATGTAATTAAATTAAGTTATATTTTTGAGCAATTAAAGTTTGAAATGAAAATCATGTTTAATGTCTGTTTTTCTTTTTAATTGGTGAATGATAAAATCTTATTATAAAAATGTAAAAATAGCGTCCTTTTTCCCAATGATAGGACTCGAGAACTAAAAGTTCTTTCCAATGCTTGAAGATCATATGAGCTTCCGAATAACTAACCATATAACTATATATTGTAACTGGATGCACGACCAACCCCACTCTTCATTGGTTTTATTTCCTGATGAGCATATTGCAGAAAGGAACTATCAATTGGCATTCCCCAATGCAGACATCATCCCACCTACAACATTTCCTGCTCATCAGAGGATGTAGCACCATAGAGACTGGAAGCATCTCACTACAACTTTACCATCGTCTGGTTGTGCCGAACATAGCTCAGGAGGCATGAGATTCTTGTGAGCAAGATGCAATGAATGACTAGTGATGCAAAATAGAATTGAACAATTACATTAATTTTAAGTAACAACAGTTTATTTAACAACAATTCATTAGCAAGTCCTTCTAATATAGTTCATTGTTCGTATCCAAGTGAAAACTCATTTTTTAGTTCATATAATGAGAATAAGTCTAGAAATATTTCAGGTAGATTATCCAAGCAAAAATCCATTTCTTTTGTTCACATGATGAGAAGTCTAAAGACGCATTTCAGATAGGTATATGTGTACAATTAGTATTGATAATCACATTTTGATGCTGATAGAAGCATTTCAGGTAAGGATGCAGATAATATATGTGTTCATAATTATATTCTGATGTTGATAGAAGCATTTCAGGTAGGTATACATATATTAATACACAAATGTTTGTAATCACTTATTCCGTGTCTGTAGAAACATTTTGAGATGTACAGATAATATCAGTGTTACAATTATTATTCCAGGTATGTGAAAGCATTTCAGGTAAGTATACATATTATATTAATACATAAATGTTTGCAATCATTTATTCCGGTAATATCAGTAGTACAATTATTATTCCAGGTATGTGAAAGCATTTCAGGTGCATGTACAGATATCAGTATTGCAATTATTATTCCAGGTTTATGGAACATTTCATTTTATTATTTTTAAGAATCATTACAGGTAGGTAAGCAGGTAATATCAGCAATTCCAGGTTTGTGGAGCATTTATAATCCAATCAAGTATAGACTTATATTTATACACATACGTTTTGTTATTTTATCAAGATATAGATAACACGCACATGAGCATTTATGATTCACATATCATTTTATTATTTTTACCATATCTTTGATTTTTGTAATTTTCATTTCCATTTAGCTGGTTCATTTGAAATAACTACTACAATTATTGTTAGAATATATCTTAAATTTTATGAAATAATTGGCATTTAACTAATGAAATGTATAACACACACATATATATATGTGTGTGTGTTTGTAATTAAGTAATAATTTTCTTTTCTTGTTTTCATTTTAAATAAAGATAAAAAAAAACTATCTGCAACTTTTGACTGAAGTTAATAATTGATTGTGAAAACTTTTTTAAGACTAATAATATTAAAATGTTCTCTCTTTTGTTTTATAAAAATTAATAGCTATAATTTTAATTCATATTTTATTGTAATTGAATCATTTCTAATTGCTTATCTCTAAATTCATGTCTTCGTTTATTACTGCCTTTATAAATAACGGGTCTGCCTTGAAGCTGAACAGCACATTAACTTCTAGGCAAGGCTTGGAGACTCACATGGTTTGCAGACAAAGAGAACAAGTAGTCTAGCCAAAGATCATATTAGGATGATTTTTTATTAGGCTGTTTGATGGTTCCATTAAATCACTTTTCTAGTAGTCTAGTAGCTAAATCTTGTGTTTAAATTAATAGACCTTGTTTCTGAATCAATCAACTAACTTCTAATGATTTTGCAGCCTATTTATATTTTTTTCTCTGTCAAATGGATTCACCTTACATGCCCTTTTGATTCCATTGATAGCAGTGCTTTTTCATTCTTGTCCGTGTTTTTTAATCCCCTAGATCAGAGGTGGCGAACCTATGGCACGCGTGTCACAGGTGGCATGTATGAAAATTTTTCTGGCACGTTATCGATTTTCAAATTGTATCCTCATTTTACAACAAAAAATGCAAGATTTCAAAAATTCAAGGCGCTATCTAGCCATAGAATACTAAATTTGAACAAACGGCCGAAGAAAAATTTCGAATAGTAATGTGGTAATTGTGATATGATAGAAACTTTATATTCAAAGGGGGGAAAATGCGAGCAGACAAAGAACACATTCGCAGAAAGTGAGACCGAAAATTCGCGTGGCAAGTACATAAATTATGTTATGAGACAGAAGTTTTTTTTAATTGGTATTTTGTTCATAATTTAACAAGTTGTTCCAATTTTTGTTGTTTAATTCTCGTGCATAGGATTATTTTTTCGTAAGTTTTATATTTATAATAATCTCTCAGCTTTGTGGTTATTAATTGAACGTCCTCTAAATTTGCTGATTTCTTGTTCTGACTATACTTTATGATACGACACGAGTGGGACGTGTCAATAGCAGAGTACTCAGTTGAGTTTGGAATTTGGTTGTGACAAGAATAAAAATATTATGCCTGTGCACTGCATAATAATATTGCTTTGTAGTTGAATTTTAAAGGTAATTAATTTAAACAAACATTAAAGCGAAGATTTTTGAAATATTTAAAGAAATCTTTTCGTTATCAATTTTCGTAATTTTTTTTTGTTTTTACCCAACATGGCTAGTGAAAATAAAAAAACAAAAACTACTATTAAAAACAAGTAGCAGAGAATTCCAAAGTTGATGGACTCAAGAGTATGGGATGATTAATAAAGGAAATAAAGCAGTGTGCGTTTTATGTTCCGGGACAGTTGTATGCAGGACCTTCTCAGTAAAACGGCATTATGAAACAAATCATAAGCTGCTCCTTGAGAAATGCAAGGAAGAACAAATGGAATTTATTGCTCAGGTAGTTAAAAACAAGAATATGCAGTCAGCACCCCTAATAAAATTTATCAGCAGTTCTTCAAATATAACCGCTTCTAGTTATATTTTTATATTGGACTATTTCCATCATCTAATATGCCTATTGAATGTCTTTAGAAAATTTTAACTTTATTTAAATATTCCAAATACATTCAGCTGTTAGGTTAGTCCTGTTTATTTACTAGTTGTTCGCAATTACTAAAATAATGCCATCATATACAAATCATCGTTTTTATCTTATATATAAAATTATTAAAATTAACAATTTACATATAAATAAAAACTTCGCTGAATTATATTAAATAAAGTTAAATTTTTCTAAAGTCATTCAATATGCATATTAGATGATGGAAATAGTCCAATATAAAAATACAATCAGAACACCATCATCGCAAATCTTCAGGAAAACATAAACACTTCTAGTTTTTTTTAAGTAAAATAACTTTATTAATTCTTTAACTGCCTCTTACGAGGCATCTCGTCGACATCTGACGTCACTCTAATTCTGCTAGTTTTAAGGCTAGAATATTCGTTTGACAGTTATTGATTAGGTTTTTAAAAGTTCTGTAAGATGGTGCCCTCTTCTGAATTATTTTACAAGTAAAAAATCAAAAAAACCGCATTTAAAACTAAACAAAGAAAGAAGTTTGTCGGTGATTGGCTGTCAGCCGGCTCTCAGCCAAAAAAGACATTCTGATTGGCTGGAAAGAACAATGAAAACGCCTGATCAAAGAAAATAAAGAAAAACGCTGAGATTTTCATTTCGAATGCAATTTAAGTATTAAAAAAATATAATTTGAGAAATTAAAATAGTTTTTTAATAAAATATACTAAAAAAACAAAATTATTTTCGAAAAATATTGAAGATTTTAGTAAAAATATTTAAGATTTAGCAAAAAGAAATCTTTACTTTTCCATAACGTAAAATTGAAAAAAGGCGTTTGCGTCAGCACTTTTTTGTTTAGACATTCGCTTTAAGTTTGCCAAAATTGAATATATTTTATAATAAATAAATAGCAATTTATTTTTGAAAGAACTTTCGTTCTCTTTCATAACCTGAAAAATTAGTAATATACTTTTTATAAACGTATCTGAGTTGAATTTAATATTATAGGCGAATATGTTTTAACAATAGGCTTTGTCTTCAGTTTGTGAGTTGGCCAATTAAAAGATTTGATTTTTACCTCATACAACCAATAATATAATTAGCAGTTAAAGGGTTTTAATAGAAAAAAAAACACAAATATTTAAATATTAACAAAAAATTTTTTTTTCTTTTTTTCTACCTTACAAGATAACTAACAAATATTTTTAAATAATAAACACTATTCCATATTTTACATACAGTAGGGAAAAATCCACCCCATCTTTTTTCAATTTGTTTTTTTTTTTTTTGGCAGATATTTTATACATTGATAATAGTATTTATCCCAATCATCTTCTAGTTTTTTAATCTAATTATATTTCTTGTTCTAGAAAATTAATGAACATCTTTCAGCCCACGTTGCTAAATGCGGAAAACCTTTTAGTAACTGGGAATATGTGAAGGAAACATGGTTGAAAATGTGCACCTGTTTCTTTGAAGACTTTGAAAACAAGGAAAAGATTATTCAAAGAATAAATGATTTGCCTTTGGCTAGGAACATTATAAAAGACAGAAATTCTGGACATGGCTAAAAATATAACTTATCAGCAAAAAACGGATATAAATTCTTCTGAGTTTGTGTCTTTCTGTCTTGATGAAAGCACTGATATAACTGGATCAGCTCGTTTAGCAATTTTTATTCGTTATTGTGGTGGGAATCATATTAAAGAGGAATTGATTAATATAACATCATTAGCAATAACAACAAAAGGGGTGGATATTTGCAACGCAGTTGTAAATGCACTTACAGAAAAAAAATTGATTTAAACAAAATTGTATCAATTACTACTGATGGTACTTGTAGTATGATTGGAAAAGAAAATATTTTCCTCAATTTATTCACCAAACAAATTGAACATTCCGTTCTTGGTTTTCACTTTATTATACACCAGAAAGTTTTATGAGCCAAGACTAGTTTCAAGTCTCTGGAAGATATTATGAGTGCTGTAACAAAAATGGTAAATTTTATATCTGGATGTGCTTTAAATAAAAGAAAATTTTTGGAATTACTGCATGAGGTAAACTCAATCTATAATTATTTACTTATGTACAACAATGTTCGATGGTTAAGTCATGGAAAAGTTCTCCAAAGATTCATGGACTGTTTAGATGAAATTAGACTTTTTTTTCATAATGAAAAAATTATGGAAAAATATAGTCGGTTACTGGATATCAAATAGCTTTGCAAATTAATGTTTTTCACTGATTTATGCTCACATTTTGAGTGAATTAAATGTTAAATTGCAAGGTATTAATAAGACAGTTATTGTTATGTTCGATTTAATTGAAACATTTGCAGTTAAATTGCAAGTTTTCAACCATGATGTTATTTCTAACACATTTGGGTATTTTTCAAATACAAAAAATTCTTCTTAGATATAAAAACTCATGAAAAACCAGATTAAGTTAAAATAACAAGAATTTTCTGCAGTAATTCAGGCAATAAGCAATGAATTTTTTTTCAAGGTTTCAAGATTTCAGGCAATTTGCAGAAACATCAAAATTTATTTTATGTCCTGATACCATCGGATTAGATAAACTCAATATAGAGATTTTTGAGTGACTCAATTTGGAAGATTTAGAAATGCAATTAATTGAATTTCAGTCTAGTTCCATATGGAAACAAAAATTTGTCGATTTAAGAAAGGACTTGGAAGCAATTGAAAATGATCGGTTATTGGACACAATTGAAAATAACACAGAATACGAAATGAGAAGAACTTGGAATGCCATTCCCAAAACCTACAACTGTTTAAAAAAAAACTAGCAACTGCTATACTGGCTATTTTCTTCTCAACTTATGCTTGCAAGTCATTATTTTTTGAAATAAATTTTATAAAAGATAGTTATAGAAATAAGTTGATTGATGAATCCAGCGCAGCATGTGCATTGCTTAAAGTTACTACTTATGAATGCAATATATAACATTTGGCATCCGAAGTACAACAAAAATCTCATTGATAAAAGTTATAATTAGTATTGACTTTTATATGGCAAAATATATTGTATACAATTATTTTGTGAATTTTTAAGTTAACTCCTTAATTTAATTTAATAAAATTTTATAACAATTAAATTTTTACCATTTTTTTCCTACTAAGAATTTCCCGGCACGCCGGAGGTTGGACAAAAAAATAATTGTAATATTTGGCATGCACACATAAAAAGGTTCGCCACCACTGCCCTAGATCATTGGACAGTTTCTCTTTGGTGGGAACAGACTTTTAATTAGTAACTATTTTCAATTGTCTGTACATGTGTTTTTGAATTTTAATTTTTCTTGCCTGCAGCAAAGTGATTTGACACCTTTCATTATTATACTACAGTTATTCTGCTAGAAGTTTTTTTCAATTTGATTCTATTTAAGTGCCTTTTAATTTAGTAGTTTTAATAAAAATAAAAAAATATACTTTTTTTTTTTTAATTGCACTATAAACGTGTTTGATTTTCTTGTTTGATCAAATCATTATCACTTAACAAATAATCATTTTAATTGCGGTCAAATTTCATTACTTTTTATCTCTTTGAAATATTAGTCTTTTAAAAATATTATTAGTCTGACTTGGTTTTAATCTATGTCATTTTAATTGGGGGGGGTCTTCTAAACATATGTGAAACAGCATGTCTGTTTCAATGTGTTAAATCACGTTTGTTTTAGTAAAATTACTGATATAATGTTGTCTTTGCTATGGTTTTGATTTTTATCAGCACATCCCTCATTTCACGTCCACTATTGCCAAATGATCTACTAAATATAGAAAGTTGGATGATCTCTCACTATGCATATTTCCCTTCAAGAATGGCATGCATAGTGAGAGGTCATACATGTTTTTTGATATGCTTGCACATGGTATGTCTCTTCAATAGATTCTTTTCAAGGAAAAGGCCTGGTCATTTGTATTTAGACCATAGTGAGTTTTGCTAGATAAAATGCTATGAAGATATATAAAGGATGCAGTGGCTAGCAGAATGTAGGCAGTCTCTTATTTAGATAATCTTAGAAAGTACCTATTGAGCCTTTTCATTAGTAACAGAAATAAGTTTTTGAGACAGTTTTGGTAATTAAAGACCAAGGCCAGAAGTCTCCCCATTGAAGAAATTTTCATTTGATATACACAGTGAAGGTGTGGAACTGCAATATTTGTAGAGAACAGAACTGGGTGTGCAGATGAGGATTGGGTTTAGATCACTGATAATAGTTTATTTATCAGCAATAATGGTGCCATCACCAGATACAAATAACTAGAAGTACTGCTTCTCAGAAGTTATAAAACAGCATCTCACAATCTCTGAATGGGAACTTGGTTTACATCGCTAGATGTCAGATCTATGCTATACTTTCTAGATTATGGCAGGTAGAGTACAGTCTGGCTAAAAGTTTGTATTTTTTTCCAGATTATATCTAGAATAAGGTTCTTGTAACAATCTTTTGTAGATCAGTTATCCCAATCAAAGCAAGCACTACGTAAAAATCTGCTAAGAGTGCCTTTGATGGTTCAATACGAGAATGCTCACCTATAAGCAGACAGCTTTCATTTCCTGCATGATGCTGTGCATATTGTGCCATTACAATGGTAGATTGGTTGACCAGAGGGCTAAAAATATGCATGACTCAATCTATCATATACAGTGTAAATGTCCTATAACCTCCCAAGCTGCCAGTTCCAATTATTGTTTTATTCTGTATGGTTGAGACCAATCACAGAATGGCTAAGTCAAGAGCTAAAAAGGTCTGTGGATCTTAGCTGTTTTTTTCCAGTGCTTGAATGTTTCATATTTTTATTGACAAGCCATTTGAATATTTTGATTCCATCAGTCAAATGTCATGTGACTCATTTAATTATTTAAATACTTTTTATTTATTTAAAAGATGGTTTATTCCTCATTCAATTTTCACTAAAAGAAAATTAAAAATTAACGAGAAACTGGTATTTCTTTTGGTCATTTGAGATGTAAAACTATATGACAACATTCAATACAAAATGGCCAGCAGGATTTTGCTGCTAGTCAATCTCAGAGAAGTCACAGTTTTGAAATTCATTATAATGGACCAAAGCTATCAGTGGAAGTCATTATCATGGCTTGAGATCATCTATGTAAATAAAAACAAAGAAAGTTGTCCTTTGGTCTACACTTGTATCATTAGAAATGACTAATTTGAAATTATTAGATCACTATTCATTACATATATATGTAAACTTGAACACATAGTTCAAGTTGGTAAATATTGTATATTCTTTAGGAAAAAGGCCATTTAATAAAGTTACCACAATGCTTTATTATATAAGTTTTGATTAATGATCTTCAGACATATGAAATAATTGTATTAAATGCATTAAGAGAAGTGTTTTTTGTATAGATTTAATAGAAACATTGTAATTATAAAAGTATAAGCTTTAACTCAGACTAATGAAATCATAAATATATGAAGACCATATAAAGAAAAGCTTTGATAAAGTCCAATTTTATTTTTTAAGCACTATGCATGCCTCTCTCAAAATGATAGCTTATTATCCCTAATTAATTTTTATATTTAAATTTTTATGTAAATTAGTAATAACAGCATATATATACACCCACCCTCACTTTCTAATTTATACTACATCTAATAATATTTCATTCTTACACTTTAAAGCAAAATATATTTTATTTATTCTTTATAGATCAGACTGTTCTTAGCAGCTGAAACTGTAAAGAATAAATAAATATATTTTGCTTTAAAGTTTAAGAGTGATCAGTTATTATATATTATATAAAAAAAGCAAAAATAAAAAGGAAAGTGGAAGAGAAAGTATTGACGATTATGCTACATCAATGACTTGTAATAGTTGAAAGTTGGCTAAGCCCATACTGTTTAAAAAATGGACTTTATGAAATCTTTCCCCAATATGGTCTTTGTATATTTGTGATTATAGAAGCATTGAAATAAGGGTAAATGTTTTGGACATCTTGGAAGGAATATTACACTTTCCAAACTTTTTGTTCTATTGCCTGTTGAGAAGTCAAAAAATGAGATGTAGGGAGAGAAGCAGGATTTGGCAATTAAAATTTTATATAGGAAATAATCTGATTTGATTGTTATAATATTTAGAAACCTTTTATTTCAAAGTATCTATTGCATTAATTAAATTATAATTTCATCGTTTGGAAGTAATACCTTCTTCCCTTTGGGTGAGCCATTGATGAGAGCTTTGCCCTTCATTTTTTAAAGCTTATTTTTAATATAAATTTACAAGTTCAGACTATTGAACAGATTATATGCTCTAAAGTAGAAATAATCATTGCTTTAAAAACTAGGTCTTATTTCCATTTGTAACAAAAAACATGATATTCATTCCTTAAAAGAAGGTGCTATTTTGGCTCACTTTCATCAGTTATTAAACACAAATTTCTAATTTGATCCTTTAGGATTATCATGCTATTGTGTGTTGAGAATTACATTGGTCCAGTGAAAAGGGTACTTCTGTCAGTTTCTCAGGGCTGGCCATAATGCCATCTCTGAGTCAATGCACGAATTACATAGAGACAGTTTAACTATTTACCATGAAAATATTAAGGCACTCATATTTTTGTATCATGGATTATGGCATGAAATGGGATAGTTTTGTATCTTAAACCATGATACAATAACATGGTAATAATACATTGTTTTAAATGGGGCAAAACTGCTATTGAAATGATTCAAACTATATGTCAGTGGACCCATGAGTCATAAGAATGTTTTCAATTAGTTTGCAAAAATTTCATGATGGCAGAGCTAAACCATATGTAATACACTGATTAAGGGATGCATAGCAGTCAGCTTGGAGACAGAAACCAGTCAGCTTTTCACTTAGTCACATTAATTAAGTCTCTTCTAGGTTTACTAAAAAGGATCCTCATTAGTCTTCTGACAATGAATGGTTGTATTATTAGTATCAGCGATATAATTAAGAGGAACAATGACATCATTTGTTTGAATGAATAATAAATTGAATGTGGAATTTCATAATAGAGATTTAAAGACAAGTTCGGAATTTAAGATGCAATTAATAATAATGGCAACTTGAGTTATCTGGATTAATAAGCTTAGTAAATTATAGATAATGAGATGATAATTTTGATTGAAACAATAACTATCTATTTTCTTAATTTTATTTCTCTAATAAATATTAAAATAACTTGGATTAAGAAGCAAATTACTTCTCCATCTCAAAGACTTATATTGCCTACTTACAAGCTTAAGCATAAATAAGTATGGTATAAAATTAGTTTAAATATTTGACAAAGACTTTCTGAATCAATGCTAATTTCAGTAATACATCATCTAATTTCCTACACCGCTCTGTGGCACTGTTTCCATGCTAAAGCACATAAATATGCTGTTTACAAGGTCGCTTTTAAATCTTATGGCCTGTAAACTGTTCAAACACTAAGATGTTGAAGTGCACCCATTACCCAACATCTCGAGCATGTTGGACATTCTTAGTGATGAGTATGCGACACTCTCTATAGACATTACTCTTGACTATTGGACAGCATATGATATGAATGTTTCTGTAGTTGTAATGATGAAAAGTCTATTTAGAAGGGATTTTTTTTTTGGCTTCAATGTATTGTAATTGATGTGAGTTCGTAAAAATTGTAACGAATTCTCCAACATCCCTACTTTGGTTGTCAGGGGTCAGAATTCACTAAATGAGGAGTGTAAATCATGATTCGGCAAAGTTCACGATCAAGTCGCACACTTTCTGAGACTTTCGAGATCAAAACAGTTCAATGGCAGACAACCGTTCACAGCATTGTAGTTTTGAGATTGACCTGCTACAGAAGCAGATGTGCTGGCCTTCCTTCAACCCAAACCAAAACAATATTTTACCCACCCAGAAACAAAACTTTTTGTGGTGGTTTAATGAAATTAAGGTGTTGTCAAACATCTGAAATGGAATGACAATTGTGTCAATGCTCGATGAAGGTGGTGTTCCATTCACTTATGGGACGGGCTTTGAAGGCTGCCTGTGAATCGGTTTTTCGCAAGCGGGATGGCTAATTTAGTCTTGAAGCCGGGATCAGCTTACAGTGAAGCGTATTACAGCTGAGTTGGAAAGATGTCAAAATGCCATAAGGAATAGGATGACAGGTCTTAGAGAGGTCTGTCGAGAAAGCCTTGTTTCTCAAGAAACAAAAAAAGAAAGTTTCTTCAAAAACAATCAAATAGACAAAACAAAAAAAAAAGTAAAAAAGTTTCTTAACAAAAAAAGAAAAAAAGACCGGACAAAAAGAAATGTTTTTTTTTTTAAAAAAAAAAACGACAGAAAAAAAGCCACTCCCCCCCCCCCCATTTATTTATTTTTAAGAAATATACATTAAACTGGTTCCAAAAAAAACATCGACAACAACAAAAAAATATCAAGCAAATCAAAAAATTAAAAAACAGAAATCAACAAAATTGAAAAAAACAGCCCGGTAATGTTATATCTATTTGTTTTTCACTAGCAACAGTGACATAGAGCGATATGGGAAATTAGACAATGTATTACCCTAATTTCTAATTATTTAACAACTGGGAAATTAAATCTGCAAGGGTAATAGATATATTTGTTGATCATGATCATTTTAGATTATTTTTGGTGCTTTAAAAATAACATGGATAAAAAAAATAAAAGGTAATTCATCCAAATCTATGAATGGTTATGTAATTATTGATATTTCAAACAAATAAAGAGAGTAATACAGAAAAATAAAAAGTGTGTATGAAAGTATTTAAATAGTCCAAAGTGTGTTAAATCTAAATCTCCACTGATGAGAGCCAGAAACTAAAATGGATATGATTAACAGCACTGATTAGGATTTAATGAGCACAATAATCTGGCTTCTATTAATAACTCAAGCTGTCAATAAGTGGCAGAACTAGAGTAGTTGCAGATAGTTTGCTTTTGAATTAGAAATATACTGGATTTTTAAATACAAAGATTGGGATCATTTGCATTGTGGACTTATGTGTGAATGAATATGAATAACACTGAAAAAATAGAAGCAATGACGCTTTTGGAATGTTTTTAATGATGTAAATACTATGGATAGCAGATATGTTATCATATTATGGTCAAAATTTTATTTGTAGCCAGATTGAAGTTGTTTTGTTTTTGTTATACTGTATGCCAATTTAAATCCTTAATTTTCAGAAAAGATGTTATGATAATAAAATGAGGATAAAGCATGATATAATTACAACAAAATACAAACTTGGCAAGACTTAATCTTTAAATTGTAAAGATCCCTATTGTCCTAGTGAATTACAGTTCTAAACTTTTGCTTGATCAATTACAGAATCAGCAGTAAAATATATTCGTCTTTTAATATATTCATTTTAGATTCATTTGTAAAAAGAAAATTAATAATTTATCAGATTACGAAAGTGAATAAAGGTTTTTTCAAAAATAAATTTCTATTTGTAATTATAAAAATCTATAGCAGACAACCTAAAATGAATGTTCATAGCCTATTAGAAAATGCTGCATACATCATTAATTTCTTTCACAATTTGTTTGTGTGAAAGTAAAGAATTTTTACTAAAATCTTAACTATTTTTTTAAAATAATTATATTTTTAACATTTTATCCAATTAATTTATACGTAAAAAAATACAAAAACAATACTCTAAAATATACATTTTCATTTTGAAAATCAAAACAAAGAACTTAGACCTGTCAAAATTGTTGACAAATGCTCCCTTTTGTTGAAAATGAGAAACAACCAATCAGCACCTTGGAAAGTCTGCCTTCTCCAATTGTTATAGCTTTAAATTTAAATATTGATTTTTGACTAGTAAAATAATTCTAGAAGTCACAGCATCTTAGGGTACATTTTTAGCTTTAAAATGACCGTAAATTCACTACAATAACATAAAAATGCCAGTTTTAGAGTGATCCACAAATGAAAGCTGCCATGTGATACACCACAAAAGCTAATATGCAGTAACACCTTTTAATGCTTTTATTTAAATTTGAGATTTTATTTGTTCTGGTCAAATTTTATAACAATTTCAACATTTTTCTATCAAATAATTTACTTCAACCTTTGTACATGTATTAACCTTTCCGAAGGTCACTTCATTATTGGCCAAGTGAGGTAAAACTCTGAAACTTTTAATTGGTCAATTCACAAACCCTTTGATAGAAATATTTTCATCTTTTAATATATATTAATTTTAGTTTCGTTTTCAAAAAGTATATTAATTATTTGTAATGTTAGGAAAGTAAACGAATGTTTTTTCAAAAATATATTTTTATTTGTATTTTATAGAAATATTCAAAAGCGGAAAAATCAAAGAAAATATTACGAGCAAATTAAAAGCAATGCAAATGTCATTTATATCCCTCCCAGATTTACGTTAAGGAATTTTTTAAGAATTTTTTAGTAAAATCTTAGCGTTTTTCTAAAAATAATTATATTTTCAGCATATTTTAACCAAAATACATTATAATATGTAAATAAATGCCAGAAAAATATTCTAAAACATTAATCTTTGTTTGAAAATCAAATAAACAACTTGGGGCAATCTAAACTCTTGACAGGATGTCAAAATTATTGCTATTGCTGGTTTCTTTTTCAATTTACAATCGTGTAAAGTATACAATTTTTTAATAAAACCTTACTACTTTTGTAAAATAACTATATTTTCAGCAGATTTTATGAAAATAATTTATAATATGTATGAAAAATAATAAAAAAAAACACTAAAACATATATTTTCATTTTCAGCAGTGAAAAAATATTTATTGGAATCATCAGCCAATAAGCGTCGAGAATGGATGGCCCAGCCAATCAGCATTGGCCTTTTGTTAAACTTAAAACACCCCTAGTATTGATTTTTTACTTGTAAAATAATTCAAGAGAGAGCAGCATTTTATGGGACTTTTTCTAAACTTTCCAATGAGTATAAATTCATCACCATAGCTAAAAAAATGCCCGATCTAGAGTGATCCAAAGCCGCTGACGCACCTTTGTTTTGAACCCTATTGAAAGGTTAAGTGTCAATGACAATGTAATATGACACTAAAATATTTCATGGCTGTCCAGTCTAATAGTGGTGGTGGAATGAATTCTAAAACAATATCTGTTCAATATGTTTTCAGTGATGCACACTAGATGGCAGTGTATTTTTTATTTAGGGTATAGGGCAAAAGTAAAATTATCCTGTTTTAATAAGATGGCACTGGATAGTTTTTCGGAGTAGTTGGAATAATACAAGAGTAAGATTATTATTTAAAGGAAAGGATCATAGAAAGTTAAATAATTATAGACCATTAGTGGTAACATCAGTTTTATATAAAGTTTTCTCATATACGGTGGCTAGAAGAGTGTAAAATGAATGGAAAGGAATAATATAGTGGGGGAAATGCAAGAAGGTTTTAGATTAGATAGGCATATAGGAGATAGTCATATATGAGTTTTATAGATATAGAGAAGGCATATGATAAAGAGTAAATAGAAATAGATTATGGGTAAGTTTAGTAAATTTGGGAATGGATGAAGCTTTAGTGGATATTATTAAGAAATTATATGAAAATAATTCCTATACTTATCAATTAGGGAATATAGAATTGGTTAAAGTTAAAAATGGGGTGAGACTAAGGCAAGGATGCCCTATGACATCTATTTAGTTTTTGTTGTATTTGAGTGAAATAGAAAGATTAGGAAGAGGGATAGAGATATCGTTAATAGGTGGCAAGAGAGTATACATTTTGCCAGGTCTTTTTTTTTGCAGATATCTTTTTGTGTGCAGAATAAAGATATGGAAGTTATGCTGAGGACATTTGCAAGGGTGGGTAAAGAGATGGGAATTAAATTTAGTGAAGAAAAATCAAATATAATGATGGTTAATACTGGGGAAAGAGAAGATGTAGAATTTTTATTGGGGGATATAAAGTTAAGTGTGGTGAATAGATATAGTTATTTGGGAATTATCTTAAGTAATCAGAAAAATTGTTTGGATAAATGGGAGCAAAAAATGATAAATGAAGCAAAGGAAAGGATTGATAAAGAAATTAACAGTGTTTTCATATAATAAATATGATGTGCTAGAATTATATCGGAGTTGCATGTGCTAGAATTATATCGGAGTTGCAGTAGCAGGATTAATGTATGGTAATGATGCGTTATGTGTTAGTAAAGGGGTATTAGATTACTTAGGAAAAGTACAAAGGGAAGTAGGAAGACATGCATTGGATGTAGATATATGGACAGCAAGGGAGGCAATTCAAGGAGAAATGGGATGGTCAAGTTTTTATATGAGAGATGAAAAAAGTAAAATAAAAATGTTTGGTAGATTGCAGTTTATGGATAAAAGAATAGCCAAAATAGTATTTAATTGGGTTACAAGTAAAGGGCAGGTGACAAGATGGGTGAGAAAGGTAATGCAGTATGCAAAAGATTTGGGATGATTGTGTTAGAAGGATTGTTGAGTGTTATAGTGGTAAGGAATGGGATAATAGAATGGATTCATTAATAAAGAATAGGGCTTTAGAGCAGTGTTTTTCTAACCTTGGTCCGCGGCCTGGCACCGGCCGCGGAACTTTTCTGCAGGTCTGCGTGCTAGACGGGCAGTAAAAAGTTTGTAATAATAAGAGTTTAAACTTTTAATTAATATAGCCAATTTTTATTTATTTTTTCATCTCATTTTTACCCATTTAAAAAAAAAAAGAAAACGGAATGAAAACAAAATCTAATCAATCATTCATAAATTAATTTGTTTTTCTAGTTATCACAGATGTTTATGGGGGGGGGGGGTAGAATTAAATTTTTTTATTACTTTTCTAAAAAAATTAAAAAAAAAGTTTTTTATTATATAAACTCCATATATATATATAATTTTATCTTATATTTTTAACATTGTTGTTTTGATCAGTTATAACAATTATGCTTATCTTTAAGAAAATGTATCTATAGACTTCTGCCGGTCTGCGAAATCTTATCCTTATTTTTGCTGGTCCTCGGAACCTTATCCTTATTTTTACCGGTCCGCAGGTGTGAAAAGGTTGAAGACCATTGTTTTAGAGAGATGGAGAACTAGTATGGAGAGTAAAGAGTTTAAATATAAATAGAAGTAAACAGAACATTAGGTGCAAGTTAATGTATGATAATAATAAGGGAAGTAGTTTATTGTTTAAGGCTCGAATGGGATCTTTAGCAACAAGAGAATATACATATAAATGGAAAAATATGGGTTATTTAATCTGTAAATTGTGTAAGGAATAGAAAATATTAGGAATCTTTTAATTGAATGTTTAGAAACAGAAACGATACAAATAATGAAGTTATGGAAGAATAAGTATGAAAAAAGTGATTATACAGAAAGTGAGTTATTGCTTTTTATGCTGGGTTTGGGGAAAGATAAGGGGGATTTAGATATAAAGGCCATAGAGTTGACAAATAGTATGTTGTGGGAATGGGATGGAGCAGAATATGGAAAAACATAGTGGGGAATGGAAAGGTAATGTGGCTAACAGGTTTCTCTGGGCATAGTTGCTGAGAGATTCCGTTTAAGGAGAAGTCGCAGTGCATCACATCACTAAAATTGATTATTGAGTAAAAGTGTTTAGTTTAATTAAAATAGAAAAAAAAAAACAATTGGATATCATAATTTCTGTAGTATATTTTACTAAAACTTGCATGTTGTCTTTATGACAAAAAAAATCTTGTAAATGATTTTTAATTTATATGAATTTCATTTCAAAAGCTAAAAATACAGCAACATTGTTTACATTCTAAGTACTTAAATTTGAATAGTTACAAAATGTCTTTTGCAAAACATCTGATATTTAAAAAGTAACAACATAGATCAAAAATATTTTATAAAAAATAGTATTGATTTGAAGAGTTTCAAAAGCCAAAAAGATTTATTTTTTTGGACCACAATATGATCTGGTATATTTAACTTGAAGTAAAAGCAGGGGGTATTCACAGATTTATTCAGTGATTCAAGCTAAATATACCATACCAGTAATTAAATTTATTAATTTATGGACACCCTCTCCTTGTTTTTATTTCAAGTTAAATATATCAACCCAAATTGAGCAAGAAGGAATAATTTTTATAATTTTACATTACTTTCTATTATCATACATTCAAATCTCTTTGGAGATATAGAATGGATTTCATATTGCTCCCAAGGGTCTGCAATCGGTTTTATTGTCCAGTTCTGAAAGCGTTCATAACTTATATTTATTAATCGGAATCCAGATTAAGCTTAGAGAAATTATCCTGCAGTGGATTGCTAATTGTTAAAACTGATTGTGTTAATATAAACAACTTTTTAAATAGATATTAGTACTTTTAGACATCATTACAAAATACTTTCTTATTTCATTCATCCATCTCACATGTGATCTCTCTCTAGGTCTTTTCTAATCTCTTGGAATCCAAATTGTAGTATTTGTTTTACATTTGATTAGAAATTAATCAAATAGTTTGTCATTCAGCAGGTCATATAAACACTAGAAGTGAACAATTGTGCTGAGATCCATAGATTCTTTAGCCCCATTAGTCTATACCATACAAGACAATTAGAAAGTAATATTTCTCCACTTTAGTTATCAAGATGTAAACATAAATAAAATATAGATGTCAGCCTGATCTAATTAAATGTAAATCGACCAGGTCATTTGACAATCAGCATTGGGTTTTATTCTATTATTAGAAAAGTCAAATTTGCCTAGATTTATAATACACATTAAATATACTCGTTAGCCAAAAACCGGCTTCCATAGATTTAATATGCATAATATAACAAAAAAATCAGACCAAAATTGAAAGTTTTTATATAATTATTGTTATTTAAATGATAAAAGTTAATATGGAAATTCACTTTTGATTTTTCATCTGCATGGATGCATTGCTTATAGCACTTCTTTCATATACACTTCAATGCAAACAAATTTTCTTAAAAACTTGCTTTATTTTTCTTACGGTTTTGACTGTCCAGCAGTCTTCATCAGAGCAACAAGATTTGAATAATATATATATATGAGATGATGGTTATATATATATGTGAGATGATGGTTATGTATTTATATTATTCAAATCTTGTAGCTCTGATGAAGACTGCTGGACATTCGAAACTGTAAGGAAAATAAAGAAGTTTTTAAGAAAATTTGTTTGCATTGAAGTGTGTATGAAAGAAGTGTTATAAGCAATATATATATATATACTTTTAAAAGGTCAATGAAATATGCACTTTTATTCATTTTGTAATGTCTGTTCATAAATTTTTAAATGAATTGTTTTTGTGAAAATTGATTGGAAATGTCCTAATTGAATGGCTAGCCAGATTTGTAGTTTATTTTTGGAGGGTTCTTTAGATTGATTGGCCACATTAACAAAAAATGCAGGCACTAAAGGATATGACATCAGAATTTGAAGCAATATGTTAAATAGTTCCAGTGACATTATAAAGTATTTAAAAAAAAATATGGATGTCAGTTCCAATACTATACTTTCTTGGTAATTAAATAAATATCACTTCACAATTAATTTTCTACAGACATTTACCTTTTTAATGTAAATCATTTTCTGAATGACCAGGCTTTTTTATCTTCTGTTTAGTTGCTGTTTTTAGTGTTGACTGCACAACTATTGACAAAATAATTCATATAACTTTACTTAGAACATTTATGTATAACATTGGATAATTAATGAATAACAGAAGGTAGCACCAAAGAACTATCAAAATAGTCTCCAGTAATTGGCTTTGATCACAATTTTACAGTAAAATTCACCCCCCCTTCCCTTTTTATTCCTAAAATGCTACTCAAAGCGATTATTTGAATTTTAGATTCTTATGATTTTGAATCCAACTACAACATACTTGTTTGTCCATAATGAATTAAAATTAGATGGCTTTAATGCAAAATTATTTACGACAGAAGAAGGCCAACTAATATGGATATGCTACTATCATCTGGTATCCATTGTTTTATGCCCAATGAAGTGGCTTCAGGGTAGAGCATTATGGGATAGATTACGAATGTCAATTGCAGATATGATGTAATAGTATTATCTGTATAACGATGCAATCAGATTGGCTTGGATTCAAAAATTTCAAGCAGTCAAACATTTTAAATAAATGAGTTTGAACAGGAAGCAGCCTAAAAAACTTGTTGTGTGTTTGATGAGTATAGAATCTACCAAAATAGCCACCATTCATGGAAATTTATCTGAACTCACTTCTTAAACTTTGGTATCGGGAGTAAAGAGAAGTTTCCATTGTTTACTTGATGAGTATGAAAATATGTTTTTATAACATTGTTAATCTTTTTTATGTAGACATTTTAACTACGAGCACTTATGACTTCACTTTCATCTAAGGATCTCATGGTTGGAAGCGTCTCCCTACAATGAAATAAAACAATAAATCAGATATAAGTGCAATTGTGCTGTACAAACATGAAACTAACTTTTATTCAACAATACTACAAAATCAATTAAATTATAGCTTAAAAAGACCTATTTAACAATATAGATTATATGAATTATGTGAAATCCCAAGCATAAACCTAATTATGCTTCTTCATTGATAAAGAAATATTTAATGGGGCTTCTGAGCCTGTGACTCATCTTTTGAACCTCTGGTTGGTAACCAGAAAGTTGGCAAATGGCTATTTCATATAAAAAATAATTTTTATGAATTGCTTTATGTTTAATACCTATAATATTAGATAATAGTAAAAAAAACTTGGCTACATCCACAAATTACAACAATACCAGATGGATATAGATAAAGACAATATTTGGAACATTAACATTATGAAATAAGAATGACACGACTTTACATTTAAACCTGTTGCAGAATTAATCAGAAAAAAAATCTTCACTAACTAATATATATCTTTGAAAGTTCTAGTGAAAAATTTTAATATATAATATAATCGACTGATTCATTGTCTAGAAGTTCTTAAATATAAGATAAAAACAAAATAAACACCAGGTACTGGGCCATCATGCATATAGACTTTATTATCTGGTCTTCTTGTAAGAGATACTGATGTGCACTGGACAATATGTGGCTTTATTCTGACCTTTGTTTATATGTACATTTGGTTTTTTTCATTTAATGTATTTAAAAGCTTAGTACACATTTAACTTAGTGTGACCTCTTAAGTGCATCACTAATGTTTGTTTCCCAAGAAAGTGATTTAATGAATACATCTTTTGAAATACATCCAACACTTCCATATTTTTATTATTGTTTTAATCTTATGCATGAATATATATATATCATTTACATCATTAAGCCAATAAACATCACATGATCACCATTTCTTATGCTTGCTTATAACTTATTAAAACAGGCAAAAACTCTATATACGTATTGCCACTGAGTGCAAGCCAGAGTAAATGGTGATCATGTGATGTTTATTGGCATAAAACCAATCCTGCCTAATAGGATAGTGATGGATATGGTTAATAAAGAACCAAAGACACCAAAATATGTAGGTACTGAATTGAGTTCAGACCTATATGACTATATAAGCTAATGAGCTTGGATTGAAAATATTATAGTGTTTTCAATTTAAGACTTGTAGTTAAGTAGAGATAAAAGGTGGCTGCTGGAAGGTTGCATTAGATCCTAAGATCTAGGTGCAATGCTCTCAGATCCAAGGCTCTGCACTGATGAAGATACAAGGCAGAAACTAGTCTGGGGATATTGGATAAGTAGGCACTAGATGATTTTATGCACAAGCCTTTTGGCATCCATTGATTACTGTGGCTTACACTGAGTTGCAATACATATAAAGAGTTTTGCCTGTTTTAATATTTACATCATCCAGTACATCTTATAATTTTTTAACATCTCATTAATGACCTCTACACATTCAATTGGAAAAATAATAAAGTACATTAGTGGTAAACTTAAAAGATTTTATTTTTAGCCAATGGAAATAAAACAAAGTAGTTTGCTTGATCTAGATTTGCACTATTAGATAGTAACAATATGTTAAAATATGATTAAAACATCATGTGATCACAATTTCCTATCTAGGTGCAGTGCTGTCAGATCCAAGGCTCCTAACTAAGCTAGAAGCTAGCATGGGGATTTTGGATGAGTAGGCACTAGATAGGTATTTTGTGCAAAATTTTGCATACATTGGACTGGGTGAATGTTTCTGTATTAAAAAATTATGGACTTTATTAGCATTTAGTTTTTCAAGATTATTTCAATTACATCATTTGAAGTTTTTTATAATAAAGACATGATCAAATAATTTTATGCAATTTTGTGATGTGAGCATGAAAATGATATTGAAACTGCAAGATTGTTTCTCAGAATTTATAAAGGGTAAAATCAAAAATGCTAAAAAATGGAAAATTGTGCTAAATTTTGGAAATTAAAGTACTTTTCTTTCTGTATTTGACCTATTATAATTGTATACTTTTCCTAATGTCTTACGAGTTAAAAATTGAGGAGAATAATGTGAGTAAAGTTCCTGAATGTTGTGATTCAGAAAGTTGCTTTGATGATAAAGTAACAGACTACAAAAAATTAAATGAATGAGATATATATATATTGTGGGAGTTCATATGATATTCAAACACCAGAAATGATAAAGTCAATTTCTTATTCACATATCTTTAGCTCTCCGAGTCTATCACTAAAGCATGCAAAGCTATATAAATTATCATACACACACACACATTTATATAAATAGAAAATTCTTACTCTGGTAAAAAATGCGCCATTTTCATTTCATTCGTTTGGTCTTGCCAATGAACCCATACCATGATAGCACCTGAACAGCAGCTTCCTGCTATGAGACACCCACATAAATACATTGCACTATCCATACCACCTGTAATATCTGCTACCCAGCCTTAAAAAAAAATATGCATGTGTATATGTGCACACATGCATGCACAAATATATAAATATCACAGACCAGTCAAAAATGTTCTAAAATGCAAAATTATGTAAACATGTATGCAAACTATTTCCATTATAAACATTTACGAAAGGGATCTGTTACTGCTAAAGAAGAGTAATTATTATTGAGTGTAACCATTTTATTATGCTTAATACATATAGCAAATTTACATTCTTCCTTATTCTGAGACACTTGTCACCACCGAAGTACCCCATAAGTCTGTAGTTACAAAAGAAAAACAAACAAAAAAAATTTGCATAATATATGCACACTTATTTTCAATATACAAATTTAAAAATCTCCAAATCCATAAACATATAAGTAAGGCATTAATATGTTTTCCTAATTTTCTTGGTGCACAGCTAGACCAAGAAATTTGACAACCTAGGCAAATTTTAATCTTAGCACCTCTCTTTTACTACCAACCTTTTAATTGATCGATAATTATCCTACCTTTTAATTGATCGATAATTATCCTAATTTTTGACCTTAAAAAAGCATTTTTTAAAAACCAGATACATATATTAATATATATATATATATATTTAAATAATAAGTGAAATAATGCTTAAAGCTAATAGGTAACTATTAGAAACCAGTCACCACCTAAACATACCAATGATTACTATCTATATTAGTATGTTTAGGTGGTGACTGGTTTCAAATGGTTAATAAATATATAAACTGGTTTAAAAAATTTTTAAGATATTTTTTTTTAGTTTAACAAACAATTGTCACACATATATGTACAAATTAAAAGTTTAACTTCTAAAAACAATAAAGTTATTTTAGAAAAATGCATATACTATGTACATCAACTATTTTTTCAACATTTGCAATATATTTTTGAAATACGTTATGAAACAAAAATTAAAAAATTTCATGAAAGATATTTGCAGTGCTCAGTGTATACACTTTATGCATTTTACCAAAAAAGTTTGCTGATTTAGAATTGCTGCATTAAAATTTATATTACTTCTAAAAACAATTTTTGGTAAAATATATATATTGTTTATAAAATATTTTTCAATATATGTAGTATTACATTCTGAAATGAAAATATGTACAGCTCACTTGAAATATTACCAGTGCATCTTTCCTATCCACAAACCTAAAGTGATTGAAGAAATAGTTTAGAATAAACATATTTCATAAAATTTGCAACAAATACCTTCATAAATTTAAGTGTGATAGATCTTGAAGCAAGGCACCAGGCGCAGTCCAATCTTGCATTCTTCACACCGGAATCTTGTTTTCTGTATGCGATTGCCTATAGCATTTGTCTTTGAGCAGCAGATACAACATGATCTTGAAGGATTTTTTTAAATAGGATTAGGTGGAATATGACTTATGAAATGTCGACCAGTTAACCAAAATGGAGTAAATACAGTGCTAGGTCTTCCTTGTTCAGTTCTTGGGGTGGAATCAGCATATAACTCCAACGTCTCCTTGATAATTGCCATCTTAAAATCTAGAAGGCTAATGTGGCTGCTTGTATGCTTCTTATACAGTATAAAAGCATTCCAACTAGCTAGATCAACGAAGTGCGTAAATACTTTTTTATAAAATTGTTTTTGCCGATTCCTAGTTGTGCAATAAAGTGACAGCTGTTGATCACAAAGTTTAACACCACCTATAAAAAGATTATAATCACACATTACAGTGGGTTTCACCACATTAATCCCAGTTACTTTAGTTGAAGCATTATGAATGGTGCTCAAAAGGTTGACTGGTCTCTGGTCATGCCATTTCAAGGCCAGATTTCCACACTGAAAAGTCTGGATATCACCTTTTTTGCAGTATACTGTTTTTAATTTTAGCTGGCATATCTTTTCTTTTAACACTCACAGTACCATAAATGTCTGTGTTCTCTCTCACAAGTATATCTGTGACAGTTGGTGACATGGGCTAGTTATCTCCTGTGATACAATACCTTTTGCTCAAATACCCATCTATCAGATGAAGAATACTTTTAGTGCTGATTGGATAAGCATCATACTATTTATTATATGCTGTACTTTCTCCAGTATAAAAAAAATTACACATGAATCCACTTTGAGTTTCACACAGTGCAAAAGACTTCACTACAAAATGGCCTCTCTTTTGAGGATTGTATTGTTTCCAGAACAGATGCCCTTTGTAGAGCATGAAACTTTAATCTACACCGAGAGCCTGCTCTGGAACATACAAAGCCCCAAACTATTCTCTTAGGTGCTCCATTACTTCCTAAAGATTGTAGAGCCTTGGATATGGATGGGTTTCTGAGTCAAAGTCATTATTAGCAAAGTGCAGAAATTTCATTAGCAAGAAATGGCATGTAAAGTGTTTCATCTCTTTTCCAGCACCATTCTATTTGTGGCACTTTGACAATGCCTTGCAACAGCAACACTTCAAAAAATAACCTCATTTCTTTCACTGAGAAGGGTGTCCATTTGTTATGTCTGGAAAATCTTTTGCTGGACTTATGTATGAATTGTTCAGCATAAAGATTAGTTTCCCTTACAATTCCTTCAAGCAATGCATTATCAAAGAATATCTCAAATTATAGAGGTTTAGCATCTGCAATCATCGTTGTAGTCATGCCTGGCCTTGCTTTGAAGGGAAACCTTGGGGGTGGTGGATGAATATTCCTCAGATCCTCTGGTATCCACTCACCACTAGCACTACTATAATCAAACTCCATGTCCTGATTGAAACTGGACTCTGCCTCAATTCTCCTATCAAAAATTTCACCACAAGAACTGCCATCATGACTACAATTTGGGACATAATCTGGATCAGAATCAGGATGCAAAAAGCTTGTTCCAGGACTAGATTCATAGTTTGAGGCCATTTTAATTATCTAATATACAAAAAACAAAAAGCTTGCAAATTTTTAAATAAAAATATATAAAACATTAACTAATTATTATTATTTCTTTCATCACAGCAATGCCACATAGTGCAAGTTTTGCTAACTAATAGATGCCAGATGATAGTGCTTAATAAATTCCAATTCAATATTGTCCTATCCAATATCCCTAGATTACTTTCAAGCTTATGGCTTTCATCAGTGAGGAGTTATGGATGTTGGTCCCAGTATCTCTGGGCTTTTAGGATTTAATGCACAGTCCTCTGACAGCCATCATTGATCTCTCTGTTTAATTATCAAGATATCAGTCCAAATTAAAAAAAAACGCGCTTTCATCTATCTATTACATATACTGTATATGAGTATTACAAAAGCAGAATATATGTATATATACATAAAAAATATAAATTACAATCGCATAAAAACCTTGAAATATTATTTATATATTTGGTAAAATCTCACCAATGAGAAGTAGTGACCCAGTAAAAAGTTAGAAAGACTATAGAAAGACACCTGCATCTTTTTTAAATACGGCAATATAAAAAAGAAAAAAAAAGCCTTTTAGCTATTGAAAAACATTATTTTCATAAAGAAATTATGCATATTAAAAATAATTTACCGATTGGAATGAAAATAGAACTTGTTACAAAAAAGATCGAGTGAAAATAATTCACTAGCTTTTTTGAAAATTTTGCCATAGAAAGGATTTCTTTTTATTAGAAATATAATTTAATTATAAGTATATTGTATAATTATTGAAATATATAAATATGAATGCAAAAATATTTTTTTATCTGATCTCAACAATAAAACAAAACAGTTAAGCAAGTGTAATAAAGATCAGGTAAAAAACAAGACAACTTTCAAAATCTACAAAAAAAAAAAAAAAAGATAAATTTTACTTCTCTTGAGATACAGTTTATAAAAATAAATACTATATGTAAATAATAACTTACCAATAATGTTGAAAAAATAATAAAAATTGATGGATTGCTAACAGCGTTTGGAAAAATTAAAGATAGATAAAGCGCACCTTTGAAGTGGAAAGCACGAAAGCAAATGGGATGCTTTTGAGGCTGAGGCAACTAAGAAGAGATTATGGGAAATCTCTGAATGCCATATACAGAAAATTACTGAAACTAGACATTAATTTAGTAATATATTAAATCAATGAACGAATCGAATAATCGTACAAGCTCCAATTAATTAACTCCTGCTCGTGTGGCAATCAAAATGATCAGTTCATACTCATAATGCACTATAAAATATAATATTGCAGATGCTGAGAAAGTACTTGTACATAATATATGTATTTACCAAAATAAAATTTATTTTGCAACTTATATAATTTTATTGCTGTACATATATGCAAAAATTGTACTATAAATCAATTTTTTTTTGTCAATTTTGTTAAATTAACGAAACCTAAAAAAAATTTAAGCCATATATAATAAAAATAAACTATATAATATGTATGTATCATAGATAATATGTAAGAATACATTCTACCAGAGTATGTACACAATTATAAATTACTACAGTAATAAATCGTAAAAATATTTATTATTTTGCTGAGCCAGGCTTTCAATACAGCATGTCATTGTTGGATGTATACAATTGTTAAGTATTCTGCTAATAAATCTTGACAATATTTGTTCTTTTGCTGAGCCAGGTTTTCAATATAATATAACTTTATCAGCTGAATTGTTAACTATTATGGCAATAAATATAATATTTGTTTTTTTTTTGCTGAGCCAGGCTTTAGATACAGTATATCTTTGTCAAAGATATGCTGTCAATGATATCCTACATCAAAAGTCTGGCTCAGCAAAGTAACAAATATTGTTAAGGTTTATTACGATAATACTTGATAACTGTCCATATACCCTAGTGGAATCTATTCTTATATATATATTAAAAATACATTTTTTAGATCAGAAAGTAAGTTGTTAATGATCAATTAAAAGGTTTCAAATTTCGTAACGGTGTGTTTGACTTGGTTTTTCCACAACTAGAGCTAATTGCAATAATATATCTATTAAATTTACCTTATGATACTTGAAAAAATATATTTTAAATGTATATATGATATTTTAAAAGTATATATGCTAGACTTGGGAGATTTATATATTATTTATTTTTCCTTTTGTTTGAATATGTAATTCAAATTTGCAAATGTTTGTTCATCTGTGTATGAAAGTGGTTTCTTTCTTCTTTATTACCTAATGTTAAGTACACTTTCAGTGAAGTTCCATCAAAGATGAACAACCATGTGAATACGTATATATATATATATATATTAATTTCATCCATTATTAATCCATTGCTGTATGATCAAGTTTAAACCAGTTTTTATGATTCATGGTATCTCTTTTCCATATTATGCTAGCAGATTTCTTTATACCATTTAACCGCCTCATGTGCAATCTCTTTCTAGATCTTTTACAATTTCTTGGGATAGTTTTTAAGATTTCAACTGCCTATCTATTTTCACCATTTCTAGAAATATGTTCACCTTAACCCAATTTCATTCTCTTGCTTTTTGCAATGATGTTAATAATACCAGTTTATTCTTTTATCCAAATATTTTGCCTTTTCAACCCTTATTATTATTTCCAACACACATCTCAGAATGATGTAATCCCCAATCATGCTTGAAATTATTAGATGGCCACTTCATATAAAAAAGTGGCATCATTTTGCAAGATGCGCACTTTGAGCAATGGTTACATTGTTATGTTGAACTGGCAATATTCCAAAGAAACTAATAAAATTGGTCATATGTTGAACATGCATTCTGCATAGTGATTAGACAATTTTTTATGTGAAGGAATTATCTGAAATTAGTTTCAAAAACTACAAATACTGATTACATATTACAAGAAAATTTCAGATATTTTGAAGTTCATTTAATTTTTACATATTTGTATGATTAATGTTTAAGAATTAATAATGACTTTATAATGCCACTAAACATCATATGATCATCATTCTATGTGAAAAGACACTAGATAGGAATTTTATACACAAACCTTTTTGTAGCCATTGATTACTCTCGCTACTGTATGAAGAGTTTAGATTTTGTGCAAGTTTATAATGATTTTGCTTTGTTTGAAGTTTTACTGCAATCAGATAGGCCAATTTAAAAACATACCATAATGTCATTTGTACTGTAAGACAGATGCGATTGATTTAACATCAATCATATATATTCAAAGGAGCTTATATTTATATGCTGGCCTGGAAATATGCTTGTAAGCAGCTGATGAGAACAGCTGTTCTTGAAATTGAATCCTTCAAGGTGGTTGGCCAGTTTTTTTCTTGTGATGTAATAGCTATCTGACATCGGTTTCATGCACTGTGATTGAAATATTGTATCATTATAGTTTATATTTATACATATATAGTATTCACTATCTAATCTAAAATAAACTGATTTCTTATTCATGTTTCTGCTACAGTCGAACTTCATCAGATATGCTACAACATAATCTCATCAGACATGCTAAAAGTTTAAATATTTGTCAAGCATATTAAATTTAAACCCAACCTACAATTATGAAAAAGTGCTAATTTAACAGACTTTGAAGATAAAATGTATTACATAATCTTATGTAAGAAGATATTGTTACTAGTCTGGGATAGTTGATGGTATTTAGACTCTAAAATATCTGATGAAACTGTTTTTAAAACTAGTAAAACATTATATAGTCACCATTGTCAATGCTTACACAAGCTGTTAAAACTATATGTGATGTGATGTATTGTGGCTTCTTAAACGAAGTCAAGAATATCTCAACAATTATGCCCAGATAAACTTGTTAGCCACTTTATTTTCCATTCTCCACTCTAAATTTTCCCATATTCTGCTCCATACCATTTCCACAACATAATCTTTGTCAACTCTATAACCTTTATATCTAAATCCCCTTTATCTTTTCCCAAACCCAGCATAAAACCAATAATTCACTTTCTGTATAATCATTTTTTCATATTTATTCTTCCATAACTCCATTATATGTACCCTTTCTGTTTTCAAGCATTTACATTCAATTAACAAATACCTAATATTTTCTATTCCTTCCTTACATAATTTACAAAATAAATCACCCATTTTTTTCCATTTACATGTATATTCTCTTGTAGCTAAAGATCCCATTCGAGCCTTAAATAATAAACTACTTTCCTTACTATTATCATATATTAACTCACACCTAATATTCTGTTTATTTCTATATATATTTAAACTCTTTTTACTCTCCATACTATTTCTCCATCTCTCTAACTCCCTATTCTTTATTAATAAATCTATTCTTTTATCCCATTCCTTACTACTACAACACTCAACAATCCTCTTAACACAATCATCCCATCTTTTGTACAAATATACTGATATAAATTCTTTATCCAAATCTTTTGCATACTGCATTACCTTTCTCACCCATCTTGTTACCTGCCCTTTACTCATAACCCAATTAAATACTATTTTAGCTATTCTTTTATTATCCATAAACTGCAATCTACCAAACATTTTCATTTTACTTTTTGCATCTCTCATATGAAAACTTGACCATCCCATTTCTCCTTGAATTGCCTCTTTTGCTGTCCATACATCTGCATCCAATGCATGTCTTCCTACTTCCCTTTGAACTTTTTCTAAGTAATTTAATACTTCTTTACTAACATATAATGCATCATTACCATACGTTAACCCTGCTACTGCAACTCCTTTCCATATATTTCTAGCTACATCATATTTATTATATGAAAACACTATTAATTTCTTAATCAATCCCTTTTTTTTTTTGCTTCATTTATCAATTTTTTCTCCCATTCATCCAAATAATTTTTCTGATTAGTTAAAATAATTCCCAAATAACTATATCTATTCACCACACTTAACTTAATATCTCCCAATAAAAAATCTACATCTTCTTTTCTCCACTATTAACCATCATTATATTTGATTTTTCTTCACTAAATTTAATCCCCATCTCTTTACCAACCCTTGCACATGTCCTCCGCATAACTTCCATATCTTCTTTTTTTTCTATACACAAAAATATATCATCCACAAAAAAAAAGATCTGACAAAATATATACTCCCTTACTACCTATTAACAATGGTCTACATCACTACACAAGTGAATGAGCTTGAATTGGAAATGTTAAGCTGTTTTCCATCTTGGACTCATAGCTTTATAATTACCTGAATAGATAAAAGGTGGCGGTGAAGATTTGAATTAAATTCAAAGATAGATCTAAGTCTTAGTAATCAATGGATGCAAGAAAGTTTGTTCTTAAAATCCCTACTTAGTGCCTACTCATTCATAATTCCCAGACTAGTTTCCAACTTGTGTCTTTCATGAGCTTGCTACTATTATAATCTAGTTATAAATAAAACATATGTAGTATGAAATGTCAGGGTGTTTATTTATACTAAACAATAGCCCAGTCATTAACATTATATGTGTGGATGTGTAACTATGTAGGTGGCGGTAGAATTTATTTGAAAATATATCACATTTCATTAATGGGCACTATTAAGTTTTAAGTATTATTTTTATGACAACTGTAATATAATTGCATTGAAAATGTAAATATTCATCAGTTTGGAGCTGTGGATTTTCATATGCAGTAGTTTGGTTTAGTTCACTTACCTACTTTATTCAAGACATCCAACAATGATCATCTTAGAACGTATGTAGAAAATTCTACATTACTGGCCCTCCTTTGACTTCATGAAAGAGATTCTGAGAAATAAAAAAATCTCTTAATAAAGAGATGAAAAGTTTAGATTCATAATCAGTGAAAAAATATTTTCTGTATTGAACATAGCCTTCTATACCAAAACAATGGGATTATTCTTGGGCTTGTTTTCATCTATCAAAGAATTAGATTTAAATAATTCCTAGGAAATTGTTATATTTTGATTCCATACACAACTTTGACACAATCCATATTAGATAAATACATTAAAGATTTTACTCTAGTCCAGATACAAGCATTAAACCTCAGATAAAGATTAATATATCTATTTTTTTAATTAAAATACACAAATTGGGTAATTCACCTTCATTTTCCATGTGTAATATCTGTTATGGATATACTTAATAACCTTCATTCCACTATGCATTCTTGAAACATGTGAATGAAGATATCATAAAAGATAACTGACACCTGAGATGTATTTTGTAATGAACCAGCACTCATCAATTGATACAGGTCACAATCCTTCATATATCGTCATCATATGTTCAGTATTTATCAATAATAAATTACTACATTTTGATTTATTAGTGTCAAACTTAATCTACACATAACTTTGACACAATCCACTCCAGATAAATATATTATTGATTATCATTAATCATTCATTAGACTAGAGATTATCTCTAGAGAAACCCAGATTCAACTTTAAATCCCACATAAAGATTAATACATCTTTTTAATAGGACATACACACATTCAGTAATTCAACCCCATTTCTCTTTTTCCATGGGTAATATTGCTCATAGATCTATTTAACAATATCCTCTCCACATTCTTGATACTTATGAGTAAAAATGATGACTTTATATTTCAAAAATGTATCATGGAAGTGG
Source organism: Epiperipatus broadwayi (assembly GCA_028023455.1). NCBI lineage: Eukaryota > Metazoa > Onychophora > Udeonychophora > Euonychophora > Peripatidae > Epiperipatus > Epiperipatus broadwayi. The sequence goes on along the minus strand of JAQFVV010000025.1, from coordinate 764,820 downwards.
AAACTATTAAATATTACTACACAAATTTTTTAGGAATAACCACATTGAAGCATTAGAAGATACTTCAGGGAGTGATGCAGAAACAATAATAACACCCTTAACATTAGTATACTTCTGAATAACTGTAAACCTGTTTGGATGAGAAAAAGTGCTCGTAATAAATATCTGGATACACAAGTGAATATTACCATAAGAAATATTAGTGAAATGGTGAAGTATATCAACTTACAATGATATTTGTATCCAATGTTATTTGTATCCTTTCATATATTTTTCCACCAGATGTTAGAAGTCAAATTGATTTATAGAAAGTGTTTAAAAAGCTGTTAAATAAATCAGATTTACAATTAATACATAATATGATTTCTTCACCTAACTTACCTAAATTAATATCCTTTTTATGGATGTTTGAGAATCTCTTTACCTAACTGAAGTATTGTTGCATAAAAAATAAAACTGCTTATATAGTCCAAAACACACTTTTCCACATCTAGCCATAGAGCCAGCTGGATTTGGTTTTTTAAGTATTATTGGAATCTCATCTATGAATTGTTCTGTGTGGTTTAATGTGGTGATAGAAAAGTGAACTACAAAGTGCAAGGTCAAGTCATGATTCCACTTCATTAAATTCAGGGCTCAAATGGATAAAGAACTTTTTAGCAATAAATATTTTGATTATTTATTTAACAACAGATTTAGGATCATTCATCATTGCTACATTTATTTACTTCAGGAATAAAATTGTACAGCCTTGACTTATGTAGTTGTGGGTAAACCCTAATCATGAAATATGTAATTAATGATTATCAAATATATATGTGTACATCAGTGGAATCATAAGACTTAAAATAAAAATACTCATGCAATCTATTTTTCTGGACAAGATTGTTATGGGTTCTTTTAGTATGCTAGTTAATAGTCTAAAGAATCCACGCATTAATAAATAATCTGTAAATATGAAAATATGTTGGTCTATTTCCATCATCTATTATTAAATGTTCAATGTCTAGAAAATTTTAAATTTTATTTAAACTTTTCCTAATGTAAACAATTATTAGTAATAACACATAAATAGACAACACAGGTTAGTACATTACACAACATTTCAAGTAGTATTATTTTCTACTCTTTTTCAGGTGTTTCTGGAAATGACCAATGATAATACTGACATAGGAATGAAACTCACATCTTTAGATTTTTGAATAGTGAAATTTTAAAGCATTGCTCAAACTAACTGAGCTATTCTGTCAAAAGCTTGAATGGTTAGAGTGTTGCCTTAAAAAAGAATCTAAAAGTGAATCTAAGTGGACGAATTCAACTTCTAGTATATTCACTGGTCAGGCTCTCAAGATCTGAAGAAGAGTGGAGAATAATACCAGTCGAAATACTGTGTAATCTACTTATCTGTGTTGTCTATTTGTGTATTAATGCTGACAGTTGTTTGTATTTGGAAAATTTTAATTTTTTTTAGTCATTCAATATTTAATGATAGATGATGGAAATAGTCCAAGATATCATCATATCTAAAATATGATCATCACAAAATTTTTAGGTAAATCTGTACATATTTCTTATTCAGCAGCAATTTTTTTTTCTTTCTTTATCATGATTATACCATCTAGTGTAAAATGTAGTAACCAACAGATGTGAGATGGTAGTTCTTAATAAAATCCCATCCAGTGCTATTCTATCCAATAGCCCCAGAATAATTTCTAGTTTATGGCTTTCGTCAGGAAGAGCTTTGGATCTGCAAGCAGTGCAACTGGATCTTTTAGATCTAATGCATTTTTCTCTAGCAGCTATCGTTTACTTCTTTGCTTTACTATTAAACTATCAGCCTAAATTGATGAGCACATTAATGTTTTCAATCTAGGTTAATTTGCTCACATAATCATATAGATCTGAAACTAGATCAGTATATGCATGTTATGGTGTCCTTAATTTTTCAGTAACTATAAGCACCTTTATGCTTTGGCCAGGATAGGTATAGAATCAGTAAAATGTCACATGACCCACTTTGCACACTGCTATTTAACAGTAAATTATTTTTTTCTGAACATGATTATATCTCGCAGTGCAAGCTTTAGTAATCCGATAGATGCCAATAAATCCAAGAGCACTGTTCCCAAATGCAAAGCTCTTCACTAATGAAACCTATAAGACAAAAACTACTCTGGAGATATTGGATAGAACAATAGTGGATGGAGATTTATTAAGCACTATCAACAGGCACTAAAACTTACACTAGATGGGATAATATGAGATGAGATTTGCTTCTGAACAGGACTGTGTAAGTATTGTGTAATATCATGTGATGGCCTATTACACATTTGTTATGAATGTGTTTAAATAAAACTTTATGACTAAGTGGTGCTTAGGACATGAGATTCAAACATTACCAGGTATACATGATCTTTTTCAAATTTTAAACAGTCATGTATGGACATAAATATAAATCCAACTTGCATACAACATCTACTTTTTGTTATTATCAATGGCAATCTATCTTGATCACTTTTTATCTGGAAAAATAGATTGGATAACAACATTATTTGCAAGTATTTAAATGATTTTTTAAGAATCTTGCTTGTGAATTATCTTAGTAATATATTCGACTTGTTTGTTCCATGAATGTCTTTATATTCTTAGCATTGAATATTTGATGACATTTATATGTTCATTATTTCCCAAACATATATACACACATTAAATCAACAGAATTTGTTTATATCAGAGTAAACAAAGATGATATCCAGTATAATTACCATAACATTTTTAAAAATCTTAAACTTGTTTTTGTTTTAAAAATTATATTCTTTTCATTATTATTTCCTTTTTTTAATGTTCTATTTACTTTCGTTTCATTGAGTTTTTAAAATTAATACTATTTTTTTAAGGTTTTAAGTCAGCTTTTCTATCTAAATAATTATTACCTTGGTTTTAAGGCATGAATATTTTAATGTTTTAAACTCTATTATTGTATTTTGGTAAATTATTTTGAACGTCATAAACTTTAGCTAACGTTTTATAATTAAGACACATTAAAAGGCACAAATCAATTATTATAGTTGAATTAAAATAGATTATTGGTTGCTCAGTTTGAGTTCAAAGGTTGATGGTTCGCCTCTGACCCCTTCATAGTGAAACTTCTTATGAACTTCTGAGAACTAAGCCTTTCAATTATTTTTTTATATCATCAGTCAGTTATTACATAAACTTTCTCTTCTCTCTTTGTGGAAATTAGGATGGATGCACTCCTGACAAATCTATTTAATGTTTGGAATACAACATTTAAAGAATTTGTTTTAGTAATTAATGTTTATCAATTTTTATCAGACAATGAGGTCAGTAACTTCTAGCTTGGATAGTTATCAGTCTGAGAATGTAAAGCAATGTAAACACTTTGGTAGTTTTATAGAAAGGTGGAATTGGATGTTAAAATACAACACAGACTCTGAAGTGCTGCTGCTTTTAGTCAATTAAAGGTATGGTATTTCATCATTGGAAAATAAGTTATTTGTACTTGCAATTATTTTATCTAATTTAGTAAATTCTCTACTATGCAATATAAATTTATAAGAAAAGTTTATTCAAGGATACACCACTAAATTTTTAATAATCACAAAACCACTTACTATATTCTTCAACTTTCTAGTTGTGATATTTTGTAATTCATTATTGTAAAATTATACTACCACAAGTGTCATTGTTTGGACATATAAAATAAATGAACAGTGCAGCATTTGCATAAGAATGTTTTAGGATAGATTTGAGCATAGTTTTTATGGGAGAAATAAACCATTTACTTCATAAGGATTATCTCAAAGACATTTTAAAGAAGTGGGGTATTGATTGTTTCCATTCAAAAGATATAACAGAAAATAAAATATATTGGAAAGCTACATAATGCATGAAGAATTTCAGAAACAAAAGTTTTTTACTGAAGAAATTAAAAGTCTATTGTGAAATATTAAGCAAACAGAAAATTGAATCAGTACCTGATTGTGGGTAAGAAATTAGTTTGCATACTCATTTCAAAACTCATTTCTAGATCAGTTTTTTTCTACAAGATTACTATATGGAAGATATACATGATAAGTAACTTCTAATAATGAAATCATCTAGATTAAAATATGTTTGGTCTTTTTCAAATTTCTTCTCATATTTGTCTTTATTTAGTATCTCTTAGAAATAGTTTCATTATCCCTCCCCTACCCCTTTGAAATTTGATAGTAATTTTTTTAAACTGTCAGCAATCGTCTCATCTAGATTAATTTATGTTATTTAATTATATTTATTCATTTTATTTAGGGATTAATAAAGAAAATAAAACTGGAAGAAAATTTCATTTTATTTGCTCTAATTACAGTTCAATCATATTTTCATTTAATATTTCTGTATTATAGTTTTTACTATACCATTCTCACACAAGGAAGGAACTGGTTACTATTCACTTTTAACACCTTGTGAAGGAGTGCACTCGTAAATACATGACCAAAGATATGTGAAAAAGATGTGATCCCCCAAATGCACACTTTATTCTAAACCAGCACTATTCAGGTGGCCCCGATCACAATTTCTTACACATATCTTTATTATTGTTCAGTATATTATAGATATCTAATTACTACAATTTAATTGATAAATGTTAAATTTACTGCTCTCACAACTTTGACACAAACCACTTGATGGAATGGATATTAATATTTTTTACTAGTCATTCATTAAATTGGAGATTATCTACATGTCTTTGGTTATATGTTTATGATTACACTCTCTTCAGATGTTAAAAGTATATAGTCATTACCTAGCATGGGGATGATTTAGTGAAAATTACACTACAGAAATATTATTCATTAATTGGATTATATCTAGCTAATGAATGACTAATAAAAATTATTAATATACTTTTTATTTGAAGTTTTTTTTTTAAAAAACTACATGCTCCTTTTATCATCTTTTTTTAGTTTTAGTTAACTCTATGTGTCACATGATCACCATCATGCGATGTTTAGTGGTTTAATATCAATCCTGCCCAATAGGAATATGGTGACTGCGGTTATTAAAGAACCAAAGACACCAAAAAGTATGGATGCTGAACTGAGTTCAGATCTATACAACTATACAAGCTAATGAGCTTGAATTGAAAATATTATTGGGTTTTCATTTTGATCAAAGCTTTATAATTGCTAATAAGGTAAAAGGTGGCTGCTGGATGATTGCCCTGGATCCTAAGATCTAGATGCAGTGCTCTCAGATTCAAGACTCCTTACTGATGATTAGAAACTAGTCTAGGAATGTTGGATGAGTAAGTATTAGATAGGGATTTTATGCACAAACCTTCTTATACCCATTGATTACTCTGACTTATACTGAGTGGTGCTAATGTATGGAAAGTTTAGTTTCTGTGTAACTGTATATACATATAAATAGTTAAACATGGGGTGTGTGGAATTTTTTTTAGACAGTTTAACTATTAAGATAATTGAATGTCTTTACTACTCAGGTGTTTATAAGATCAAATGTCAGAACTAGGAGGGCATTTTACCAGTGCATAAAATTTCTAACAAAACATCATAAAGGAATTTGAGGAAATTCCAACCAGCATATACAATCCATTAATGGTATTATTGAATCCTTCAGTTGATATTCTTTGTGCATAACTACATCATAAATGGAATTTACAGACACTAACCTATCTAAATGTGTGCAAATACAAATAATAAAGCCACATAATTAATGACTGTTAAATTTATAACTGCAATGGCAGAATAATTTGATTTAAATACCTATAAAAAGGCATGGAAGTATTATTTTTAATTTTTTTAAATTTTTTTTTAATGTGACATTGGAATAAAATTATTTATTTGTTTAATTTATTAATCAATAATATCTACTTATGAAGCTGTGTGGTTTGGTACAATGCTAGAGTGGTAAATTCTGGAGCTTAATGTTCAAGGATCAAACCCAGTTCTATCATTTCTAGTGTTCAAACCTCTTATGAACAGCTGAACAATAATGTCATGTATTATTATTATCTACTTATGCATTTCAATGATTGGAGATTACTAAAGATTAGACTTATATTAATTAATGTTTGGAATGTCATGTGATATTCAAGTGCCTGATGGACTGAATGTGACTCAGGAATCCTTAGTTCTTGAGTCCATTACCCTACTGGTACTTTAATTTCACAGGATATGATTATAATATAGGTTTAAAATTGAGATGCTATATGAAAATCATGTACAATAGAGTGTGATTATAAATTTATTTAAACGCACATTGATTACGTAAATAATATTCATTAAGGCTGTAGCCTCAATCACATGCGTATAAAATGCGATAGTAGTAGGGACCTCTACAGGTCTTAAATCACAAGCTTACTCTTTGGAAGAAAAGAGGGGAACCCTTCTTTACTTCAACCTACTTTCTATTTAAATAGGTAAAGGTGAAACGGTTCGATCGAACCACTTCAGCTTCACCTATTTAAATAGAAAGTAGGTTGAAGTACAGAAGGGTTCCCCTCTTTTCTTCCAAAGAGTAAGCTTGTGGTTTAAGACCTGTAGAGGTCTCTATTATCGCATTTTATATGCATGTGATTGAAGCTACAGCCTTAATGAATATTATGTACAATAGAGTGGCAAATACTACTGATAGTGATTAAATATTATTGCTTGTTTGTAATACTCTGTTTACCTAACACATGTAACTAGGCAGAGAATGTAAACAAACATACTATTTCATTTTAGTGATGCATTTGACACATTAATATTTTGCATTTATATGTGTAAATAAAATTTATAGAACATTCAAGTTGGTCACCATTATACTGTTAATTTAAATTTGATCACTGCTATATTTGCATGGGTTGGTGACATTATTCCAAGGGAGCTGAAAATAGAAGTTATTCCCCAAAATGCAAAGTATTTTAGACAGTAATTTGTCAATTATTTTTAATGTAATCTGGTAGCACTAGCAAAGAAATGTGTTGACATGTTGATTGGAGTTGAAATCTTATCACATTTATTTATAATATATGTAGAGGGGTTTGAATTCAGGATTTTTCAATACATTCATTCTCCAGTCCATCTCAAGAAACTCATACACATGATCACACACATATGAAACAAATACATGACCTCCAATATATATATTTCATGCAGAAACAACATTCATCAATTGGGCCAGATCATAATCTCTCATACATATATATAATTAGTGCTCAGTTCATATTAATATAGCAATTCCTTAAACATTAATGGACAGGCTTCAATCTTCTCACTCTTCCAACTAATCAAACATCCATTTCATTGAAAAACCAACAAAGGAATGTTCAAAGCCCTTATTGGATTTGATATTAATGTCTCACTCATGAAAACATTGTCAATCAAACCTCTCATTATTGAACATTATGTATCCATATATATATATTACTAGGAGATCATGATTGAACATTATGTATCCATATATATATATTACTAGGAGAGGGATTGACTAAACTTATACTAAGATGTAACTGATTTCCCAAGTAGTATGTAATTCTAAGGTAGCATGTAATTGTTTACATTGAGTGTTTCTTATAATATAAACAGAGCATTATGGTCTGGCCCAACTGATGAATGCTGGTTCTGTATGAAATACATATATTGGTAATCATGTATATTTTTCATGTGTGTGATCAAGTGTATCAGTTGTTTGAGATGGAGAGGATGACGAACTAGACTGAAAAATTCTGAATTCAAATCCCTCTATTTACATTATAAGAAACATTAAGTAAAAGCAAGTTACAAACTGTTTTAGAATTATACATTTATTTATGTTCTGGATGAAACCTTCTCCAAAATTAATCCAGTTTTCCCATCCCATAGCTTTTCATCCCCACACCATAAAGTGATATATGTATCAAGATACTCATATATCAAATATAAAATATGTGTAAGATGAAACTGCAGATTTATTATCCACATTTATTACTCATATTTAATGTTGATTTGTCATAAAATTCAAGATTTTTACAACAGTCAATATATCCACAAGTTGATAGTGGATTTTTTTACTCTGCAGTAAATAACCACTAACTAATTACTAATGGATGATCAATTAGCTAAAGAATCAAAAAGTTGCTTGGGAAATCATATGTTTTTAGAAAAGATTTATATTTGAGTTATTACATATAACTACTACTCTGTGAAAGGAGTAGAATGCAAGCTGGTATGCTGAGAACTGACAATGGTTGAAATTGATAATGATGATGTTCAAATGAATAACTTTTTTCTCATGACTAAAAATACAGAAATATGTGTTTTATTGTTTTACCCTTATTACATAAAAGAATAGTATAGTACATTCAACTATATAATAAAGTTTGAAATAATAGTGCACATTCTTCTGTATTGACCATAGAGATTAGTAGTTTGAACCTTTAATATGCCAAATCATTTGCATTAAGAATTCCGCTGAATAAAAAATTATATTTTAATTTATAAAGAGTATTTTAAGGAATGAATGAGGATACTTTCATGTTTTGACTAAAGAAATGTATTAGCAAAGATAATGTAATGTAACTATCAATTACTACAGTCAATTTTTAACTTGTCGCATATGAGATGTGACAGTTAATGTGTTTTTTTTAGATATTGTGCAATAGTACTGACTTTAAATCACTCTTCTATGGCTATCTGTACTGACATTTCTGTAGATTATTTTAAAATGCCAAAAACTATGACTTAATGAATATTGATTGATTAATTCATAAGAAAAGACTGAATAGTCTCAATATTTTTCAAACAGTCCATAAAGATGAAAGCATATTTAATAGTACTGCCATGTGGTTTCCATAGTATTTGTGAGATCACTTTGACATAATTTTTGGAATAACAAAAAATATTATTTTTGCCTTATTTATTAAATATTTCTGATTATTTTTAGATAATTAATTTAATAATTATTTAAAACCAAAAGAATACTTGTATACACTTAGATTTTATTTGTATAGGTTTTATTTTTAAAAACAGAAGTTAATAAATTTGACTGTGATGTTAACAAAATAAAGTACAGTTCAGACAGTCATCACACTTTGTGACACTGATCACATGACTCCATTACTGACACTATGTAGGATCTTTTGAGATATTCTAAAAATTATAAAGCAATTTAAGTGTTTTAAAGCAAAATTAAAAAAATAATTGGAGATTAACGTATATTTGTGTTTTAAAAATAAATTTTATTCAAAAAGATTTAATCAATTCTCTGAAGTCATTTATTTAAACAGCTTTCTTGTCCATTGATGAATGATGAAAATATCCTTTGATCTCACTATGAACTCATACTTTCAATATTTGCAAAAGTCAAATATAGTTTTTTAAAATGTTTTTCATTTGTAAAGTTAAATTTCTAAAAAAAATAAGACCAGTTTATTGAATTTTCATATAAAATAAAGATGTTATACTGAAATCAAAGATTGAATATTGACAAAAAATACCACCAGGGCTAATGATAGAAAGAGGTTTAAAATAAACAATTTGCTTTAGTAGCTCACAATAGCTTTTTTGTCTTGGGGGTTATTTAGAAATAAAGTAAACTCAATACAAATTATGAGATCACTAAAATAAGTCATTTATTAAGACTGTCAATAATAATTGATAGTTAGCTAATAATACTACTACTGCTAACATACTTCTCTAACCATTACACAGAAATATTGCTACTCATTCATTTGTTCACATAATAGTTAATCCATGAAAATATTTAACCTGTAGCTATAAATATTTACCATGCTTAGACCAGATTTGATGGTGTATTGTTTCAAAGCCTTGTTAAGCAATTTAAATAATAATCTACACACTCTTATGACATATGATTTTGTATTTTACTATAATTCGAAGTATTATTGTTATTCATATATGTGATGCAGTGTGACTTTTTTTTGGAGTCAGAAATCTCTCAGCCACTATGCCCAGATAAATCTGTTATCCACTTTACCTTCCTTTTTTATATCCCACATTAATTTTTTCACATATTCTTCTCTATCCTGATCCATCCCATTTTCACAACATAATCTTTGTCAACTCCATGGCCTTTATATCTAAATCCCCCTTATCTTTCCCTAAAGCCAGCATAAAAAACAATAACCCCTTTCTGTATAATCACTTTCCTTATATTTATTCTTCCACAACTTCATTACTTTTACCCTTTCTGCTTGCAGGCACTTACATTTAATTAACAGATGCCTAATATTTTCTATGCATTCTTTACACAACTTTCAGACTAAATCACCCATATTTTTCCATTTATGATTATATTCCTTTGTTGCTAAAGTTTCCTATGAAAACCTCTGTATTCTGGTGCCATCTATAGTAAGCTTGAGAAATCAGTAGTCACCAGATGGCAGTGCACTTCAGTTACTATTCCAAAACAGTATATATATACTGTTTTTTTAAAGAGGATAAGTATAGGTACTATTGTCCTACGGGCATTTCTAAAGTTTGTTTTGCTTTTTTTATAAACATACATTCACATTTAACCATATATATTGTAAATAATTTAAAATTAAATATGTTTTTTCCAAAAATAAAATTTTTCCGTTTCATAAAATGGTAAAAAAGGTTCTGAGTTCCAATGACAATAGTCATGGATTTTATTTTTGGTGTAATATCTTATCATCCAGCTACCTCAATCTATCTTCAGTTAGAAAGAACTTAGCATACATCTCATAAAAGAAATGACATTAAGGCTTCATTATCAAATAATAAAACCCTTACATAATTTATATAATTGCATGGATATACATAAACCACATGTTATTAGGATTTTATTATTTGACAATTTTAAACATAAGTCCTGTGCAATTTAGTAGAGTGTTAGACTTTGGAATGTAAAATCCTAAGATCGATTCTGGGACAGATCCTTCTAATTCTTGAACGTCTTATGAAGTCTCAAGCAATAAAGCCCTTCAAGTATATTAGAAGTTATTTCTAATGTTTATGAGACAAGCATTAGATGTCAAAGTAAACTGGCTTAAACAAATGGCAAGCGATGTTGGTCAAAAGTTATTCTAGTGATCATAGGTAGGACTTGGCTGAACTTTTTGGGTCGCTGATGCTAGCCTTTAAAAAATATACAATTTTAAAATTATTGAAAAGGATCACTTAAAAGGATCTACAGAACAAAGTAATGGGCCAAATATGTTTTTAAGAAAAATATTATTTTCAAAGTAATATGTGCCTAATTTTATTTCAGTGCTTAAGGCAGGTATCTCGCTGTCTGATTTATAGTGCCATTTCCGTTTATAATAATCGTAGTTATTTAAGTCTCTATACTAAGCTTCGGGCAGTAAACATAATATGTAACATTTTTATATGGGTGTCATATAAATAAATAAAAATCTAAGAAACTCTGGGGTAAAATATAATTATATCACCGCAGTTCCTCTTTGACCCATTTTAATACCTTTTAAACATTTATAATGTTTAGAGAAACCGTCTTAAATAATCGAGCCCCTTATATCATTAAGACCCATACGTATAATGCTTATAAATATGCCATATACTCACAAAGTTTTAAATCAGAATTTAATAAGTTATCTTATTTATTACAATTTTCAAAGATTGGTTTAACATTTCAAAGCACTAAAATTATTTTATAAATAAGATTTGATTTTTCAGAAACCTTTTAATAAACAAAAAACCCATGCAAATTTTAAAATTCAATACTTACTCAGACAGTTGAAATATTCCATTTCTATAAAGTAGTAAATTAATACTTTTTAAGTCATTTAAAAAAAAAGAATCTTATGATTTATTTCTCGGGAGTTCATAAGAAGTTCATTGCCTCGAGAGTCTGTACCTGTTCTGTCGCGCGATTACTATACTAAATCATAGAAAACATTAGTTATTCTCATCAGGAAATTAAATGTTGAATAACAAGCTGCTAACTTAAAACTGAAATGAAATGATAGTTGTTAAATTAATGAATTAATATGATATAAGGGACTCATTAACGTTTATGACGTAGCTTTGGTATCCAACGCTAGAAGAGAGTAACAAATGACAACGAGGATGATTAGATGTTTATTCTGGTGATTAGCATTTGCTCTAATGTTTAGAAACTCTAGGTAGTTTCAGGCAGAAAACTTACATACATTCTTTATTTTAATAAAGATTATAAATAAAAATGACACTCAAATAGAAAAGAACATATTAAGTATTAATATTTTTATTGATCATTCATTATCCTAAGGATTATCAGCTTAATGAATAATATTTCTGTAGTGCAATTTTCATTACATCACCTTCACACAAAATATGGTTTGGTTTCTATCGGTTTTTAACATCTTATGGGAGGGGGGGTGTTATCAGCAACATATGACCAATGACATGTGAAAAAATGTATGATCCCCAATATATATATATTTTGTGCTAAATCGGTACTCATTATAATGTTGGCCCAAATCACAATCTCTTACATACATCATTTTTACATATAGTCATATGTTTATATGATTACACCTCTAAAAGAAGTTAAAAATGGATAGGCACTAGTCCATATCTTGCATGAGAATAATGTAGTAAAAATTGCAGTACAGAAATATTAATATATTAAATAGTTTAAGAAAATCTCATGTTGTTTGCAAAATTGATGTCATAGTGTTTTGTAGACATATCTGAGTAATTTACCAGTTACATATCTCTAATACTTATCAAATTTTATTGATAGGGTTAATAATTCAAGATTTAATCCCAGCTATGGTGAGAGAAGTAAAATACATCCTGAGTATTTAATCAATTACATATCTCTAATACTTATCAAATTTTCTTGATAGGGTTAAGAATTTAAGGTTTAATCCCAACTATGATGAGAAGAGATGGAAATTTGTATCATTCAGTTGATTATCCATCTGCCACATCTGTGCTGAAGGTTAGCACCTGAGATCAGAAGAATGTTGCTTTATAGAAAATGTGCAAAAACAATTAAGAGGATTCGTCTCACCAATAATTCAAGATCCGCTTTAGGATATTGAACCAAAAATCTCTTCAAATAATCAAAGAATTATGACATAAAACACATTTCTTACAAGGTTCTGAACAATTTTTTTCCTTCAAAATCCAATGGTAAAGTTAATGGGATTTAATCTTTCTAACTGGAAACTCATATCCTGCAGATTCAGAACAAATCATGATTTGCACTCAAGTGCTTTATAAATGGAACTTTCTTGCCACTGATCTATGTAGACTAGGTCAAATGCAAACCATGAACCCCATAGTTACTGATCTATGGCTACCATAACAAAATTGAAGGACTTAATAAAGCTACTAGTGAATATATCTTCAAACTGGAATCTCTATAAGTTCTTTTATATTATATTAATACTTCAGCTGTCTAAAAAAATTCCTACATTAAATAGGCAAATAAATTCTCCATTAAGTAAGTCCCAATATGTTATTTGTTCATTATTATTATCAAACTATTTCTTGCAGTGTGATGATCACAGTTTTAAGAGCAAACTGAATACTATGTTGCTAAAACATCACATGACCACCATAGTAACTTATTAAATAATAACAATAATCTCAGTTTGGATTAAATAAATGAATATTATTTGCTTAAACATCACATGACCACCATAGTAACTTATTAAATAATAACAATAATCTCAGTTTGGATTAAGTAAATGAATATTATTTGCTTAAACATCACATGACCACCATAGTAACTTATTAAATAATAACAATAATCTCAGTTTGGATTAAATAAATGAATATTATTTGCTTAAACATCATATGACCACCATAGCAACTCATATTATTTATAGTAAATCCTTTGTATTGAAAGTGCTCAGGCAGGTAACTACAATCTATCTATTGATCTGTGTCATGGCATTAATGCTGGCATTATAAAATATGTTTTTGAATTTTTTGTAATTTTATAAATAAAATAGTTCCACCTGATTTTGGAAGGTTTTCATTTTTACTAACATAAATATTTAAAAAATTCTGCTCATATTTTGATAAATGTTGTATGCTGGCTTATAGTTTCTACTCTGTATTAGATACATCTCAAACTTTATAAGCAAAAATTATCACAACTTTATTTACAGGTCCCAAATTTTCAGCATTCACAAATTTAATTTAACAATACCCACTTTAGATAAATGCATTAATGATATCTAATCATTTAGTAGACTAAAAATTATAATATTTCTAACCGAGATATGCACTGTAAGGATAAAGGTACCAACTTTTTAATTGACATAAAAACATGGACTAATTAATCCAACTTTATCACTTTTCCCACGTGTAATATCCTTTTCAGTTATATTTAAAACTCCATTACATTACACAATCTTAAATATGATTGTCCTTAATCATGTGTGCTGGAGAGGAAATTTTAAATTTATCTAAAAACTATCCGATACCATACACATCCTGTAATAAATTTAAATATTGTTTCCATTTCTAAATCTTTTTCAACTTTAAACAATTTCCTGTGTCTTAAACTATAGCTCCATTGATCTATTATTATATAAACATAGTGAGGTTTGATGTTGACTTTCTTTTGATAGGATATTAACATCTTCAATAACATAGGTTTTCCTTATTTAATTGCTCATAATTTTATTCCTTTTTCTAGCACATTTTATAATCAAAAAGCTCTTGGCAAAGATCACTCCAAAGTCATAAATCCATTGAGTTATCATCTAATTCTTTAGAACATTACAACACCTTATCTGTCTTTTTTCTAATTAATCCAGTATAAAATTATTTCAATAATTTTCACATGGTGTGTTTGTCTGAGACGAAATTACATTTTAATTCAAATCATAAAATAAATTAAATTCTAGAACAATATGGCATTTTTAAGTTCTCTTTTTCTAATTCCCCTTCAGCTGGAGTTGCTTTCCTAATTAATAAAAGATTTTCTTTTAGTGCTTGCAGAACTCTCTATTTGATTAAAGATTTATTGGTTTTAGACATTAAGATTAATAATACACCAATCATTATTATTTATGCTAATAATAATAATGTTGTCTTATCTACAATTTAATAAAATTAATGCTTTACTTCCTAATACTTTATCTTCAGCTATCTGCTTTGGGGATTTCAACATGGCTTACAATAAATTCAATACAAGATACTTGCCTTTATTAAACAGACTTTTTTTGTGTGATGAAGGCTTTTTCCCTCCAAATTTTTTCTCGTTCTACACTCGTCAATATAAATCTCTCATTGACCCTTTGTTATTACACTCCTGATCTTCATCATGATTTAGAAGCAAAATTACAACTAGTCCCTTTCTCAGACCACCTTGTCTTGTTATTATCTCTCAATATTATCTCTTCAGCTTTCACTTCATCTCATTTTAATAGAATAATTCACTTACTCAATAAAGCACACACACTAGAATGGATTTTCTCTGAAGTTTACATTCTCTTTAGGAAAATTAATATTTTATTTCTGTCTCCACTTCATGCATGGTCAATCTTTGTTGGAATTCTTAGTTATTTTATTAGCACCCTTCACTAAGAGAACTAAGGGTCCAAATCATCTCCTTCATGAACTTGATGATATTGGCAGTAAACTCAACCATCTATCTTCAATGCATGGATCTGTGATAAGCAGAGAGGGCTTGCCCAATACATTGCTATTAAAAAGGCAAAAATTTTTATTTATGGGCAGCATAATTGGACATGCAGCTACATACATTGGGCCATTGGTGGATCCAAAAGGTGCACTCCTTCTATGGTCTTGGCTGATAACATAAACTATGGTGGACCTAATATGCTGTTTAAAATTAATGAATATTTCCAAAACAAGCTTCAAGCACAGCAATTTAGCATTGGTAGTATATGGAATGTCAGTGATAATTATGAACAACATAATATTACTGCCAATGATATTTTTCATTGCTTGGCTGCATATCCTGAAAGTACACACCCTGGTTACATGGCATTCCATGTTATGTGCTTGTTCATCTCAGTCATTTCACTGCACCTATAACAATAATCTAATAGATGTTTGGTTGGTGATTTTTAAGTTATCCTGACCTCTATCCTATTGATCTCGTTCCTTTTTTAAAGGGAATCATTACTCCTTTGTCTCTAAACAATATTTGTCCTATTTTTATACTCCTATACTCATTAAGTGTATTGAGTCTATTGTTAACTTTTCCCCACATTTCTAAATATTGGTTTGCTAAGAAGGGTGAGTTGGGCAATGCTTCTTGTTGAGCATATTCAAGCACATAGAAGATCTTTTCCTATTGCTGATCAACTTGACTTTTCTTCTGCTTTTGATTTTGTCATAACTTCCATTCTTTTTGACTTGCTTGCTGAATATTCTGTCCCAATGGTCTTCACTAGGATTATTGCAAATCTTTTCCTTACCAGGTCTGTATTAACATCTTTAGATGATTGTCTTGGTCATGGGTTTAGACCCCATATGTCTATTTCCCAAAGGTCTCCACAAAGCATTCTCTGCTTTATTAGCTATATCAATCCTCTTTTGATCGACATTGAAAAAAACCTGCCTGGAATATATGTGCCTGCTTTTGGTGAGGAAATACATAATATCTTTTATGTGGATGGTGTCACATTTTTCCTTCCTTCACTTAAGTACTTAATCAACTTTACAAAAGATTTTAGACAGATATTTACTCAAATTTAAGCTTCAATCAAATCTTTCCATTGGAAATCTTTAACATGGAAAAAAAAATTTAAATCTGATGTCATTTTTCCATCTCAATTCACATCTAGACCTCAAAAATTTCTTGGTTTTCCAATTGCCTTACCAAAAATTGCTATGAGGAAAGAAATGCAGCTTTCAATTTTGGAC
Source organism: Epiperipatus broadwayi (assembly GCA_028023455.1). NCBI lineage: Eukaryota > Metazoa > Onychophora > Udeonychophora > Euonychophora > Peripatidae > Epiperipatus > Epiperipatus broadwayi. The sequence continues at coordinate 747,988 of JAQFVV010000025.1, read as the reverse complement.
AAACTCAAAAGTATTGCTAATTCTCTATCTTCAATTTATTTATTATTACCTGGAAAAGTTGCACTTCTTAATATGTTAGTTTTTCCCAATATCAATTATTTTTTATCTATCATTAAGCCTATTTTATTTTTTCAAAATAGTATAAATTCAATATATTTTAAGATTTTCTGGAGAGGGAAATGTGCTTCTATCAGTCTATTTGAGTTGCAGAAACCCAAAAGAGCTCAATGGCCTTGGTTTTTATTCTTTATTTACTTTTTATGTTCAGAAGGCTATTGCTTTTCTTAGATCTTTTCATCTCACATACTACAGATAGATAAAAATTTTCCATTTGAACCTACAGACACTCCTCTTCCATTTCTTGGAAAGTGAATATCCAAGATTAGAGACTTTTTTGAAAATTTTTTCTACTTTTTATACATATACTTCAGAATAAGAAGAGTTATTGGGAAGTCTATAAACTGATTTATAGTAATCAAGTTTTGTCCTCAACTCTTCTTGGTTTAAATAATAAGATTTTAATTAAGAATTCTAAAAATTGGTTTCTTGAACACAAATACATTGATTTTCTTTTAAAATTTAATATTTCATCCTTACCTACTAATAATTTTTTAGTGTTTAGAAGAGGCTATCAAAATATTGACTCACATTGCCAGTTTTGCTTCTCAGATGATGAGACACTTCATCATTTTTTTTTAATTGTCCTGTTCTATCTCAGATTTTTTTAGGAAACCATATTTGCAGTAGTAATAAAGATCCATTATTCTGTTTATTAATATTTTATGATAATGTCTTTTAATTTCTTCAGCAGTAATCTTTTCTTTCTGAAATATTTCAACACCACATTTGATTCTATCTCTCCAATATATTCCATTCTCTGCCATATCTTCCCACTGCACTTCTTTACAATGTCTTTAGGGTAATCCTTATTATGTAAAGGGGGATTTATCTCTCTCACAAAAACCATGCTGAAGTTTACCATGAAAGTCTTTTTAAGAAGTCTTTCATTGATCATTCACTTCAAATGTCTAGTTCAATAAAGATATTTTATATTAGTGACCCCTATAGAATCACATCCACAAATTTGAGAATATATTAATTGGTTTAAAGATCTTGCTATCATATTTTTAAAAATTGTATGAAACATTCCTAATGAAACTTTTTCATTCCATTTATATTGCATTGAGTATGGGTCCATGTTTCACATTCATGTAATGCACTTTGCAGTTTAATGTAATATGTTAGATTCTGGGATATGGGTTCTAGAATTGATTCCAGTATTAATACTCAAACTTCTTTTGGACCCTCAAGCAATAATGCCATTGAATATATTATGTATACAGCTATTGGAAAAAGTTAAAAACTAAAAAAAGGTTAAAAGTCTGAAGTGGATTTGGGCTGGACATATTGCTAGAAGAGATGATAATAGATGGGCAATTAAAATCTTAAACTGGATCTCAAGAGATTTTAAAAACCCAGAAAGAGACTACATGTGAGATGGTTGGATGAAATAAGACTGTGTGCAGGGGTGATGCAGAGAAGAGAAGTTAAAGATCAGAGATGGATTGAAACTTGGAGAAGTCTTCATCCTGCAGTGGACTGGTAATGGTTATTGATTATAATGATGCAGCTAACTTAGTGACAATAATTATTTCCCTATGATGAAATATTCTATCTATTAACTTGTTCAAAGCAGCAGCAAGGTATTGGAGTCTGTATTGGATCTCAACATCTAAATCTCCTTTTCTACTTATAAAACTACCAAGGTTTTTAAACTGATTTACATTCTCAATAAGTAATAACTTTATTTATCAAGGAACCAGTTTAGTATTAAGAGCAGTGAAGTTGATACATTGAATATAATAATAATAATAATAATAATAATAATAATAATAATAATAATAATAATAATAATAATAATAATAATAATAATAATAATAATAATAATAATAATAATAATAATAATAATAATAATAATAATAATAATAATAATAATAATAATAATAATAATAATAATAATAATATAAACAAATATTTGCAATTGGTCACAACTTTCAGTAAATAATATACAGGAAATTGTTTTGAAAAAATTCTAATCAAGGTTAGCTTATGCAGAGTTTATCAGGTTGGAAGGATGTTATGAAGAACATAGGGATTTCCATTAAATGCATTAAATATTAAAAACCAGGTCTTCATTGCATGATTTATAATGTTAAGATTTTGATGATTACTTTATAATATATATATATCTTTGATCATCAATGATCAGTGGACTGGGCACAGATTACTCAATTTTTGCCCAACCATTAAGAACAAACTCCATTGAAACTGTAATTACTTTTCTCAACAATCTAAAAATGCCAACCCAAAGCCAGCATTTAACTAAAAGTTATCTAGTTTCTGAACCTACCCTGACACCTCTCTGAGGAGTGCCAAAGCACGAAACCATGGTCATGAGTTTGGGAAGGGGTTCCTGACAGAGATATTTTAAATGATTTTTCTGGCTAAGCATTTAACACAAAGCTTGTTGAGGAATTGGCAATCCTCATTGTTTATAACTTACAAGCTTAAGAAAATAGGGTCATGTGATCTATGACTCTTATTTTGACTATGTAATTACTTTTGTTTTGATCAGTTATTATTTTCTCAATTCAACCTTACCATTAACTATTTATGTGATTGACTGTGTGTTTCAACTCCAATTTTTTTTGCCAATCATTGAACTACAGTTGTAAATCATATTAAAGTCATCATATAATTGCAGGGCAAGACCAAGTAAAAAACACATCTAGAATTAAAAATACATTCTCAAGATAGAAGGCATCTATCTAGTGGTGCTTAACATCATTCTAGAAGTCATGTTAAAAATATTACTTCTTGTACCAGTGTAAGGCATTCAAGTAACATATCATAACCTTACACAAAGAGGAGATTCAATTTTCAAATCTCAAATCCTCACAACGGACACCGCTCATCATATATAGCTTTAAGACAATAAATAAAGTTTTAAGTTTCTACACATAGATAAACATTTCCTTATTTTAAAAGCTATCCAAATACATATGTGAGAGCTTGATAAAACTTACTTGAATAAATTAAGTATTAAAAAAATTGAAGATAAAATAAGTAATTTCTCATCACTTAAATTATATGAAATTACAAGAGCGTTAATTTTTAATTCCATTGTTTCAGGGATTATGGCATACTATGCACCCTGGCTAGCCCTACATAACAAAACAATACTCAGAATAAACCAGATTGCAAAGAAATATGTCTGGGGTAGAGCTTCAAGATGGATCTCGATATCAACTTTGTAGATGCCAAAAGAAAAAGGAGGTCTTGGCCTGATTGATCCAGGGCTATACGTATCCAAGGCAAGTACATTTATTAATTTAATTAAAAGTCAATTTCTTGGGCCTTCTGTTGATCTTGCTGGCACCTTTAATGAAATAGGATGTAAAGGAAGATCTTTTATAGCTATTCTGTTCATTGCTTATAGGGATCTACAGGATGATATGAATGTGCCCAGTTTGGAAAATATTAAATATAAAGACTTAAGTGATCATTTTAAAAGGCATGGCAATGCATGGCTTGTTCCCAACAACTAAGGTTCTAAATGAAAGACTACATATGAATTTAGACCCAGTCTGTTCACTGTGCAAATCTGGTAATGAGACTTTTCAGCATCTATTTGAAGAATGTTCGGCATTTAGGCAGATAAGAGCTAAAGTGTTCCACAGGCCAATCTTAAACTTAAAACTTTTGCTCAGTCAATACATTAAGAAATTTAACCCTCACAATGCAATGGTGACTGTGCATACCCTTAAGACAATATGGTATATACTATGTACTATGACATTTGACAACAAGAAATTTAACTGGCTGAAAAAACTCGATAGCGATTGGGAAACTTATTTCAGTCAATGTTTGAGATACTTGCCAAGGAAGATGATGAATCGAATCTGGGGTGGTCCAGGAATAACTCTGTGTGAGATTCTTGAATAGAGGTTTAATTCTTATGTGTGGCTTATTCCTTAGGCCAATTAATCATTTTGTTACATGCTTTGCTCATTTGAGTTGCATGTCTTAGAATCTCCTTCTGGTACAGTGATACAAGTCAATCTCCTTGAGTTTAGGATAACTAATTAATTGCCTGCAGATTTTTTGTCTTAATTGTGGAATTTATCAAATTCTTTGTGTTTTGGTATACAAAAGAGTAACATATTTATCATTTGTTTAATTACTTGTATCAATTGTAAATATTTATTGTGTTAATAAAGGTTTTTTATTTAAAAAAAACAACAACCTCATAATAGAAATATTCAAGAACGTCAGTTTTTTAATAATTTGCTTAGAAGGAAACTTAACAAGAAAAAAAAATCTATCATTAATTATTGCGATTTGTTAATGAATTATAAAATCATTATTAATAATAGATGCACAGAATATACTCCAACATTCGACATAAATTTTCCTTTACCAGACTTTAAATATTATTATTGAAAACTTAAACAATTTTTTAAATATGTAAAATTAAAACAATATTTAAAAGAATGATTTTGATTTAAAACATAACATTCATATTTTTTATTTTAATATTGAATTAAGTTATTTTGGAATGTTGTAAAGAATTTTTCCAAGAAATATTAAGTTTTATTCTACAACTGTATACATGTTTTTTAATCCGTAAAATTAAAAAAAAAATTATAATGTTTAAAATGAATGACTTTGATATATAAAACTTAGTCCTTATTTTTTATTTTAAACTTATAAAAATTGAATATAGTAAAAAAATATCATGGAAATGTTAAATTGATAATAAAGTTTGTTTTTAGAAAAACAGATAAACATGCACTTAATTAATTAACGTTGTAATCATAAATTATCGAGGTTATAGCCTCAGTAAATATTACTTAATTAATTAACGCAATTATAATTAGCGAATTAATGCATATGCACTTAATTATGTAACAATGGTTGTAATACTTAGTCTGAGTGACGTCATGGAGCGAGAAACTATTTAAGCCAGGTTTAAAACATGGGAGAAAAATTGATGTTCCAGGATTTATTAGTTGCTTACTAAAATATCACATGACCACCAAATGGTAAAAAACTTTTTATAAAGTAATGCCAACCAGTTCAGCGTTAATAATCAGTGAATTCAATAAGATGTGTGCATAAAATTCCTATCTAATGCTTATTCTTCCATCCCCATATTACTTTCTAGTATGTGATTTTCATCGAGAAGTCTTAGATCTGAAAGCACTGTACCTTGATCTTTGGTTCTAATTCAACCTCCAGCAGTCATCTTTTACCTATTTGGTTAACTATAAGGCATGAATATACAAGAATATGTTCAATCCAAGCTAATTTACTTGGATAGTCATACAGATCTGAACCTAGATCATTATCTATACATTTTAACATCTTTGCTTTTTTAGTAACCATAGTCCCCATCATCCTCACATGCCCAATACTTTCTATGCATATACATGGTGTTAAAACAATAGCAAACTTTGGTAGTTATGATTTATACCAGTCATAGTAATCAATGATTGTTAGCATCTATTGATTATTATGACATAACTTTATCTTTCTTATTGCATTGCCAAATTCATATAATATCAATACCATTTATGTTCTCCATTACTTTTTACAATGCTTTTTTACAACCCAATATTGACAGTTTTGATTGCCCCAGCAATCTTTTTCAGAACTATAACAAACACAACACAAATATGTGAATACAAATATATATGAACATATAATTTTACATTTATATATTTACATATATTTAGATACCCACATATATCTTTATATACCTCTTTATATAATTATTACCTTTTTATATATTATACATTTTAATCTTTTTGTATTTTATATTTATCAATCAATACTTTTTATAATTATATATATATTATTTTTATTTTATTTATTTAATTCTTATTAATGTTTTTAATCTTTAACTTTAACATTACATATTCATATTTTTATATTTTACATTATTATTATTATTATTATTATTATTATTATTATTATCATTATTATTATTATTATTATTATTATTATTATTATTATTATTATTATTATTATTATTATTATTATTATTATTATTATTATTATTATTATTATTATTATTATTATTATTAACATTCAATATGTATAATTTTTTTAACCTATAATATTATTTTTTAACATATTTTTATACAACCTTCTACTTATATTTCCAAATCTTAATTTCTATCAATTCAAACTATTACATTTTACAGTTATATTTTAGAAGCTCCCTCTTTCTACTTTTTATATTACTAAATCTATTTTTTTTATTATTTCAACATTTTTTTCAGACCCAAATCTCTATTTAATATTGACTTAATATTATTAATATAAATAGCTTCTTTTACTTTTCTATCCCTTTTATTATTTGTAAATTGTATCATCTTTATACAATTCTTTCCAAACTCATATCTTATTTCTAATATATGTAAAATTTTTGAAGAAAGTGCACAATTAAGACCAGTTATTAATGGTAATAGTTCATATTATGACAAAGTATCTAAATGATTGGAAAATAAGATGTTAAAGAAATATATTAATATTACCTGTTCATCATATATAAAAAATAATAGTTTTAATAAATGAAATTAAAAATATAATAAATAAATATAGTAATTATAATTTAACAATGATTAAAATGGATATTGTAACAATGTATACAAATATTAATGTGAAGAAAGCAATAGATATAGTAATTAATAGATATAAAAAGAATAATAATAATAATAAAAATATACTTATATTAAAGGAGATTATAAAAATATGTTGTAAAGAAATATAATTTTAATTTAATAAGATTTATAAAGAAAAATAAGGTTTATTAATAGAAAGAGCATCAAGTGGAGTATTGAGTAATATTTACATGAAGAGTTGGAGAAGTTAATGTTAGTGCTAATGCTCCAATCCTTATTAAAAGTTCATGTAGATGATTATTTATTGATATTTAATAAAACACAAAGATAGGCAAATTTATTTATTATCATCATCATCATCAACAAACATTATCAATCCACTGCAGGAAGATGGTCTCTCCAAGTTCAATCCATCTTTTCCTATCTTTAGCTTCTCTTCTCCACAACACCCTTGCACACTTTCTTATTTCATCCATCCATTTCACGTGTGGTGCCTTTCTGGGTCTTTTAGAATCTCTTGGAATCCAGTTTAAAATTTCAATTGTCCATATATTATTATCTTTTCTAGCAATATGTCCAGCCCAACTCCATTTCAGTCTTTTAATTTTTTCAATGAGGTCAGTAACACCTGTTTGTTGTCTTACCCATACATTGCATTTTTGATCTCTTTTTGATACTCCCAACATGCATCTCTCCATACTTCTTTGAGTCCTCTGAAGTCTCTGTATTGCTTTTCTATTAAGTGTCCAAGTCTCAGATCCATAAGTAAGAACTGGCAAAACACATTTATTAAAAACCTTCCTTTTCAAACACATAGGCATATTTCCTTTTAGTATAAAGTTATTTCTACTAAAAGCACTCCAACCAAGTTTAATTCTATGATTAATTTCATCCATTATGTTTCCATCTGTATTAATAATCTGACCAAGGTATTTGTAACTGTTAACTTCTTCTAACTCATCATAATCAATCTTTATTTTCATATTTTGAGAAAATCTATTAAACATTACTTTAGTCTTTTAACATTTATCTTTAGTCCTACTTTCCTACTTTCATTTGATAATTCCTGCATCATTTCCTGTAACTCTAAAGCATTATTTGCAAAAACAACTCTGTCATCTGCAAAATCTAAATGACTTAAATAATGTCCATTTACTTTCGCTCCTTTCGCTTTCCACTTTAATCCACAAAATACTTCTTGCAGCACTGCTGTAAAACGTTTTGGAGATATGGAACCACCCTGTCTTACACCCTTTTCAATGATGATTTTCCAACTATCATTAGGTAATCTAATTGTTGCTGTTGCATTTTTATAAATATTCTTTAAAATAGGACAATATCCTGGATCTACAACTTGATGATCCAATGCTTTAATCACCGAAGAAATATTTATAGAATCAAATACCTTTTCATAATCTACAAATCCTAAGCATAATGGCAACTCATATTCATTTGTCTTTTTTATAACTTCTCTCAATACCTGGATATGATCTACTGTACTAAAACCACTTTTAAATCCAGCTTGTTCTCTTGGTTGGTGGAAATCCAGTGTTTTCTGTAGACGAGTTGTAATTATCTTAGTAAAATTTTTGTATAAAACTGATAAAAGACTGATAGGTCTGTAATTTATAATATCTTTTTTATCACCTTTTTAAAATATTAATATTAATACTGCCTTCTTCCAATCATCTGGTACATCTTTATCATTTAGACATTTGGTATATAACTTTGCTAAAACATTTTCTATTTCTTCACCTGCTTCTTTTAATATATCAATTATAATTCCATCATTACCTGGAGCCTTCTCTTTCTTCATAAATTTAATTGCATGTCTCATTTCCTCATTCAAAATTCTGGGCAATTCGGAAGATATAATAGGTATAGGAGGCACTTGTTCTTTGTTACTATATAATTCTTGATAGAAGTCTTCTGCACATTTTATGATGTCATCTCTTTTTTTAGTAATAATGCCATCTTTTTTTTATTGCAGATATAAATTTTCTACCAATACCAAAATGTTGTTTTACACTCTTTAGACTTTTATTCTCTTCTACAGCTTTCCTTGCTAGTTCACAATTATACTTTCTTGTATCATTTTCAATTCTTTTCCGCATCATTTTACAAAATTTGAGATATTCAATCTTTTTTAATGCATCATTGTTGTATATCCTCATATTCATTCTTTGCTTCATAAATTCTCTAGTCTCAGTAGAAAATCTGTTGGTCAATTGCTGCTTCTTTTTACCAGCGATCTTTGTTGCAGTTTTTAAAGTGTATCAGTTATTTTCTTATTAATGTCATTCAAATCTGAATCATATTCAAAATCTACTAATACTTGAAACGGATTTGTAAGTTATAATTTAAATTCATTAGAATGTTTCCAGAGATTAAGAATTATCAACTTTAAATATTGTTTTTCTTAATAATTTTTGTATCTCTAGTTTTGCATTAACTTGTATCTTACATGTTACTAATCGATGATCACTTCCTGTGTTAAATTTATCAAGAACTTTACAACTTGAAATATGTATTTTTTGTTAGTCAAAATACTTTCCAATTCTGCTGTACCTTCATTTGGATGCTTCCATGTCCATTTCCTTTTAACATTTTTCTCAAAAAAAAAAATTCATAATATAAAGTTTTTCTTTTTCTGCAAACTCCACAAGTCTATGTCCTCTCTCATTTCTATTACCATAACCAAAATTACCTACAGCAATTTCATCTTTCATTTGTTTACCAATTCTAGCATTAAAGTCTCCCATAACAATTTTAAAATGTTGTTTACTCTGATCAAAAGCCTTTTGTACATCCATATAAAAATCTACTACTTCATCACTATGAGAACTTGTTGGGGCATAAACCTGAATTATCTGCATTTGATATCTGCTATTAAGTTGTAAAACTAATCTTGCCACTCTGTGCAATACACCATCAATCTCCACAATGTTATTCTTCCATTTTTTATTTATAATGAATCCTACTCCACTTCTATTTCTAATATTTGTGCCTTTATAATAGAGTATATGTCCACTTTTTAAAACAATTGTTTCTTCACCTTTCCTTTTAACTTCACAAAGTCCAATAATGTCCTATATAAGACTTGCAGTCTTCCTTAACTTGAAAGTGATCTTCAGTTGTAAGTACCTAAATAAAAAGTCATCATCAAATGGAAGCCTGAGTTTGCAATCAGGGGATTCTTAGCACGCTCCGCCTTCGGCCACCAACCGCTGCCTTGGTTGGTGACTTTACAGTCTCCTGGGAATAAGAGTCATGATTTATTTTTGTCTGTCATAATTGTATATATTGGAAAAAATATTCTTAAACTCGGAGGTAAAAAGCCAATAAACTCACCAATGCTGGCTAATGTGTGTTGGTGAGCAGCCCATCCATGTTTGTCTACTATATGAATATTAATAAGATGGATAAAAATATTAAATTTACTTTAGAAAAAGAGAATAATATACTGACATATTTAGATGTAAAGTTGATTAAGTCATATGAAGAAGGGAAATGTTAGATTGAAACATCAATTCATAAGAAAAGTAATATTGATAATAATATAACTAATTAGCATTCAAATACAAATATAAAATAAATGCAATACATTCTAAAATTCATAGAGCAGTAAATTCTTGTTCAAGTAAAGAAGATTATGTTAAAAAATAGATTTAATAAAAGAAGAATTTATAAAAAATAATTATTCAAATAAATTTATAAATGATAATATTAGATTAATAGAAAATAGATTATATAAATAATAATAAAAAAGAAAAAGTAGTAATAATAATATAGATAAAATTAATTATATAGATATAAAGATGGGGAATAGCTATATAGTTATGAATTTAAATAAAGTTATAGGTAAAATTAATAAAAAATTAATAATATAATAAATGTTAGAAAAGCAAATACGATTAATATTTAGAAAATAAGTATATTGCTAGTTATAATAAAAATTCAAATAAAATAAATGGAATATGTGAAATTAATTGTAAAAAGTGTCAAATTAATAATATAAAAGTACATTATGTATGAGAAACTAAGCATTCAATATATAGAATGCTATTAAACTATAAATATGAGAAAAATTCACCAATATATTTACATACCTTAGAAATAGGGCATAAGTTTTGAAAGGATTATATAAAGATGATAAATTTATAAAAATAAAAGAAGCTATTTATATTAATAATATTAAGCCAGTATTAAATAGTGATTTGGGCCTGAAAAAATTTTACATAATAAAAAAAATAGATTTAGTTATATAAAAAATAGAAATAGAGCTACTAAAATATAACTGTAAAATTAAAAAGTGAATTGATAGTAGTTAAGATTTGGAAATGTATGTAGAAGTTAGATATTGAAAAATATGTTAAAAATAAAATTATAGGTTAAGGAAAATTATATATATATTGAATGTTAATATAATGAATAATAATAATGTAAAATATAAAAATATGAATATATAATGTTAGAGTTAAATATTAAAAAAGTTAATAAGAATAAAAAAAAATAAATGAAATAAAAATAATATATATATATATATATATTGTGCCATTACAATTTAGTCATTAGCTAAATTTGTAGTAATGTGCATGAAAGAAAATGTGGAACAAAAATCATCACATTTTATATAGTCAAGGAATCTGTAGAGCACCCAAGTTTAAACCCTACAAGATCCAGTTCTAAAAGCTTAAGACAGAAAGAGAGTGGGGCAACAGTTATATTCTTTATTTGTTTGTGTGTTGATAAAAACTCAAACAGAATGGTCCACACATTTAATTATTCAATATTTGAATTTTTTTTGTTAAAAGGTAGAGTAATAACACATATATAGGAAGTGTGTGTGTAAACTGTTTAATTATCATGGTATATTTCAAATATTAAATTCTCTTCAAAGCTAACCTGCATTTGCTAAATTCTAATATTTTATTCTATTTTATTATTATCTGTTTCTATTCTGTTTATCTATGATTATAATTTGGCGTTTAAGAGTTATAGTTTGGGATTTGAAAGTAAGAATTTGATTTTAGATATTAAATAATTTCTAAAAAACATTTAGATTGTTGTAATAGGCCAGTTTTATAAACGATGTAAATGGCAGTGTGTGTGTGTGAGTGTATGGCATAAATAAATTACATTTACACATATTAAAAATATTAAAGAAAAAGAAAAACAATTCTGTTAGATTATTTTTTTTACTTGCTCAAAGGTTTTGCTATAAAGGTTTCTTGTTTGTATCTGTATTTCTCAAGGCTCAGAAATCCAGCTAGAAATCTTCAAAGAGAAGAGAGTGAATATTATAGTAGTGCGAATTTTAACAGCCAAGTGAGACAAGAAAAGCTTGAGATAATTTTTACTTCAAAACAAGATTAGTTTGAGAAATCAAGGTAGTGTTATTTTAAATATATTTCCAGAGAAAGTTACACTAGGAATCTAATTAAACAAATTAGCTAAAAAAAAACTATAAAAACCAGTCTGGAAAAATCAGAAAGAGATTTTAAAAAAATATTGAAACTAAGAGACAAGCATTTGATTCATCAGATATCAATTTTAAAATCATTTTTTTTAATATAAAGTTTTTGAAGATTAAAATATAAGAATGTCGGGCTAGGAAAAATATATAGGTCATCTTGGGCTTTTCTGGCCTCCAGAGCTAGCACATCATATAGGAAGAAAAAAATAATAATAATAATAAAAAAGTCTTGTCTGAAATTAAAATATTATACACCTAATGACTGAAAGAAATGCAATATTTTCAGTAAGAGAAAAGATTCACCAGCATTTGAAAGCTGAAGGAAAAAGATTAATCGATTGATAAGTATTAAATCATCTAGTACAAATTGTATCATCTACTACAAATTGAATCCAGTGACTGAGTTTAAACCCAAGAAAAAGTATAAACCTGAAGACAACTGATATTCTTCATCAATTAAAAGAATCATGCTTAACAGGAAATGAAAAAAAAGTTCCAGTGACAATACGATTCCCATTAAAGTAAATAACCTCGGTAGAATCATCACCAAATAATTATACACTTAAAGAGATGGTTCCAAAGAAACACAGAAATTGTTGCTGCCAAGGTATAGATAGACATTAAACAAGATAAATTTGAATCATTGGAAGTCGCTACCAAAGAATAGAACTGGTAATATGAATTTTTTATATATATTTTCTTTATGATATCAGAGACTTAGTAAAACTTTAGCAATAAAGTTGTATATTTTCGTTTGTGATCTCAGAACTTTTAAAACAGCTAAGATCGATTGAAATCAAAAATTTCTTACTAGTGATAACCATAAGCTTCATTAATGATTTTATGTGTACTAAAATTATGATTGTCTATTAACCTAAAGTTATGAAATGTTATTGATATGTAAAATATTATTTTTTTTTTGTATTATTATTTTGGTTTTAAATAATCTTTTAGTTTTCATGGGGATAAACATGCACATACATAATAATACCTGTCGCATATATGTAATTGTGTGTGAATGTAAAATAAGAGGCAGTATTAGAAATATTAGATTATTGTGTTTTAAGTTAAAGTATAGCATTTCAGAGCTTAGAAGGGAGGGGAAGAAAAGGTACTTTAAACTTTGTTTCTAATAAATTTGCTCTTTTCAATTTTACTAACATTTATTTTTAATCATTCTACTTTACACGTTAGATTATAAAGGTGTGTGTGCAAAAGAGAAAAGAGAGAAAAAAAGAGTGTTTATTTTTTTTTTTTGAGATATTTTCTTGTGGAGTGAAAATCTTGGTCAATTTGACATCCAATTTAATATATGCATTATACCAGTTACGGGAAAGGGGGAAGAATTTAAAATTAATGTTATGATTTTAAAACAGTCGATTATGTTATTGTTGTTATTGCTAATATCAATTTTCATGTAGATAAAAAAAATTTTATGTATGCGTTAGAAATGCAGTAATAAATGTTAATTTGTTTTAATTAAATGAGGCATATATATTTCATTAAGAGTATTTTTTTTATTAGTTGTGATCATCCATCATCAAGGTGAGTATTAGCTATTTAAGTTCCAATTAGATATACTAAGATTAGCCACTAATTATTAATTTCTGAAAATAAATTTTATGATTAGGCTTAGTCCTAAAGCTGTGGTTGAAACCATTATTGTTATCATTGTCATCATCGTCATCATCACGTTTTACTTAATGAGATAGATAAATGTTTAAAGGCCATAAATAAATAGTGATTTCATGGTATTTAGCTGACATTTGTGAATAATATTATAACCACCATCCCATCATCTATATCATGCAAGGATGAGTGAATTGCCATCCTAAATTAATAATATAATCTGAGCTAGTAAAACTTATAAAAAAATATTGAAACACATTTATTATGTTAAGATCTAAGAAATGATTTCTGTCTAATAAAATTTATATACTCCACTTTAGTTTAAGAATGATTTATGTTTACCTAAATATTAGTGCATACAGTGATATGGAACTAAAAGCAAAATCCTCCACTTTTATTAGAAATAAAGTACCAAAAGGGATTCAAATCCGGAACATGTGAAAGGGTTATAAGATATAACTGTGTCTAGGTTCAGATAATCTAGTGGTGCCCTGATAGACCATATTCACTTGTTATTTATTTAAATATGCACTTGACATCAAGCCAAGAGATGAAAGTGAATAAAATCTACTGTTGGATATATTGAGAAATATTTGATTGAGTTACCAGTGTACTCACTTACTTGATTTCCATATACCTGAGTTATGATAGTTTGTTCTGAATAATTTGTTTATGGTTTCTACTTGTTTATTGATAATACAATGCCTGCCTAACCAGGGTTTGAAATAGGCCAGACACCTTAAATAACTAGTCTCCAGGCATTATTGTTTATAATTATTGATATTGTGATATCTTTAGAAATCTAATTATAGAAGTATGTTTCATTTAATCCAATGATATTTTAATATATTTGTTCAATAATGTATAGCTACTATCCAGGTATAAAATGGTAATATTTATATTTATATTTGAATTCTTTTGAGCAATTAATTTAAGTTACAATATATTATAACATTTTTCATTTTGCTAGGCCTCTATATGCATTATAAATGTGTGAGTTGATTAAGTTATTTCAAAAAGAAGAAAGTTGTATTTCTAAAAAGATAACTACATTTCCTGATCAACTCGACCTAGTAATTGTTGAGAATTATGATATCGACAAAATCAGCTTTTAATTTATTTAATATGGGCACCAGGATTCTTTTATTCTAAAGAACCCACTGAAATCGTCATATAAAGTCTCACAAATAAAAAAAAAATACTTTTAAACTAATCGGTATTGCATCATACCATAACGAGAATTATTTTTTTTGGAGATTATTATTCCTGGGCTTATTCAAACATATTGGCAAAGGTAAATTATATATTTAAACATCACTAAAATAATATTAATAAAGTTCTCTTCTTTTTTTTTTATCAAGTTTTTCGGCCATCTTTAATTAGCCAAAATATTTTTCTTTTAGCTTATCTTTTTACTTGCCTTTAGAATTCTTTTGTTCTCTCCAATTCTACTTTTATTTCTAATTACATTAAAAAATACGAAAGAATAATTTAACTTTCATTGTACGTTTTTTTTTTAAAAAAAAATAAATTATAGTAAAAAAAAAGTCTAAATCTATTTTTATTTTTTAGCTTTTACCAAATGCCAATATATTTGCACCGTATATAAATAAATGGTACAATATATATATATACAAACCATTATACAATTACAAATATCCAGTAACGCCCTCTGTTTAAAGATCTATATCTCAATAATAGCAAACCTTAAAATGATACCAGTTTAAGGTTGTATGCTAAACGATGTTAAATATTGAAATACAGACCTACTCAAACACAGAGCATGAAATTTTTAAATAAGCAAAATTTATTAGCAAAATTTAAGATCGTTTGCTTATTTAAAAATTTCATGAAATTTTTAAATAAGCAAAATTTATTAGCAAAATTTAAGATCGTTTGCTTATTTAAAAATTTCATGCTCTGTGTTTGAGTAGGTCTGTATTTCAATATTTAACATCGTTTAGCATACAACCTTAAAGTGGTATCATTTTAAGGTTTGCTATTATTGAGATATAGATCTTTAAACAGAGGGCATTACTGGATATTTGTAATTGTTATAGAGTTGACAAAGATTATGTTGTGGAAATGGGATAGAGCAGATTATGGGTAAATTTACAGTGGGGAATGTAAAATAAAGAGGCTAACAGGCTTATCTGGGCATAATTGCTGAGATATTCTTGACTTTGTTTAAGGAGAAGCCATAATACATCACATCACATCACATTATAATGGTTTGTATATTTTCTATAATTATTTCAGTTAGTGTTAACAGTAACTTTCTTTTCATATATATATATATATGATTATGGGAAGTATTGATTAATAAATATAGAATATAAAAAGATTAAAATGTATAATATATAATGAGTAATAATTATATAGAGAGGTATATAAAGATATATCTGGGTATATAAAGTGGTTATAAGATAGGATATATATGTATAAAATGTAACATTAAACATGTTCATGTATATTTGTATTCATGTATTTGTATTGTGTTTGTTATAGTTCTGAAGAAGATTGCTGGAGCAATTAAAACCATCAATAGTGGGTTGTAAAAAAGTATTGTAAAAATTAATAAAGAACATAAAGAATATTACTATTTCTATGATTTGTGTTAAGTGTCACTACTGTATGGAGAATTTGCTGTTTATTAATTGCATATCTAATTCACACAAGCTGTTATTGAAAATAGAATTAGTGACTAAAAAAGTTTCATCTAACAATTTAAGAGATAGTGGCTATCAAGCAAAAAATCCTGGTTATATATGTAGAACCAAAACTATATTGTATGATTGCAATATGGAAAAGCTTCAATACAATGTTGGCACCCTCTGAAATGAACAACCAATTTCCCCAAACTACTAATTGCTTATTCATTTGTGATATATCCTGTGACAGATTTTGAACCTACCTCTCTTATAATGTGACTGACTGAATATAATAACTCTCAAATCTCTGCATGAAATTGTAATAAAATTGTAATTGTTTTCTAAAACCAAAAATCTCTATAAAGAAGAAGGATTTTATCAATGTAAAGATATCACATCCGAATATTAGGGGGGGGGGTTGAAAAATAAAGGAATCCATTTCATGCATAGAGCTATAACATAAGGTTTCAAATTCATATGCTAATCTGTGAAGTTTTATTAAAATTTGCACTTGAAAATCTCTCTAGGTGAGAATGTTTGTATTTGTTCGTTTCAGATTTTTTATTATGAATTTTAATTTTTTAAATTTTTTATTATTATTACTACTATTTTTAACTACTATTTCCTATTGCATTGTCAAATGTATACCATATAATAATCAATTGACGAAACACTTTATGACTTTTACAATGCTTTATTATCCACCCTTTCCTTCAGTTAACAGTTTTGATTGCCCCAGCAATCTTCTTCAGAACCTTATATCTCCTAATCTCATTGTTACAATTAAATTTTAACTGAAGAAAAGGATGGATAATAAAGCATTGTAAAAGTAATAAAATGTTTCGTCATTTGATTATTATACTACTATTTTTGTGATTGTATATTTCATTGTTAATATCTATTAATATTTGAAGTGTAATATTTTTATTCCTCTATGTTATATTTGTAGTTGTAGGGATTATGAACTTGCATTTCAATTTTATGAAAGAAGAAAAAATGAATTGGTCTTATTTGTTTAATTTTGTCATTTAAATCTAATTAAAACATTTAATGTAAGTTTTAGACTGATGTCTACCAAGATATAAATAGGGAGATATAGTATGTATATGTTGTGTTTAAATTTATTATTTTAAAATTAATACGAATAACTATGTTTATTTTTTTTATTTATGAAAATGCAAATACTTACTTTGTATCATATTTCATTCCTATTTTATATTTGTTCTGTTAATATTTACAATTTTTGGATTTCTTTATTCTCATTTCTATATACGATTTGGGTTTTCTATGCTGAGCATTATGTGATGTTTAGAGATTAAGTTTAAAATTAGTGAATTGTTAGTAGTTACCATTCTATAAAAGCTGCATTGTGGATAATACCAATTCGAATTACAAATTAGTTATGTAATGGTCATGGCTCTACAATATAAGTTAGAGGGGCATCCATCTGGTATCATTAACCTTAAACAAACACCACCAATGCTTACCCCTAAAATAACCAATAGGAAGATGGTATAATAGTAATATTACTTTTGCAATATTTTTTTTGATTCCAAACGAATTTATGTAATAAATCTCTGTATCTCTATCTTACCAGAATCTTAAATCATGACAATATACATGCCCCCCCCCCACAAATGTGTGCAGTTATTTCTAAACATGAGTGATCAACACTTTTATTTTGGTTGTGTAATATCATGAATATTCTATTTTTTAAGTGCATTTTTGTGACTCAAAGTGTTTCTTTATCTTTTTATATATTTTGTATTATTATTTATTTGTGGTCTAAGCAGAATCACTGGCAATAATTAGAAAAATATTACAACTTTGAGCAAGAATGATACAATAAAATGTTGATTTCAAAAAAAAAGATTAATTCAGATAATCCATAAATAAAAGAATGAAAAAGAAATATCTCAGATAAATTACCATTAAAATGAAAAACTCTTGGTGGATCTTAATTTACCTTCAACTAATGGACTAGTGCAGACTCCATGTTATCCTGACTGAATAGAACATTCATCATCACAGACCAATAGATATGTGAACAGACAATACATATCCAATGACAGATACTGGCCAATTAGTCATGATACACAGAAATCTGATTATTTTTATGATAAAAGACAATATCTCTATAAAGAATCAGTTCACTAAAGGTAAAGTCAGACAACAACAATTTATTATTAGACCTGAATGGCAGAATTCATGTTGTCCACAATATGGTTAATGCAGATATGCAAGTTCATGTTAGAATTGGAAGATGGTAGAACTTAAATCAGACATCAGGCAAGCTGTCATGTTTGAAGTGTCATTGCACTACATATGAAGCAAGCTATCATAGAATAGCCAGAAATGACACTGTACCTACTCATGAGGTAAGCTGGAATTGGTGTTTAAATCTAGAAGGGCATTTAAAGTTCCTTACAGTAATACACATGAACTAACTGCTATACTAAGCCAATAGTATCAGGCGAAGGTATAATAGGTGTATATATTGTAAATATACATTTGTATATTTGTTTTAGTTAATAAATTTTAATCACATTTTTATGATATATACAATACCTCTATTTTGAAAACTTTTATTAACCAACCCAAACTGCAAAGTATTATTTTGATTTGAATTTGTGCTGATATAAATGTATTCTACGTGTTAAAGTTTTATATTATTATCTGTTTGAAGGTTGGTGATTATGGTATTTTATATGTTAATAATATGTTAGATTATTTTCATCATCTACCATTAAATGTTGAATGTCTAGAAAATTTTACATCTGAATAAGAACAGAGCATATCACTTGAAACACTGTGTAATGTACTAACCTGTGTTATGTACTAATCTACTAACACATGTGTTATTACTAACAGTTGTTTATATTTGGAAAAGTTTAAATAAAATTTTTTAAACATTCGACATTTAATCACAGATGATGGCCAGTCCAACATATATCTCATCTAAAAGTATTACATTGTTATTAATAAAATAAAATCTGTACAATTTATAAAAATTATTTCAATTTATACAGTTGATTATTCATATTTTTAACAGAGTTTGGGGTTACTAAGAGCAGCAATAAATTAGTTTTTACAATCCAAAAAATTTACAAACAAAAACATCCTGGAAACAGGGACTTGAATCAACAGTAGCCTAACATAAGATATGATATAAAACATGATAATAATATTAAGAATCAAATTATGTTCAGTTGAATAAACCTGGAAAATCTCAATGCTAATGATGAAATGAAAAGAATGAATGTTTAAAACCCTACTAACTGGGATGAGTTCAATTTAACCTGCCTAAAATATTCTCTTCTCTTATAAAAGGGATGGTCAGAATTATATATCTTTCTTTAATTATATAAATAATACTACAATGATAGATATATTGTCTAAGGTAAATATTTAACCACTGATTTATCAATTATTATCACTAACAGTTTTTAAACTACTAAACATCACTTGATCACCATCTCATGCTAGCACATAACTGTTAGTAAACAGGCAAAAACTTTCCATATAGTAGTGCCACCTTGTGCTAATGAGAGTAATCCATGGATGCCAGAAGGCTTGTGCATAAAATCCCTATCTAGTGCATACTCATCCAATATCCCCAAACTAGTTTCTGGCTTGTGCCCTTTGTCAGTGAGGTGCTGGAGAGTTGCATTAGATCCTAAGATTTAGGTGCAGGGCTCTCAGATCCAAGGGTCCTCACTGACGAAGGCCACAAGCCAGAAACTAGTCTGGGGATATTGGATGAGTAGGCACTAGACAGGGATTTTATGCACAAGCCTTCTGGCATCCATTGATTACTCGGGTTAGCACAAGGCGGCACTACTATATGGAGAGTTTTTTGCCTGTTTACTAACAGTTTTGGTTATAAAGGTCAGAATATTTATTATTTAATTTGCAATTCAAATTCTAAACAGAAGCCAAGAAAAGTTAACCAATGTTTATAGCACAAAATAAATATTAGATTATGTAGTAATTTATTTTCAGATATTCATTAATTATTATAAACTCATTGCAAATGTGTGTTAAGAAAAGATAAAATAATTTAAATTGTATATTGTGCTAAGCATGCTTTCAGCAGAACACTTCCAGAATCATAGTGCTATCTTATTTCGCAGTTGAAAAGTTGCTCCCTTAAATAAATGTACTTCATTATGTAAATGAGACATTTAAATACTGCATTTTTTGACAATGGAAGTATGAACATAATTCTTTATTAATTGCATATGGATCTTTTGCAATTACCCATGTTACTTTGTATTTTCATTTTTTTAATGTTTTCTTTCAACACAAAAAGCATGACCCATTGTGCACTCATGTATGGCAAATTATTTTGTTTTGCCCTGATGTATATATTTCCTGGATTATCCTTGATTTATTCACCCCTGATGTGCCATAATAGATAGCTTTGCATGAGGATGCTGCACACAATTTTATAAACCCTTGAGTTGTGTACTGGTGGTATTTTGTTCTTTGCACTATTCAACAATTTATTTAATGATGAGGGGGATCTAAAGCTACTATTATATGTGTTATTGTGCATGTTTCTTAGTTTATTTGCCATCCTATGAATATATGGAAGGCATATTCATGGTTTAGTTTCATTTTGTGATTCATTATGTTTGTTTATGTTACTGTAGAATTTGCCGATAATTCTTATTAACCTTCTTTGATCATATCACAGATTTTTAAGGTTGTAGATATAAGCCTCTATATATTTTTTCAATTGGCTTCATATTTAATAATATTATTACATTTATAATTTGAAAGTGAAAATATACATTCTTTATTGCATTCGGACAATTTATTTGAACACATGCAAGGCATGGGAAAATATTTCAGACCCTACTCTTGTTTTCGAAATAAATGCTTGTGTGGAAGGAAACACAACTATTAATAAATATTATTTTTGTAAATAATTATTTATCCTAGATTAGCTAAAAATTAATGTGAGATTAATTAATCAAATCAATATTTATACCTGAGAATTTAACACAAACTTAATTTATTAACTACACACATAATTTTTCAGATCAATATAAAAAAAAGGATATAACAATGTACATAGTACATTTTTTATTTAAATTTATTTTATAAATTCATAAATAAATTTAAAACCAATTTATGTATAGATAGACTATCATTAATCCAAACATTGCTAATATGAATAACTTCTATTACCTATCCAAAATTGATAAATATTGTTTTGATTTATTGTTTTATTAATATAAATATAGACTGTATTTTATTTTAGGAGGAAAGGATTGAAGCCTGGTCATTAAAGTTTGAAGATTTGCTATCTTAATCTAAACTGAGCACTGTTGATATATATATGTATGTAGGAGATGATGATCTGGTCCAAATGATGAGTGCTGGTTCAGCATGAAATATGAATATTGGAGATCATTTATCCTTTCCACATGTATGTGGTCATGTGTATCAGTTGTATACGATGGAGTGGATGATCTAAAGAAGTTTGAAAGTCTGGGTTCAAATTCCCTCTAATTGCTACTAATAAAGTAAATATATACAAAGTGTGACAATTTAATTCCCAGAATGTGCCTTCATAGAATATACATGTAGAAGTATACACTAATGGCTACTGCTGGTTTCAAAGCAGTCCCCTTGTTCATCTATACATTGATTAAAACAGTGTTTCCATTTCAGGAAGCACACCTGGAACTCATCTTTAGGATATTGTGGAGCAGCTGCCTCACATTTTCTTGGATATCAGTTACAGTATAAAATTGTTATTCTTTCAGTACAGATTTTAATTTTGAAAATAGCCAAAAATCACAGAAAGTTAAGTCAGGTGAAAAGGTAGGATAGTCTAGCATTAGTTTTTTGGCCAAAAATTCTCTCACAATGAATGCACTATGACCCATTTTTACACCAAAGCATATACATGGATATTTATTATCTTTGCTCTAGCAGCTTAAAATTTATACACGTTATCTTAAGCATGTTTAGATACAAATGTTCTATACTTGTGTGATTTCAATTCAATTAGGTCACAGGTGACACCATACAGCCATTCCGGGAATTGAATTGTCACACCCTTTACAAAAAGTATTTCAATATATGCAAATTATAGCTAATAAGATCAATATTTATTTAAATTGCAAACAGAATTTGGATATATAACGAATGGGGAAAAGATTTTTGTGAAATGCAAAAAATTCACAAACTTAAAAAGTAGAATCAGAGGTTTTGGATTAATAATAGTTTTTGTGTATATATTTTCCATTATTTTAATGTGTTTAAGCTATAGACAATTTTAAAAATAATGTCTGTTATGGTTGCAACCAACTAAAGATTAAATTTTAATCGAATGAGCTTGAAATATTTGTTAAGCTATGACCAAAGTAACAACTGTTCTCCAAAATAGAGTTTCTTTATCTCAAGTTCTTTTCATATCGACAATAATGATTTCTAATATTGTGGTGATAGGAATATATTTTTTATCTGTTGACTAAGGTCTTTACTATTATTAAAAGGTTATATGCATATATTTTCATGTTCACTGTTTTTTTAATTCATTGCCATCTAATATATCTGTTATACTTTGAGTCTTGATATATTGTATTCCTCCATGCTGGAATTAAAGTAGCAACTTCTTCCATGTGATAAGGTGTTCATGTGATGATTTAATAGTTTTATACTAATAATAGCTAATGGATAATGATAACCATGGTTATTAAAAACCAAAGACACCAAAATATATAGATGCTGAATTGGGTTCAGATATGCATGGTTATATAAATGAATTAGCTTGGGTTAAACCACTATTGTGTTTTTAGTATTGGTTTGTAGTTTTATAGTTATCTAAAAAGGTAGAAGGTGGCTACGAAAGTAATATACTAGAGCTAAAAGTATAAATGCATTGTTTTTATATCCAGAGCTTCTCCATGATGACAGCCATAATCTAGAAAGTTGTCTGTGGATATTAGATGAAGTGGCATTAAATAGTGATTTTGATGCGTAATCTTTCTGGCATCTATCAATTACTATAGCTTGCACTGGGTGGCACTACTGTATGAAAAGAATTTCTACTATCTTAACAGATTGTGTAATTATAAGAAATGGTGATCATGTGATGTTTTAGCAGTTTAACATCAATCCTGGCCAATGTATGATGGTAACTATGATTATTTTAAAACCAAAGACCCTAAAATGTATAAATTCTGAACTGAGTTCAGATCTGTATGGTTATACAACTAAATTATCTTGAGTGGAAAACATGACTTTTTTAATTTGTGCTCATAGCTTTATAGTTAACTAAATAGATACTTTTGAAAAGATACGTGAGATCCAAAGATCTAGTTGCAGTGCTATCAGATCTAAGGCTTCTCACTGATAAAAACCACAACCTAGAAACTAGTCTGGGGATAATAAATGAGTAGGTAATAAATAGGGATTATATGCCTAACCTTCTATCATCTATTGATTGGTATAGCTTGCACTAGATGACACAATTACATGGGAAAACTTGCTATTGTTTTAACAGCTAGAAAACATGATTGTGTAATGTGCAGTGCTGGAATTTTGAAAAATGTACTGTGTGTGTCATTTTAACGATTTTTGATGATCACAAACAATTTTATGTCTTATCAAATATGTCATACTAAGAATATAAACCAATTCATGGAATAACAAGTTATAATATGTTATATTTTCTTTAGGAAGTATTATCAACTTATATCCTTCAATCATCATCATCATCAACCATTATCAATGCATTGCCAGATAAAGATCTTTCCTAGTTCAATCCATCTTCTCTGATCTTTAGCTTCTCTTCTCCACCTCATCCCTGCATACTTTTTTATTTCATCCATCCATCTCACATGTGGTCTCTTTCTGGGTCTTTTATAATCTCTTGGAATCCGGTTTAAGATTTCAATTGTCCATCTATTATCATCTCTTCTAGCAATATGTCCAGCCCAACTCACTTCAGTCTTTTAATTTTTTCAATGAGGTCAGTAACACTTGTTTGTTCTCTTACCCATATATTGTGTTTTCAATCTCTTCTTGCTACTCCCAACATGAGTGGTCTGAAGTCTCTGTATTGTTCTTGTATTAATGATCCAAGTCTCAGATCCATAAGTAAGAACTGGTAAAACACATTTATTAAAAACCTAGACATATTTACTTTTAGTATCAAGTTATTTCTACCAAAAGCACTCCAACCAAGTTTAATTCTATGATTAATTTCATTCATTATGTTTCCATCTGTATTAATAATCTGACCAAGGTATTTGTAACTGTTAACTTCTAATTTATCATATCCTTCTATATGCATTCATAAATTTATAAAAAAATTAAACAAATCCACCTTTCTTATTACTATTACCTTGCTTATTTTATTAAAATTAATCAGTCTTACAGTTTGGAGTGACCAGAATTTCCTCGTCTGAGCTATAAGATATATATCAATACAGAAACACACCCAAATAGTTTAATATGCAGGTAACAACCCTAACATTATACCTTCTCATAAATTGATTCATTTTTTTTACATATTT
This sequence comes from Epiperipatus broadwayi, assembly GCA_028023455.1. NCBI lineage: Eukaryota > Metazoa > Onychophora > Udeonychophora > Euonychophora > Peripatidae > Epiperipatus > Epiperipatus broadwayi. The sequence continues at coordinate 723,006 of JAQFVV010000025.1, read as the reverse complement.
TATTATATATATTTGACTCATTTTTTACATATCGTATTATATATATTCTAATATTCTCATGGATAAATGATGAATTCATAATATTATTTCCGGGAGCTTCGTGTAATAAAAATATAATAGCTAAATAGCTGAAATTTCAGTACAATCATGCCACCAATTTCTAAAAAACACATATTCTGGTAAAAATTGAATAATATGACCAGAGGCTGCTAAGGGAAGCTATAGAGTTTTTTAAAAGGCCTAAAGCATATATCAAATGTGAGAATAAAAGAAAATTAATAATAAAAAATCTGATGGAGGATAAAATATTTTTTAAAAACTTCTCAACCAATAGAATTTGAGATTGAGGAGAAAATAACAAAAAAAATAATCTCACCACACATATTGTAATGATTTGAGAAAAAAGAAACTCTGAGGAAAGTAACTTGTTTAGCTATTATATTTTTATTACACCGAAATTCGTGGAAATAATATTATATATATATTAATTCATACCATATATATTCATCAGATATGCTAGACATACATACATTATTCCTCATTTACATAGAATAATGAATCAAATATCACATTCAATATATATATTGTACTGTATTTTATCCTAGTACAAATAGCGTTGGCAATTTAAAAGTTAAATTAATAAATTTCTAACGAAAGATACATTTATGTAAATATATTTGATCTATTAGTTTAAACAACGTGAGTGTATATATTTTTTTGGTTTGTGTTTAATGAAATTAAAAAGAGAGAAGGAATGTAGAAAGTAGAATAAAAAAAAAGATTTAATTAAAAGAAAAACAAAGCAATAACATTCATTAAGTAATTAAAGATGGCGATCAAAAAAAAAAGGAAGACTTTGTAGGCTAAATTATTTTAAATTTGGTACACATTGGCAGGTGTCAATAGGAGTTGCGCAGAAAGAAAAAAAATAAACAGGACAAAAGGAATAACAGTTGGTGCAGAGGGTTCATCTTAGATTGTCCTTCCTGCAGAGATCAGTAAAAATAAACGTGAAGAAATTATGAAAGTGGGCCAAACTACTGTTACTAGTAGACTGAAATATTAAGATGTGTGAGTAGTAGCAGTTCATTTGCTGGAGTTGCCTTGTACCTGTGTCGCGAACTACCTGAGTGAAGAAGCCATCTCCTACTAGATTTTAACCACAAAAACTAAAGATCGCCGGGATACTGGACCGCAGATCCATTCTAAAAAAATCCATGCATAGTCAACATTAGAAATCCTGCTCGTTAACATTCAAACTTACCGGTAAGTAACTTTATTAAATAAAAAAAAAATTAGTGATCACTTTCTTGAACTCTTAAGTGTGATGAACTGTCGCCACGAGTCATATGAATAAAAGAAACAAATGTTATCTGTAGTTTTATATTTTGATTGTCTTTTTATATTTTATTCTCTCGATCATATTAATGTTTTTGTTTTGTATTAATAAAGTAAAAATATAACTTACATTGTTATTAATTCTTATAGTTCTAAATTCATTACAATTTAGACATTATTATAATTCAAATAAATTGCCAATGTTGTACTAAAACACAATCCTCGGGAGATTCCAAAATGTCGTTGTAGCTAAATAAATAAAAAAGGGATTTTTGCCAGTGGGTTCTGATATAGAACTCTGGCGCCTTTCAAATAAATTAAAAGCTGGCTTACTTGATTCCATTATTTTAGTAGCTACATTAGTTAAAAGAGTGTTGTGTGACCAGGAAAAATAATTGCGTCCATTAAATCTTACTGAATTGTATGACAAAACAAATTTAATAGATAGGATGTAATTTGGTCACCGAGTACGAGTATTTAACTTGTAATAAAAAACACTAATAACGTAGTGGACATTACAATGCCGCCCAACTCGAGGTTTCGACGAGAACCACATCCTGAGATAGGAGTAAATAATAAAAGTTAAATATAAAAGAGTTTTGTGGTTTTTTTTGTTTTGTTTTGCATATGTAGGTTTAAAAAATAATAATAATAATAATAAGAGTAGGCAAAATGATGGAAATAAAGTAGCTCGTAAGGTAAAGTGACAGCAGGGTGGAGCAGCTTCGGCAAATGTATTAATAAAAGATAAACAATAAAATAGAAATCAAGCAAAATAATAATAATTTTTTTTAAAAAAAATAGGAGTGTATGAAATTGAGAAGTGGCACAAATACGGAAAATATGGCAGAAGACAAAAAAGGATCTAAAGAGGGTATGAAAACATTAGTGAAAAGGCTATTATATGAAGCACTAAATGAATTCAAAGAGGATATGAAAAAGGAAATAAGAGAGTTCAAAGAAGAAATAAAAAAAGAAGTGGTGGAGATGATTAGGGAAGTGAAAACTGAAATAAGGGAAGAGATTAAAGAAATGAAAGAAGAGTTAATAGAAATGATAGATAAGAAGGTTAAAAAAAGGCACAAAGTGAAATGATAGAAGTAGGATCTGATAAACAGAAGAGTCAGAAAATAAAACCTCTAGAAAATAGAGAAAATATGCCAAGTGCGATAAATCCTTTTCTGAAATTGAAAATCTTTTATGGGCAGGAGGGGGAGTCACTGATGGAACATTTAAATAGTCTTAAGAGATACTTTGCGATAAACCCGATGTCAGAAGACATTAAACTAACTCTAGCTGTTAGTCATTTACAAGGAACTGCACAGGCTTGGTGGGAGGCTCTCTTCAAGAGACCGAATAACTTTGCGCATTATGGTCAGATGTTAATGAAATTTTATTGGAACGAAGACCACCAAGAGAGAATCAAGAGTAAAGTGGCTCAAGAAAAATGTAGTACAGAGCAGTATTACATGCTGTTTTTCTGGAAGCAAGTAGAACAACTACAAGCCTTAACAAAGTGTAAGTTGATGGAAAAACAGATTATACAAATTACACAGAAAAATTTCCCTAATCCAGTAGGGCACCTATTGATAAGTACCGGATGCAAGACAGTTGAGCAGATGGCTGAACTGCTTAATGCATTTGAGATCAACAAGGCTAGTGATGAAGAAACGAACCCAAAATACATGAACAAGATACCAAGTCATAAAGGTCAAGTGCAACTGAACACTATGATGTTGACCAATAATGTGGGAAATCAAGGAGCGGATAAGATAACTAAAAAGAAAGGGAATAGGGCAAGATCGCCATCCCCTGGAGAAAAGTTCAGGAATCAAGATAAATACGATGGGGAAGATCTTGATACACAGTGGAGAGATTGGTGTGAGTGGCATAGAGAAATGGGCAGATCATTGTCGACTCAACCGGGTTGTACATACCCAAACAGATAACGGTAGACAATCGAATGGATGGACCAAAACCCTGAAGACCGTGGAAAGAAATTAACGGTAAATGAGATAGGATAGGGATTATGTGATCGTTTATTAAATGGTGGAAGGTTAGTCGACAGTGAACTGGGGGGGTTGATATGATTCATGAAGTGCATGCACTAGTAAGGGATAATAATAACTCTAAAATTCATGCTTTTTAGATAGTATGCAAAGATCGTCTTTATTTGCCCGTCAGACTTATAGAAGCAGGGTCCCAAGAAATGGGAGGACAAACCAAGTGCCCGGAGCCATAAATCTCAAACAAATGAGCAATGCTCTGTCGTGCTTAAACTTGGACTCTTTGTTAAACTATATGGGGTTGTATATGCGTACTGTGAGCAGGAAAGAAATTAGTGTGCAATGCATTATGTAAACCTCTCGATCGTGTATTCAACATCAATATTTCGATTAAGCAATCAGTTGATGTATATATAAAAAATACGTCAGTAAAGAGTGATTAATAGAGCTTTGAGAATAAAATAATGTCATACCCCATATTTTATTCTTGTCATTGACCGCGGAGGTATTGTACTGTATTTTATCTTAGTACAAATAGCATTGGCAATTTAAAAGTTAAATTAATAAATTTCTAACGAAAGATATATTTATGTAAATATATTTGATCTATTAGTTTAAACAACATGAGTGTATATATTTTTTTGGTTTGAGTTTAATGAAATTAAAAAGAGAAAAGGAATGTAGAAAGTACAATAAAAAAAAGATTTAATTAAAAGAAACCTTTATCGCAAGGCCATCAGTAGCATGGAAACAAAGCGATAACATTCATTAAGTAATTAAAGATGGCGATCAAGAAAAAAAGGAAGACTTTGTAGGCTAAATTATTTTAAATTTGGTACACATTGGCAGGTGTCAATAGGAGTTGTGCAGAAAGAAAAAAAATAAACAGGACAAAAGGAATAACAGTTGGTGCAGAGGGTTCATCTTAAATCGTCCTTCCTGCAGAGATCAGTAAAAATAAACATGAAGAAATTATGAAAGTGGGCCAAACTACTGTTACTAATAGACTGAAATATTAAGATGTGTGAGTAGTAGCAGTTCATTTGCTGGAGTTGCCTTGTACCTGTGTCGTGAACTACTTGAGTGAAGAAGCCATCTCCTACTAGATTTTAACCACAAACACTCAAAGATCGCCAGAATACTGGACCGCAGATCCATTCTAAAGAAATCCATGCATGGTCGACATTAGAAATCCTGCTCGTTAACATTCAAACTTACCGGTAAGTAACTTTATTAAATAAAAAAAAATTAGTGATCACTTTCTTGAACTCTTAAGCGTGATGAACTGTTGCCACGAGTCATATGAATAAAAGAAACAAATGTTATCTGTAGTTTTATATTTTGATTGTCTTTTTATATTTTATTCTCTCGATCATATTAATGTTTTTGTTTTGTATTAATAAAGTAAAAATATAACTTACATTGTTATTAATTCTTATAGTTCTAAATTCATTACAATTTAGACATTATTATAATTCAAATAAATTGCCAACGTTGTACTGAAACACAAAGTAAAAATATAACTTACATTGTTATTAATTCTTATAGTTCTAAATTCATTACAATTTAGACATTATTATAATTCAAATAAATTGCCAACGTTGTACTGAAACACAATCCTCCGGAGATTCCAAAATGTCATCATAGCTAAATAAATAAAAAAAGGGATTTTTGCCAGTGGGTTCTGATATAGAACTCTGGCGCCTTTCAAATAAATTAAAAGCTGGCTTACTTGATCCCATTATTTTAGTAGCTACATTAGTTAAAAGAGTGTTGTGTGACCAGGAAAAATAATTGCGTCCATTAAATCTTACTGAATTGTATGACGAAACAAATTTAATAGATAGGATGTAATTTAGTCACCGAGTACGAGGATTTAACTCGTAATAAAAAATGCTAATAACGTAGTGGATGTTACAATATATATATATACCAAATATTTATACATACGCATATATACATATCTTCAATATATCATATACATATGGATAAAAGTGTAATATAAATGTATGCGATATATTTAAGTTATATATATATATTATATTGAATGGGGTATTTGATTACATATTGCACATAAATAGGAAATAATGTACATATTGTACATAAATAGGAAATAATGTATGTATTATAGTATATTTGATATATATATATATATATATATATATATGATATGTTAATTTATGTTAGATTGTTATTCATACGATAAACTATTTGTGTATTTATATATATATCTTATAGCTCTGAAGATGAATGCTGGTAAATTGAAACCATAAGGTTGATTAGTTTTAATAAAATAAGCATTGGAGTAGTAATAAAAAAGGTAAATTTGTTTAATTTTTTACATGTTGCTAAGGTAGTTTATAAATTAGATTTCTAAAAATCATTTTAAAAATAAACTTACAGGTTACACCTGTCTTTTTGCTATATCAACGTCAGTCTTTATGTTAGCTAAAATATGATCTTATAAGATAGATTAGCACCTTGACATAACAGAAAGGTGGACAGTATTTACAAATTCATTTAAAAATGATTCTTTTAGAATCTACTTATGAATTGTCTCACCAATGTATTCCAATTTGCTTGCTCCAAGAATTGGTATATATAATTATGTGCACATGTGATCAGATTAATTTTTTGCCCTGTTACAATCACTAGTATTAACTGTAGCACCTATTTAAAATAGAATAAATCTGATTGTCATAACAAAATTAACTCTTTCAGTGCTATTTTTTCTTTGCAATATGAATATGGTTGATCATCATCAGTTGCAAATACAAGGAATAATTAATATTCTAAATAACTCAGTTCAAAAAAAGAGATGATAATTACTGATATTGTAACAGATGTATCCTTTTCCAATATGTATAGAAGTAAATTGAAAGAACTTTAAAAAAAACCTTTGATAGATTAATTCATTGATCAAAACATTTGCCTTAAAATTCAATATTCAAGAATCTAAAGATGTAAGTTTGACTCCTATGCTAGCATTGTCATTGGTCAGGGCAACAACACTTGTAGAAGGGCAGAGAATAATACCAATATGCATTGTCAATGGTCAAGCCGTAATACCTGAATAAGAGTGGAGAATAATGCCAACATGTATTGGTTTAAAATTCAATTCTTCAAGAGTCTAAAGGTGTATAAGGTCAACTCTTATGCTAGCATTAAAAACTGAGGACAATACCATTTGGAACAGTGTGTAATTTACTAACCTATGTAGTCTTTGTGTATTATTACTAGCAGTTGTTTGTATTTAAAAAAGTTTAAGTGAAGTTTAAAATTTTCTAGACATTCAATATTTAATGATAAATCTCTCCACTAATATTTCTCAGCAGAAAAATGGGAAACAGAAGGTTGTTATCAAAATGAAGAAAACTTTTAGTTGTCTAACAGCAACAAGGTTTTGACTGATATCATTGTGAAAACAAAGATGGCAGAGAATGTTTTAAGTCAAGTGCAAAATAGAGGGGAAAATGTGAGCCAAGAAAACAGCAATATAAATACACAACTAATGGAAAAAGAGAATCTAGTTAACAATGAAATCACTTCAGGTGATCTGGATTATATTTCAACCAAAATATCACAAGGGAAAGAGAAAGTGAATGTTGTTGAAGGCTTTGAAATGTTTAAAATTGAAAATAACGTTATCTAGAAAACTAAACCTATTAGTAAGAACAAAACTATAAAGTCTAAATTTGAAACTAATGAGAGAAGTAATTCAAATATATTTATTTAATGTTAATAATCAAGAATTCAAATATGAAGAGGCATTACGATCAAAATGAAAATTTATGCAAATGCAGTAAAAGCTGGAGGGAATAGAAGTATGGGGTAAATAACGTTATGCAAGGGGCTTATGATAATATAACAGATTTAATGAACAAAAAAGATGAACAATTTACCATTTTACTGAAATCACTGAATGAATAACTTTTAATAAGGATTGAGAAATTTAAGGAATAAAGGTGAACAATTCTTTTATCAGGAACATAACCACAGACAAATTCATTTGACACACCGGATGCTAGACACTCCAGCTAGAAATACCATTTTTGTAACATTGATGGAGTTTTGTTGTAATATTTTGTGGGCATGGGTCTGCACTCCTCTTTTCTTTCTCAGGGGTGGACGGTAGTGATTGTTCTGGGCCTGATTTATTGGTCCAGGCTATTGAAAATCATTGCTGCTACTTGTACAACCTGCTGGGAGGGTTTAGGGTCAAAGTTTCAGCACCGTTTCCACTCTGATGGGCTGCTGTGCCTCCTTGATGGGTTGGTTTTGAGCAGTGCAGATCTGTCTCATCACTTGCTAATTTTTCCCCAGTTGGCATTCCAATTTTGGGTGGGTAGACTGAAAGTGGTTTCTGCCCATTTGGATTGTCAAATTGGGAGACAGAAGTACCTGGAATGGGCTTGACTGCAGGTCAAGGATTTAATGTCTAATGGCATAGGACTTTAGACCTCATTGCCTGTTGTGGTGGTTGGCACAATTCTGGATGTCCACCTATTCAGCTGAAGCATTTGGGTCTTCATTTTGAAGCCCCAGGGATGGTATCATTAAATGATGGATGACTTCTCGGTGGTTGGGCCATGTAGATCCATGCACAGATACATGATAAACAACATTATAGCAACCCTTTTATGAATGTAATTGTTATTGAGGGTATGTACTTTTTGTAAACCTGATTAATAATTGTTTTACCTTTGTAACATTGAACGCTTTATAATCGTCGATGGGTAAGTATACCTAAATTTTTTTATAATCTTTTAACTAATAAAGGTTACTTTTGAAACTAGAAGGTAATATTCACACAATGTTAAGACTTTCCATCATCATTTTGTCTACTGAATAAGAATAGCTAGCTTTCCAGTTACTAATTATTAATTTAATGGTTAAGTTAACTATTACTTTATCTAATGATAAAAATAGTTAAGCTTTTGTTTATCAATCAACAGTTTGGTTAGTTATAATTTTACCCACTGATTAAGAATAGCTAGACTTCCATTTACTAACTAATGATAAATGTTGGTTAACTATTACTTTATCCATTGACTAAGAATAATAAAACTTCTATTTACTGACCTATGATTAAGTGGTTAGCTTGGTTGGCTATTAATTGATTATCTCAATTAGCTTTAGAATACATACTTTAATAATAAGAGAAAGTCTATATTTGTCTGGACTCTAAAATATTATTATATTTTACCGCATTTTAGGTTGTAAACCTGATAGACTGACGTGCCATTTATTTATGCCATATATATATATATATATATATATATATATATAATATAACAATTTTATGGAGAAACTCTATAATGTAAACCATGATAATGTATAATGTTTCTGAAAATTGTTAAACATATAAACTATAAAAGTGTCAACTATTTCTTTATTTTACCTGCTAGAGGAGGTGTAATTAATGTGCTTATTCCAAATCCAAATAGTATATATCCCATAACATCAAGAAATTTTTTCTGTCCAAACAGAAATAAAGACGTGCATGGCATTATGTTGTTTTTGACTCCAAAGAAAAATCCCAAAGCAACTGCAATGGCAGAAAATTCTGTAAACGTCCTCAGTGTAACACAAACAAATACACTTATAACTATTAGTGCTGTCAAAAAAACAAGAATTGCAAAATACACATATTCATTTATATTGATAAGTCCCATAACAACTGCTATTCCTCTTCCAAATACATTAGAAAAGCCAAATATCGACAGTATTAATGGACTGTTTTCAGGATCGATTCCTTTATCCTCAACATATTTTGTTATAATTAGGAAATATATAATTATTGCATGCATTAAAAGATAATGTACAAACATGAAATTAAATTTCATATTCTTCCATAATGAAATTTCTAATAATTTTCGTTTAACGTGTGTACTAGGTTCTCTCATTAAGGCACCACAAACACATAAGTTTAATGCAATACCACTGTTTAAAAGCATGGAATTTTTCCAGCCATATTCTTCAATCATAAAGTGAAATAAAAATGGGAAAATAATAATCCCAATGCTCATCCCAGTAAGGGAAAATGCGGTGGCAAAATTTCTACGTTTTTCAAAATATTCAGGCACAATGGCAATGCTGGGTATTGTTGAAAGACCAATTCCAATACCTAAAAATAAATAACAGATATCAATACATTTTTAAAATTATATATATTGCAAAAGAATAAAAAATGATGATAATAGGGAATGAAACCTTTAATATAATCTGAATGAAAATATATCTCAATCATTAGTCACCATTTGTTACTGAATAAAAGTGAGGGTATGCTCTTCCTTTGATGCCCACAGATTTGAGAACCATTTGTAACTGAATAAAAATATGGATCATATTGTATTCTTAGTCATAGTCTAATTAATGATCACCATTTACAACAGAATAAAAAATGTGAATCAAGGAAAGACAATTCTATTTTAATAATGCCAATGAATTATAGTCATTTGTAACAGAATGAAAATAATACACTAAAGTATTAAAGCATGTAAATTAAATCTTTACTTAATTTAAATTATATTATTGTTTGTAACATATACACTTATATATACAAATAGCAGTAATATGACTACTAATAACAACTAAACATCACATGATCACCATCTCTTATACTAGGACATAATTGTTATTAAACAAGGCAAAACTCTCCATACAGTAGTGCCACCTTGTGCCAACCAGAGTAATCAATGGATGCCAGAGGGATTTTATGCATGAGCCTTCTGGCATCCATTGATTACTCTGGTTGGCACAGGGTGGGACTACTGTATGGAGAGTTTTGTTGCCTTGTTTATTAATAACAACAATAACAATAATAATGATAATATATTATCAAATGACCTGATCAATTGTCCTCAGATATAACATTTCCAAAACAGTACCATAGTTCTGACTATTTCTTAAACCACAATCCAACAATCTTTTGTTATTCCAGAAATAGTAGAAATGTCACAAAAAGCTATTAGATCTCAAGCACATTTTATTAATTCTGATATGATCCAAGTATCCAAATTTTTTTTTCATTTAGAAGATATTTGATCTATATAACATTATAAGTGTACAAACATTAGTTTATACCCATGATGATGCAATGTAAATATCCTTTCCTTCAACAAGTATTTGATTCATAAAATATTACAAGTTAACAGACTCTAGTTTTATCCACGATGATGTGATGTAAATTGAGCCAATTTATAATTTGTCTATAAATGATTTATTGATCTCATAAAATTATATTAGCAGTTGAACATAATCTTTATGTATTTTTTATGTTGTTAGCATTTATATCTCATCCTTGAAAAAAAAGTAATATCCATGTTTAAAGCAAAGAAATATACCAATGTTTTTTTAATTATGCTAAGAATTTTTGTTCTTTCAATAAATTGTCACATTCTACAAACCTGCCCAGTTATTGAACACATACTATTGCTTTTATCCCATCATTTTATCTATTTAATTATCATATACTTTTAAAAATAAATAAATAAAAAATCATATGAAGGAACTTAGGTTCGCTTTGGTTGAGAGTGTGAGTTTAGTCTGCTTAGTTCTATTTATAAACTTTTTTAATGGATGTCAGAGATATTATAGAAATACTCCATATTAATTTTTGATCAATTTCAACCAGCTTCTCGTAAATGAAAATCTTATTATATAAAATAATGATAAATAAAGATAAATATTTTATAATTTTTTATACATAACATACAACATCGACATCTCAAAATACCAATAATATCCTTTCATTTTAAAATAAAATAAACAATTAAGATAACATGTTTCATGTTACAATGAAAATATACTTTTTATATATATTTTCAACACAATATTATACTATTAAAGTAACAAATATACTTGAGACATTAAATATTTAAATGTTTTATTTGTAATCTACTATTGTGGAGGCAATAATGAACATATATATATAATAAAGAGTAATAATTTCATCAACACCATAAACTTTATTATTTACACAGTCATTTATTTTTTACACTACAATTAATAATAAATATTTTTTCCCTCAATATTATATGTTGTCATAGCAACATAGTTCAATGCAGTCCAGGTTAATATCTTTACTATTAAAATCAAACAAATTTTTTTTTTTTTACAATTATTGAAATTTATTTCCAAATTTCACTAGGTACAATATAGATGTATATATTTTAATAATTTTTATATCCCTACAAATAATCAACAGCATAATAAAAATATAATGGTAATAAACTGTTATAAACAGTCTTTCAATCTCAGAAATACTTTTGGTTAATTTCTTAAATCTGCCTCAACTGCCATTAAATTCAAAAAACAAAGCAGAAGCCCATGAATTTTATATTTTCATGTTAGTAGCTTGTCTATTTAAAATGCATTTAATAATTAATGGACATTTTATTTGTATTAAATAATCTACATCTATTAAATACCTGAGAATATGAGTTTATTCATGAAGCAACAAAGTCTAAATACATTTCTTAATAAGTAGATGTAATTTACATGCAAGAAGATTGATTCTTCAGTCTTTAGAGTTCTGTCAAATAAATTATTGCAGAAACATATTTGGATTTAGTTAAATAAATATCATCATCAATAGTATTCTGTCTTATGAACAAGTCAATCACATCACAAGTTTATTCATTTCTCCACTTTTTTCTTCTTATTGTTCAGCTCTTCATTTCATATCTCTTTCTACCTTTTATATCATCCAGCAAAGTCAATCTTCTCTTTTCTTTGCTCTTGTATATATTTTATTAAAATATTATTTCTTCTTAAGATATACCCAATCCAGTTCTCTTTCTATCTCTAATTTCTTCAATCAATTTTCTTTTTCATTTACTCTTTTCAAAACATCTTCATTTATCATTTTATTTATCCAACTAACTTTTTCCATCTTTTTTCATGCCCACATCCCAAAATTTTCAACCTGCTCCCAATTTATTTACTCATTGTTCACATTTCACAACTACACAACAGTATACTCCACACATTAAACAAGGCAAAACTCTCTCCATACAGTAGTGCCACCCTGTGCCAATCAGAGTAATCGATTGGCACAGGTTGGCACTACTGTATGGAGAGAGTTTTGCCTTGTTTAATAACAATTATGTGCTAGTATGAGATAGTGATCATGTGATACTCCACACATAGTATTTAATTAATCTTTTCTTTAATTCTATCTTCAAAAGTCCATAACACATTTTCTTTCTCTTAATAAATGCTGCATTTTCTTTTAAGTTGATTTTTGCTTCTTCAATTCTCATTCAACCAATGATCCAAATATCTAAATCCATTATCTTTTAAACTATTTTATCTAAATCCAATACATGTTAAGTATATAATCATGAATTTCAACTTATAGGCTTTTTGTATTCCTCCCTATCCATAAACACTTGATATTCTAACAATAAATTAGAACATATTAGTCATAATATGTTCATGTCTTGGTCTGGGTAGTACAAAAACTGATTCAGGTGCCCAGAAGTCTGACTCTCTAACTTCTTATGAACTCCCGAGCAATAGAATCATCTGCATTTTTGAATATAAATGATTATGATGTGAAATCTTTGAAAATAGAATTACCTGAACTACAAGTATATTTTTAAAGATTAATTCATAAATTCCTGCTATAAAAATTTTTAATTTATCATTAGATATCATATATGTATAAGAATGTCCAAGTGAAAAAGGTAATTGGTTCTTTATCCAAGCTGTTTGTGGTATCATTTCTGAATCAACATATCTGTTACATGGGATAGATTAGCTATGTGTCACAAACATTTTATGGTGCTAACATGTCTGTATTAGGAGTTATAACAAAAGGCCATCTATAGAGCTCTCTTTGCTATCATGAATTCTTGCAAAAGGTTCTTATGACTGATGGCTTTATTTTAAAAGATCAAACCCATCATTTTAAACATTTTGGTAGCAATTGTGCCAGTTTTCATATTTCATGTCATAAGTCATGATACATGCATGATAGCTCTTAAACTTTTTTGAGTAGCTAAATTATGTCACTACATAACCCATGCATTAAATTCAGAGATGGTATGGATGGAGAATCAGATACCAGCCATTTTTTCACTGGGACACACCCTGTTTGTCTTCTGATCTCTGAGAGTTAAAGCATATAATTAATCATTAGTTAATGCTGTAAAGTGCATGATCCCACCTACCAGTGAAAAAGACAGCATCGAATCATTTGTGACCATATTTTTTAATTTTGTAATCATTACACTGAGCAAACATTTAACTAACCCAGAATATCTTTCAATTTTCACTTTCCAGCTATGAGATTAAATACCCATTAGCCGATCAATATAGACTAGATAAGCTATCTAAAAAATTTGCATGAAAAATTATTATATACCAGGAAAAGTTTTACACTCTTTTTGGATTTGAACCTAAAGTCATGAGTATGACAGGTGAATACTTTTTATCTCTACATAGAATTCCCTTCATATGTTATTAATATATATACGTATATATAAAATGAAAAGTGAAAATAGCTAATTAATTACCATATATAAATTACATTACCACAGCCAAAGCCTAAATAAATCAATAAAATATCAGCAACTTGCTATAAAGGCAAAATGCATTTAGATAGCAAAATGGATATTGCCTTGACAATATGTTGTTGATATTCTATTAGTTTATTTATATTTTAGCTGATATTTGTATTAAATAAGAGATTTTTTTTTTTACATTTTGGACAAATAAAAAACTTTGTTGATTGTGGTACTTACAACTTAGATATTTTTTTAGGCGACTGACAATTTCCCAGAAATCTTTGCATTTATTCAGTTAATTGGTTTTCAGACAATCCATTTATTCATTGAATTATTGTGTGGATGAGTACCTGATTAATCTTAGAATACTGAAATAAGGAAGCAATAAATCATTGAATGAGAGTTTTAATGAGTAGTATAGTCTATTTCATTGGTTTTCTGAGCACAGGGACTGGAGAATGGATTGGTTTTAAATGTTAATCCATGCAAAATGGAATAAACACTGGCAGCCTAAATAGCTTTGATAGACAAAATTGTGGTTGCAAAATATTTATAGAAAATATTTAATTTCTAAATAAATCATTTAATATTGTCGTAGTCTGCATAAATGATATAGATCTTTTCGTAAGATCTGTGCCTAGAAAATATTAATTGACTGTATTTAAAGGAACGGTTTGAATTCAATGAATTCAGTAGTGATTCAATACTACACATATTATTTAAAAGATGAATTGCAAAAAATGATATTACAATTAGAGAAGCCATTTGAAAATAGTAAATAGTTTAGAAAGTAGAAACCAAATTCTATCACAAAATGAAATAAATAGCAAGCAAAATCATATTGAAGAGCATAGGAAGGCAATGAAGCAAGAGTGCAGAATGAGGTGGAACAAACAAAATTATTTGTGAATGGTAAAAAATCAAACGAAGATTCTGAATTGGAGTTAAATCAACTTAAACTGGAATTAGTAAAGAGCTCAAATATCTTTAAGGAAGATGAAAGAAGAATAAAAAATCCTCAAAATTCAAATCGACCCTGAATGATATTCATTTATAAACATTTATCATTTCAACAATTCACTTTCTATGCATAACAACTCGGACTGCAAACAAAAGTGATATCATTTTTGTTTGCTTAGTGATGTATGTGAATGGAATTATTAGAAAGATCAAAGAAAAGAATGAAAAGATTTACTTATGGATAAAAATAAAGACAATATCATAATGGCAGGGTCAGAAGGTAACTTTAAAATTGGTGGTGGAGACATATAAATCAACAAAAGTTTTTATTTCTCAGAAGATTGACGAGCAACAAAAAATTCACTGGTGGAAGTACACTATACAATAATCTTAAGCTTACATAGAAGGAAAAGCCTAGAAAAAATTTTCATATGTAGGGACATGCCATTAATAATAAAAACAGGAATTGTTCAAGCTATAATATTTTCAGTGACCTAAGAAAGTAAAACGTTGATTCTGAGGAAATAAGTAAATATTTCTGCACTGTGGTGGTGTTGGTTAAGTACATTAAACATCAAGAAAAACAAATGCTCAAATATAATAATGTGAAAGCTAAAACCTTCAATAGATACCCTTTAAACATGCTTATGTGACAGCCAATCAGATGCAATAATGACAGCACATGGACCTCTCAATTCTCAAACACAAGTAAGAACTATAAGAAAAAGATGGAACCCACCTTCTTCTATGCCTCAATTTATATATAAATAAGCCAGACTCAAGCATTTTGAACCAAGAGTGTGAAGCTTAAATACATTCACATTTAATTCACTAAACATTATATATAAATAAACAACGCAAAATCTTTCGATTTACTACGAAGCAATTTTTTTAAATCTAATGAAAATGATGTCACATAAGCATGTTTAAAGCGTATCTGTTGAAGGTTTTAGCTTTCACGTTATTACAATATTATCTGTTTGCGCTTAATAAATTTGATATATTTAAATGCACAAATGGTTTTTTTTTTTTTCAGATTAGAGAAGAATCTTCAGTTGTAGCACAAATAAACAGGTTGAGATTGTTTGCGTTATGAGTGGATCTAATTGTCAGAAAAATATATAAAACTAGAAAAGATTAATAACACAAGATACAAAGGCTGACCAGTGACAAGATTATTAACATTCATCGATGTGATAATTTTTGTTTATTTAGCATAAAGATTTTTTTAGACAGCTTAAGTACTAACAAAATATCATAGAGAAATTCTAGCAAGATTCAAACCAGGAGATAAATGCCTTAGTGGCTTTTTGTATGGACATATGTATCGGTTATATAAGTTGGAGTGGATAACAGAGGGTTTTTTAAATACAATTAAAGAGAATAAATTAGACAACTAATTAACTTTCTTTTTATTTTAAACATCGCTCTGTAACCCAAGACTAAAATAATAATTAACCTTTTTATTTATTTTAATAAATAAAATAACATGTAATTCAATTCACCAGTTTTATACAAAACGGTTATAATTTCAATTTAAAGACAATAAAAAATAGGAAATTAAACAGTGAAAGATAAATATTACGTAATACAATAATTTTTTCTCCGAATTAGTTCAGCAAGCCAACATTATTTTAAAATAGCATTCTATAAATAATTTAATAAAAACAAAATATTGTGAGCTTGAATTCATTGATCAAAACAATGGAGCCGGATATCAATCATCTTTAAATTATCGGTGTTTTTTGATCTTTTACGATTATAGTTTTAGTTTGATGTTATGAAATTTTATAACTGATTTAGTGTTTTCATTTGGAAGACTTCACCACACTCGCATATAATTACGGTTATGCTCATCATTCAGTTAAAAGAAAAATCAGGATGAGCAAAATTCAACAAATACAAACTAGTAGAAATATGATTAATATTTATTTATTACTTAAACAAATTTACAAATACGTCTTTGCACTACATACAATGTTATACGTTCGCCTGATACTGTTGACTTGGTGTAGCATTTATTGCTGTGCAGCTATAGAAGGAAGGAATTTCAGGTACCCTTCTAAGCTTACTATTTCCAGTTGCACCGTGGCCGGCGGAAGCGGGCATGCAACGCATGCTAGGCATGCGGGCGCTGGCAGAAGGAGGCGCCATCACTGAGAGATTAGCATCTGAAAAAGAAGGCGTCATCCCTGAGAAATTAAAACTCTACTAACAAAAATACTCACATTTGAAGAATATTATTCTCAAATGTTTATTTACAAAAATTATTGAGAGTAGATTATTGAAAATCATATGAAGTCATATTATATCTTATTAAATGACACACACAAGCAGGCCTGCACACAAGCTCTGCTTAATATTAAAAATATAAAACAATCAAATCTATTATTTATCATGAACAATAAACTAAACATAAAGTTTATTATATTACAAATTTCATATTGTAATGTTTATATATATATAGTACTGCTTATAGTAAACTATAAGTAACTTTCTGCTAGCAAATATATAAATAAACACACACTAAAAGTATTATAAATTAGAACTTATGTATGTATATGCGTATATATATATTAGATCATGTTTGTTAAAAACAGACAGTGACGCAAATAATAAATATGAAATTTTAAAAAAAAAAAAATCTAAATTTGCCGTGTTAAATTATATATTATTTCATACAAACCGTTTGTATGAAATAATATATAATTTAACAATCAATTTTATGCTATTTTTGATATCAAAAATAGCATTACATCGTGCATTCTTTCTAAAAATCATGACTTTTTTAAAACGCCACGGGACACGGTCGGGTCACCTTAGTAAACATACATATTGACAGGGTCACCAAAATCAAATTTGCATGCGGGCGCCTAGTACCCAGCGCCGGCGCTGCCGTGACAGATTGCCACGTGAGTAGGTACATCGACACTTCCAGGTGTCTGTGACAGCTTGCCTCGTGTTTGGTTTATGCATAGCAATTTCCAGATCTGATGTCAACTTGCCTCACAGCTCAGCCATATATTGGACAACATGTATACGGTTTGATAGCTGCTGGCTGACCTTACCTTCAAATAGATTGTCTATTTACAGCCAGATCCCCAAATAGAATGAGGCTATTGGATTCAGGGAATCATCATTTGCCCATTATTGCCATTGGACATATTTTATCTATTTGTATACTCATAAGCCCATGGTAGTGAATGCTCAATCCGATCAAAATAAGGTGATATCTAAACTAGTCTGTTATTTGGAGGCAGGATGAGATATAACATTTGTTTTCATTGTTTGGAAAAAAAGAAGCGAACTTGTACCCAACTTCATAAATCTTTGCAAGTTTTTCTGGGTGTCCTGGCTATCAGTGAAGCACAATTATTTTCTTTTTTTAGATTATCAGTAATTTTAGACAGTATATATATATGCCAACTAAATGATTAAGACTCAAGTCTTTCTGTTTCAGTCTCAGTTAGTAAAAACTATTTACAGAAATGGAATTTTTGTATTGTCTGAAGGGTATTGTTCTATTAGCCACCATCAGAATAGTGCCATCCAGTGATGCATGGTGGCTAATAAAACAGTACCATCTGAAGTGTTTTTTTATGTCCACTGAATTATTGGAAGAGGTTACAAAAAATTGGAAAGAATAAAATTTTTAATAAGACTAATAATATTTTTTTTTTAAATGAGCAATTATATACTAGCACCATTTTTCATCTGCAGTGGGAATTGATATTGTAGACGTCTGTTAAAAAAATATGAATTTTCAATTGAGAGTATGAAATTGTCATCAAAATGGATGACTTGCAGTCAAGTTGAGAGCATGGGCTAGCAGTCAAAAGTACAAACTCGCATTCAAAAATGCTGTGTAGATTTGCATTCAAGAATCTGGATTTGTAGTTGAATGTTTATATTACAGTCAAGGTATGGATTTCCCTGAATTGCAGTTGAGAGTATAGACCTGTGGTTAACAGAGAGTATGCAAATACAGTTGAGATTATGAACTAACTAAGTGGCAACCGGTGGAATTTTTAAGCAGTGGTGCTTTACTACTGTATTGCCCATCAAAAAATAATCAAGAGAAACAAAACAGAGCATTTTTAATTTTACAACCACACAATCATTTTATTTTTCCATACCAATAATTATTAAAAGATTACTGTACTGTTTGTTTTTACTAACTACTGTTTAACAAATGATAATATCTAGAGTAGGTTGACTATTAATTTTTATTTCATTTTTATCATGTAATGTCAATTGGGAAAATGTGATCTTTTAAAATATATTCAACATTAACGTGATGAATATTTAAAATAATATTTCTTTTACTTTGTTATATTTTTCAGAAATAAATATTTATATGTTAATTTATAAATGTTAATTACAAGAAAAAACAATATTTTATTGCTCATCCTAAATAGAAACAATTTATTCGCTCTGAAGAGAACAAGAATAGATAAACATAATATAACTATTGACATTGTGGCAGTGACATCTCCAATGGCACTAATTATGTGCACTGATAAAAGCAAATGAATCTCCGACTTCATTGAATATGACATTTCTGAAAGAGCCATAATTAGCAGCATCTTTGAATAGAATCTGAAGCATCAGTTATATTTTTTAAAAGATGATTTAATTAGTTGTATTTATACATAATTATACAAAA
Organism: Epiperipatus broadwayi; assembly: GCA_028023455.1. Lineage (NCBI taxonomy): Eukaryota > Metazoa > Onychophora > Udeonychophora > Euonychophora > Peripatidae > Epiperipatus > Epiperipatus broadwayi. The sequence continues at coordinate 703,522 of JAQFVV010000025.1, read as the reverse complement.
TATTGAATGATTGTTCTATTATTGATATTTTCAAGCAATGAATTTTTTTTTCTGGGGGGCTTCCAGATCGCAGCATATATGAACCTGTCATCACTGATATAACTGAAATCAAGAAAAATATGAATTATAATTTAAAAATCAATTTCCTTAGTCCATATGTAATATTAGCAATCACAAAATATTTCATTATAAAAAATCAATACTAAAATCATAAGGAAATTTTGTTTTAACTTAGCGGTGAGTGATTTCTTGTCTTATTTTCGGATTATGAGAATGTGTTATGATTATAAAAGATCAATATTTATTTCAATATTTACATTATTTATTACACTTCAGATGTATGACTAACATTTATTTGTCATCTGGCATGATTAAGAATAGATTTTATAATACATGTGACTGAAGTTATTTTGACTTTACATTTTAGCCAACCAAAAGAACCTGCTCAATTTAAAAGTAGTTTTAGACAGTATGTCACATCCAAGTATTAATAGACATTGTAGGAAGGACCAATCAATACAAGATACCATTATGCTTTGGATTTATAGATTATGAAAAAGCATTTGATTCTTTAAGCATTTCTATACTAATAATGCAATGGATTATTAAGATATAGATCCAGGATATTGCCATGTTCTAAAGAAAAATAAACACATTGGATCAGCAATGATTAGATTACATAATGATACTAAGAAGATTAACATTGATAAGTATAACAGTTTAATTCTATACCTCCAAGACTTTTTGTCACAGTTTTAGAAAATTTTTAGGATCAAATAGAAGTGGAGAACATAAATGGAAATGGAAGTTATTTATGTCATCTAGATTTTGCAGATGATGTAGTTGTTTTGAAGATAATATTTCAGAATTCTAAGAAATTTTGCAAGGGTTATCAGATGAAAGTAAAAAAGTAAGTCTAAAGATAAATGCTAAAAAAGTCTAAAATTATGTTGAATGAATATTTTTAGAAAAATAAAACAAAAATTGATTATGATGAATTAGAAGAAGTTAACTATAAATACCTTGATTACAAAATCTTAGTCCAGATGGAATCATAATAGATGAAATTAATCATAGAATTAAATTAGGATAGAGTGCTTTTGATAGAAATAACTTAATATTAAAGGACCATGCCTCTGTTTGGAAATAAAAGTTATTTTACTAGTTTCTACTTATGGAAATGACACTTCAGCACATAATGGAAGATCACTCAATAAAGTGCAGAAAAATGAATTTTAAGTACTACTAAAAGGATTGTGATATATAGAGCTTGCAAAATAAGCTTTCAATAACCTTTGTAGAATATCTTCAACCACAGACCAGTTTCTGCTACTAGCATTATCAGTGAGGTGCAGGATATTCAAACATTAAATAAAAAATACCAAGACAAGCCCAGCACTTTATCTAATATATAACTATTAAGTAGAAATTCTGAAATTTTCAGACATCCATATGTCTTCCAATCCAGCTATCTAACTTAAATAGCTATAGGGGACTGAACTAAGTTCAGATACACCATATATTAATAGCTTTAGCAATATAAAATTGCCAAAGCCTCAATAGCAAAAAAATAAAATTACAAAAAAAATCAAGTCAGATGTCACATGACCTAATTTAATAAGCTTGCATTTACAAATATTATATATAGAGCTCACAAAATAAGCTCTTAATAAGCTTTGCAGAATATTCTCAACCCCAGACCAGTTTCTGCTACTGGCATCATCAATTTTGTGTGATCCATGAATGAGATTATAAATATCCTTTGGAAGAAAGAAGGTTCTCCACCTCTGCATTATAAGATTTAGCTTTAATATTTATTTTTATAAATGAGAGTACAGTGTGTCAAAATTATTAGCACAATGCACCAAGTTTGGCCTATTCACTGTAAATTGGAAATCATTATTAAATACTGTTCTAACAGACAGGTAAAATGCTTGGATCCATGCATTGAATGATGACTCTCAAAATCTTTGATTCGCCTTGTTCTCTGATCTTAATACAACTAATTTTCATTTTCTTGATAAAAAAATATTTTGTATAATGAATCACAATCTAACAGTACAACTATTGTATAAACAGAGAAACATTAAAATAATATACAACACTATTGCCAAGTACTTTAAACTCATTTGAGTCTTTATCAATGCTGTATAAAAATCGTTACACTCTACTAAGTGATAAACTCAAACATTTCATTAAATCAGCCAGGAACAAGTAATTGAAAAACTGGTTAACTTTGCATTAATAGCACCAGAAGAATTTTTATAGCATATAACTCCTTGAATACACTCTATTAAGTGATAAACTTGAACATAAAAAATTCTTCTGAACCTATTAATGCAAAGTTAACCAGTTTTCTGATTAGTTGTTCATGGCTGATATAATGAAATGTTTTGAGTTTATGGCTTAGTAGAGTATAATGATTTTTATACAGTCTTGATAAGGACTCAAATAAGTTGAAAGCGCTTGACAATAGTGTTTTATATTATTTTAATGTTTCTCTGTTTTATGTAATAGTCATATTGTTAGGTTGTGTTTTATATTTTATAATAACAAGTTTTATTTTTATTATTTTGTAAAATAAAGTAATATTGATTTTTTCTTCCATTTATAATTCAAATTTATATATATTTGTTCAATTGTGTAATAAAGTGGTTTCTTTCTTTTTTATAACTTGAAGCTAAATAAACTTTCAATGAAGTTCACTCTAATTATATTATTCTTAAATTAATTATTGTTACTGCCTTATTTATACTGTAATGTAAATTATGCATGCATTTTTATTTAAATTTGTTCTTTTAAATATTCCATTTGTTAGTAATTGGATGCTATTTTCTGTTTTGTTTATTACATTACAATACAAATAAAGCAGCAACAATAATTAATTTAAGAGAGCTATGATTATGGTAAACTTCACTAAAAGTGCACCCAGTTTTAGGTTATAAAAAAGAAAGAAACTACTTCATTATGCAAATGAACAAAGTATGCAAATTTGAAGTACATGAAAAAAAATGCATTCAAAATTTTAAAAAATACATTAAAAAATATCAAAATAAGTATTTTCAAAGATATATTTTGAAAAATCTTACCAACAAAAAATCCATAGAAAATGTACAAGTGGACCATATCCTTGGTAAAGACAGATGCAATGAACCCAATTGCTGTAACTATCCCACCAGCAATTGTTGTCATACGATAGCCAAATTTGTTAATTAAAATAGTCACTATAGGCCCTATTAAAATAAATATATAAAATATATATTCCAAATCTTTAAAATCTTTTATTACTATTGGATTGTTTGTAGTAAATCTTTATTAAAACCTATACTGCTAATGCTCTTTCCACATATGCTTTATTTAATTTTTTTATGATAGTTTCGACTGCCTAACGCTCTTCTTCAGATTTGAAAAAAAACATTTGGATTGCATTATTTGTTTTACATAAATATACAATAATTTGATTATATATACAATTTTTACTATTATAATAAATAATAAAATAAACCTACACAATAACTATATAAATATATATATATTCAAAATAATTATACATAAAAAGATAGTATATAGTTTTGTGCTCCTTTCAACTACTAATAATCTATTTTAATTTTAACCAATTATTGTATAAACAATACCATCTAGTATTTCACAATGCAAGTAAAATAACAACAATAACAAACTAAAACATTAATAAAATAGAATAAAACTTTCATACATAGATGCAATATAATTTCAAAGAATTGACTATATATCATAATTATGTATAATTATTTTTAATATGTATGTATATTCCTATAGCTGTTATATATGATTTTTTATTATTTATTATAATTTAAACAGACAAAACTCTCCATACAGTAGTGGGACTCAGTGGAAGCCAGAGTAATTAATGGATGCCAGGAGGCTTGTGCATTAAATCCCTATCTAGCGCCTACTCATCCAATATTACCAAACAAGTTTCTAGCTTGTGGCTTTTATCAGTGAGGAGCCTTGGACCTGAGAGCACTGCACCTAGATCTTAGAGATCCTAAGATTACTCTGACTTACACTGAGTGGCACTACTGTATGGAGAGTTTTGCCTGTTCTAACAACAGTTATGAGCAAGCATAAGAAATGGTCGTCATGTGATGTTTAGTGATTCTTATAATTTATATGAATGAACAAATGCATTTAATTAAGTTCCATTTTTGATGGCAAATTATATTGTATATAATATTTATAAAAGGATATATTTTTGGTTTATGTATTTGCATATACATATTAAACATTTTTAGTTTTAAATTTATAAAATTTTTTAGGTATATGTATAATATATATTTAAAACATTTATGAATAATGATGAACATATACATATGCATATATGATAAAAATGAAATTATTTAATATTTACAAGAAATATTCAAGTAATGCAATTGTTTCTTTGTTGTGAAGATGACTGTTAGGCATCAAAATTGTTGAAACTGAATAAAGCATGTGAAAAATGCATAAAGAGAAGTGTGGTTTAATTATCTGAAGAAGTCTGTGCTGTTGAATCTGTGGACACCAAATAAAGCATTGTAAAAAGTGCATTAAGTAGGCATGTGTTTTTTAAAAATGAAATATCCATATTCGAAATTTTTTTATTAAGTTATAATCCATTGGGATGCACAGAAGCTAAACTTATTATTGTTTGTATAATTAGAGGGGATTTTATTAGAAAGGATTTGAACAGAGAGGTGTTTTGCCAGTTTTTATTATTTAGTCCACTTTAGAAAACACAATATTGAAACAAATAGTATTATCTTAATAATTAATATCAGTACTAGTTGCAAATATTTGAAGCTATAAAATTTTTCTTATTGCTACAAACCACATTATTACTAACTCAATTCTATATTTTCTATGTGAAGTGGGAGATAAACCAGTAAGACTCAGATTCCAGCCATAGTATACAATAGATGCTAGAAGTTTTAATCCCTATCTATTCATAATCTCAGATTTAAAGTTTTTGACTGATGAAAACTAGAAACTAGTCTGGGGATATTGGATGAGCAGCATTAGATAGGGATTTTATGCACAAACTTTTTAGTATCCATTGATTATTATGGCTTGCACAGGGTGGTGCTACTTTGAGGAAAGTTTGCTACTGTTTGAAATGATAGTTGCATATACTATTCATTAATGCTCAAACTTTCTGGTTAGTGAGAAGAGTGAATTATATGCCTTTTGTAAATGGCAGATATATTAATACTTATTCATCCAACACACAATCTTGGTTTTTTTATTTTGCCCTCTAACAAAAATTTTCTAAATATCCATTTATTAATGGATATTGGATGATTTTTTAAATTGACTGTGAGACAATTATCCAAATTTATCACTTTTCTCAAGAAACCCCCTCCTAGCTTCACTCTGGAGTGGAAGTAAAATAAATGGCATACAATTATTTTTAAAGATCTTTGTGATTAGAAATAATTTAGATTTCATCTTAATGCTAGGCAATGAACATTTTTTCAAAAGTTTTTACACATTAGAGTGTAACCAGCTAAAGAGCCATAGTAATATTACAGTGGGGTGTATTGTTTTAAAATCATGCATAATAACTTTGCCACCACTAATTATTTAAAACCATGTGGATTTTTTATAATGTCTTGTGTGTTGATAAAGAATCAAGTCGCTTCTAGAATAGAAATAAGCCATTTGTTATTTTTTAAGTCCAATAAAACCAAAATATGTAATCTTATCATGCTTAAATGTATTTAGTGAATGAATTCCCAACATGACTTGGTGTAAAAGTAGAGGGATAAATTGTGAACTTCAAGGGGTCCATTGATTGTGACACCTCTCTGCCACTCTCAGTGTTCAAAATTCTTGTGTTCTTGAGCAATAAAATGGTTAGGTTATTTTATAGTGAGTTAATATTGTGAATAAATTGGAAACTATTATTCAACTTTAAACATCTTTAACAGCACTCTTCATATTTTTCTAATACTAAATGTTACTTTATTATCTATCAATTGGCATTTTCAGAAAACATACACATAGATTGTTCTTTCTCATGATCTCATCTTTCAAATGATAAATTTTGTTTACCCAAGTTTGTTATATTCCCCCCTCTCCTCTTATATTTGGGATTTTTTCTTTCAATTCTGTTGAAAAATTGTATCTTATTTGATTTTTTTTTATTTTGCAATTGTCATCATATTTTCTGCTCTGTGAACTTTGATGAAGTGATAGGATATCAAACTTTGATGCTCAAGGCCCATTAATTATTAATCATTACCCAGTTCTGTTATTTTTTATTCTCTTATGACCCCATGAGCAGTAAACCACTGAATTTATTTATTTATCACATTTTCCAACAAGCATTTTGATTTCCTTGGTTGTTTTATCTTCCTTAAACATTTTTTTTTCCGGTTTAAACTTAATTATGTTTATACATTTTCATGTATAGTTTATTTATTTTATCATTAGTATTGATTCACAATTCATTTGTTTCATTTGTCAGTTGTATTTACCATAATTCATTTGCTTCATTTATAAGATGTATCTACCCATACTTTATTATCAGTTATATCTACCCATAATTCATTTGCTTCATTTATCAATTGTATCTACCCATAATTCATTTGCTTCATTTATCAATTGTATCTACCCATAATTCATTTGCTTTGTCTATAAGATGTATCTACCCATACTTTATTATCAGTTATATCTACCCATAATTAATTTGCTTCATTTATCAGTTGTATCTACCCATAATTCATTTACTTCAGGCATGTCAAACTGGCGGCCCCATTGTATCTACCCATAATTCATTTGCTTTGTTTATAAGATGTATCTACCCATACTTTATTATCAGTTATATCTACCCATAATTAATTTGCTTCATTTATCAGTTGTATCTACCCATAATTCATTTACTTCATTTAGCAATTGTATTTACCCATAATTCACTTGCTTCTTTTATCAGTTGTATCTATCCATAATTCTTTTGCTTCACTCCTCAATTGTATCTATCCATAATTAAGCTCATTTATCAGTTAAATCTAATCATAATTCATTTGTTTCATTTAAAAATAATATCAACCTATAATTCATTTGCATTTTATATCAGTTATATCTAGCCATAATTCACAAGCTCATTTATCTGTTGTATTTACCTATAATTAATTTTTTCTTTTGTCAGTTAAATCTACCCATTATTTATTTGATTTATTTAAAAGTAATATCTACCTATAATGCATTGGCTTCATTTAAAAGTTGTGCCTATCCATATTTCATTTTTATGTAAAACTTTAAAACAATTTCTCATATTATTTTTGAAAGAATAAAATATTGGATAAATTTGTAGTTTTTTTTTTTTCCAGATTTACTCAATGTTTATATATGAGTAATTTATGGTCATCTCACATTCTTTATTAAAACTGAAGTCTTTTTTCTTTAAATTCTAAGAGAATCAATTTGACTTCTGAGAAATGTTATTTTAGTGTATAACTAGAACTTTAGCTATTTAAAATTTTTATTGGCAATTAAAAGGTAATTCAATTCTCACTGGTTATTCTTATGATTCAAATTTATCTGTCCAATGGCATTTTCTTTTTTTATGTTCTTAGTTTTAGTATTTCAACCATCAAGCACATAAAGTTAAACTTTTCTACAAGTTTTTCCAATTTCTACCCATATCTAATGAAATAAAATAATAGTACAATGTAAATTATATATACACACATACACTTATCTATATATTATAACCAACAAAAGCTGCAATAATGAGATGATAATGATAATGGCAAAAATATCTATAAAAGGACAATACAACATTCAGCCCAAATTATAAATATCATATTAGGCTAAACTCAGGGTTCTTTGTTAGTGATATAAGTTAATAATAACAAGATCTACAAGGATCAAAATAGTAATAACTAAGTATTATAAATAGGTTAATTATCATTAAAATTAAAAGGAATAAAATTCTCAACTCATTCTTAAATTATAGAAGCTCTTAACATTAAAGCATATAGCAGATAGTTCAGTTATAATACATTCTCTTTTTCATAATACATTTTTTATTCCCCCTCTCCAATATATAATATTACAAAGTAAAGCATGACTATATGGAGTCTTGCTTTGCTTTGTTTATAAACAATTATGTGCTAGTATTGGAGATGTGATCATGTGATATAATATTACACTTCGCAACCACTATTTAATATCTTATTGCCATGATCAGATCCACAATCCAAGATTTTAGATATTTTTAATTCTTATTCATCTATTTATGCGACTTTTCTTTTCACAATCATTTTTTTTTACATAAAATATACTTTCTTTTCATCATCATTAAATTATAATAGTAAGATCTCAGTGTTTATTATATATATTCTTAGCACTAAATTTCTCCACCTCGTATTTTACTTATAAGTTGTTAAGTAAATGAATGGTATTCTAATGTAAAATATGAGGAGACACACATTTATTCCAAAGATAATGTCTACCTATAGCGCAATAATAATAACAATAATAAATTTTAATAGAAAAATATTTTAATTAAAATAAAATGCATAGAAACTCTTAATTTAGAATAATATAATACTCTCCTAGAATGCTTTGGCATACTAAGAACGGATAAAGGATTTGATGGCCATTCAGAATACTCTATTAACAATTTAAACCAATTTTTCTTATAGATTTAGACAAACAATTTAGTCATTTCAGTTGATTATGGTAATTAACTAATAATCTTAAATGAAGAAGATAATAGTTTTTTTATAAGAGTAGTTTTTTTAAATAATTGCAATTAAATTATAGTGATCGGTAAAAATTTTAAGAAAATGAATAAATATTTTGTACCTTAAATGCATTCTTAACATCTATAAATCGCTATAACTAATCTCTAATTTATGTGAATGTACTCTGAATGACTATATATATATATTTAATATTGAGACTCTAAACAAGACATAACAACAAAATATAACATTTATTTACAATAAGACAATCAACAATAACACCATTGGAAATCCACAGAATTTACATGTGCTGTTTAAGTACAGTATAATGTGATTTTACTACATTGGAGAGATACAATTTCAAAGATTGCAGTTTAAATCCATGAACAAAGAAATTAATGAATTTAATGTTAATTAACAATTGTTTATTTTGGTTGACCAATATAAATCTTATGAATATGGATACTTGTTACAAGAAGTTTTACATTTCCTGACTAATAAAGTTTTACTAATATAAGCATTATTACAAAACTTCTATATCTCTTCTAAATGACAAATGTTCTATTACCATATGCATTATTATCAAGTTTTACATTCTCCTGCCTGATCAAGTTTTACTAATATAAGCATTATTTCAATAATCCTATATCTTTTTAACTGATGAAAGTTTCACTAACCTATGTATTATTTCAAGAAGTTCCACATTTGCATACAACCACACTATAATATTGTCCCAAGCAATGAGTAAACTAAATATTATTCATGTCTTATCAATACAGTGATGATTTGAGACTGAATGATGATGATGATATATATTACTTATTTAGGTTTATAAAAGTAATTTCATTGGTTTTATATTCTGTACTGGTCGTGAAGCACAGCAGGGCAGATTTACACATCAGAAACATCTCTAATCTACATTAAGAGTAGCCAAAAGTGCATCTGAAAAAAAGATGCCACTCTTCAAAAAATAAGTAACCATATCAGTTGCTATAATAATAAAAAAATATTGTACACTATATGTGGTTGCAATACAAAATATGTTACTTCTAAGGGGAAAAGGTTAATAAGGCAATGGATCTAGTGATGGCATGAACCAAAAGATGCAACTACACTATGAGGGCAAATAAATGTCAGGACCTTTGTCTCAGAACATATGAGAAAAGTAAGAATAATCTATCACAAATACTAGAAACAATTGGGGTTGTGTTAAAGAAAGCATTTATGCATACATATAATATAAAAATACACACCACTCATGGAAAAATACCATAAGAAGAGAGAGAAAGGCTATAATTTCTTTATAAAAATCTATGTGGCAGCAAAAATAAATAACATCAAGAGAGATACAAGACTACTATCCCTTAGAAATATAAATTGTCAAGATAAGCTTAAAGCAATACACAAGAGAAAGAGACAAAGGCTGTATCTTTTAATAAATATAATAATCATTCACTGATATACAAAACTGATAAGATAGTAGTTATCTAGTGAAATCTGATTTAATAAAATATAGCCTGAAATAAATAATAAAATAAAAATACACACAATCTTTAATGATTTATATATAAGCATTCATTAAAATAGATAAAACTCTCATGACATGGGAAAAAGCATTATTCTTAAAATGATAGAATATTAAAATTATTATATAGCATTAATAACATAGTCAATACTATGTGGACTTCTGGATAATACCATGAATAAATAATGCATAGAATATATTAAGCAAGAATACATAAAACAAATGAATAATAAATACATAAGATTTTAAAGTCTTAAAGTTCTTTATTCTGGAGGATTCATCATTCACCAGGATATAGTTGTAAAATCATATAACTTTCTGTGTTTGTGGTCAACAAAGCAATAAGATTTCCTTAAAACATAAGACAAACAACTACAACAATGATGGCCATTCAATGTCATGAAAATATTTAAATATATAAGTAACTAATGAAACAGTAAGATTCGTATTCGAATCTTACGTTTCACCTTTTTCTGTAGTCTCTCACTGACCGGTCTATCCTGCCCAAATTTAAACTTTTTGGCATCGAATTGTGTGTGTAGCAATATTAAAATGTATAAATATATGTAGAATTCAGCATAAACACGCACACATTTCGATCTCAAATTAAAGGCAATAAATAGGGATAAAATAGTATAATTTAGATTTCTTTTAGTTATATAATTTTGTATAATTTTAATCATTTATTTTGGATTATAAAGTTCGTATTTATTGCTTTGTTTAAATTTCGTTTAATAATAATTCTAAAAATATCTGATGTAATATTTAATTAAAAGTTAAAATAATCTTATGTTCCCTTTTTGTTTTGAAATTTAAAAGCATCGGTCAGTGATAGATAATAGATTAATTAAAGAAAAATTCCCCAAAATTAATTAGTAAATGTAAAATGTAAACAATAGAACAGCAGCTTTCTTTAATTAAAAACCAACAAAATGCATTGATTATCCTCAGGGCAGATTAAGTAGAACCTAAAAATATCTTCACAAAAATGTGAAAGATCAAGATAAGAAAAGAGGCCATCTTGGACTTGCTGGAGACATTCACTTAAACTTTAGCTTTGCTCTCGATCACTGAGAGTCTGCAAAAATATAAAAATAATTTGTTCCTGCCAAGGTATGACCGAGTAAAGCATCTAGATTATTCTCCATCGGGAGGTGGCCTATCGGATGCTGAACTTTCATTGCCCATCATAAATTCACCATGAAGATCTGCTGCCTGAAATGAATGAGAAAGCTGCTGCTGCCATGAAATTAAATGAATATCTAAATACAAGAAAGACTTGCCACTCATGGACCTTTTGCTGCTAAATTAATGGAATCAGAAAACTTCTTATAAAACAGGTACCTGTCTGTGTTCAAACTCTAGAGTATTCTAATAATATGCTATAGCTTTTCTTCATACTACTTATCTAAATTGTAAAATGTAAAAACTATCATTTGTATAACTAAAATTGAATAATTAATTTAATGTGTAAATTTCTCTAATAATCTAGCTTACCTCACTCTATCTCTCTTGGGTGCATATTTTTATAATCTACATTTCTATCTATAGTTATTATTTAATTATTGCATGCTCATAATTATTTCAATTTTCAAAGTTTAAATCTATGATCGCTTAAAACAAGGAATGCGTGTCAAATTTTCATTAATATTTACTTTCTTTAATAACTTAACTTTCATATAAATCGACATGCATTCAGTGCATCATTTATTGTAATGCAGGGTCTACTACTTCGCAAATGGCTGACGTATTAGTTATAATAATTCCCAATTTATATATGTTTGGTATTTATTAAATCATCATGAATAATTCCATAGAATTACATTTCTTTGAGAGTCACCAACGTTCTTTAGTAAATGTTGATAATGTAGAGCCGAATTAGAAATCTATTTAAATCTCATCATAATCGATTATACAGTATACATGTGTTACATTTTAGAGATGCAATGACCCATTCCGCCGTGAAATTTCCGGATTCTTCAGGGTTGAAATTAACCCATCGTCCTACACAAGCGGGCATAATGGGTGCTCCCGTAGGATTTGACAATGTCATGCAGCCAGCCAGCAAATTGCGCCACGTACCGCTTGTCCCTGGTTATGCTTATGTGACACCTTACTTCGTCGGGCTGAGGCAGAGACCAGTCTGATATTCTTATAAACCCATTCACGGCATTGCAGTTTCGATATACTGCCATTCCATATCGCCTTTCTAAAGCGTACCACGTGTTCCTTTGCTTAATTTTCTTATTCTATATATCACTCCGCCTCTGCATTATCTTCATAATTCACTCTCAAATAAATGTTGGCCCTTAGTTATAAATAAGTATTTTAATTAAATAAATGTATGTCTGCCATTACTCTTATAACCCATACTTTAGACTCTTGCATTGCAAAGGTATAAATCCCTCCAGGCATGCATTAGAAATACTTACTCGAGAATTTTAGGTAGCTAGATTACGCTTTCAAATAAATGTATTTTTTTTGTAAACATTTCAGTATCGGAAATACCGCTACTGAAATCCTCAATATAAAATAATGTCTAAATAAATAAATGTATTCTTTAAAATATAATCATGTCACAAATTCCACTACTGAAGCTTTGAATCCCTAAATAGTATTAATAAATGTTTTATTAAAATGTATTAATAAATAATTTTAAACTATATGTCTGCAGTTACATTTCATTTATTCGATACCCATTCTATGTAATATTTCCTCGATTATGTAAATATGAATGTTTAATATTAGTTTGATTATTGGCTAACTCGAGAATAAAATCATGAGTCTCTTGCATATCCCTGACCACCGTGCCTAAGGAAATATTTACTAATGTTGCATCAGATGCATTGTTTCATGGATTGTATTGTGGAACCGATAAACTATGTTCGAACTCAGTACCACGGGTGGCTTCGCTACTCGATGGTGCTGCTGTTCTGTATGGTGGTCGAATTCTGCACTATGTTTACGAGTCACACGTTTTCTGACCGTTACATAGATAAATTTTTTTTTTAGCGTTTGGCGCTTTCCAACGTGAGCTTCCGATACAAAAAAACCCATATATACCCTGAGCAAAATATAACGCAAATTTCTTTTAGCATTTGTTACTCGAGTTAGCTAATTAATCTATATATATATGATTTTGTTTTGATAAAAATAATGAAAAAAAAAGTAAATCGAGTGAAATAATGTGGGTCGAGTGAATGAAAGGACAGCAGGCATAATAACAAATTTAAGGAAAGCAGGGATGTGTGTGTAATTTAAGAAGGAACGAAAATACTCGGATCTAATGAAATATTTTATATATATGTCAAAAAAAAAAAAGTAATCAGTCATTAAATGAGAAAGCAAGTAGCATTGAATTTTTTTTATTATTAAAACACCGTTATATATATAGCATAGACAGCAGAAGCGTGTTATATATGTTAATAGTAAATATTTTGTTAAAGTACAAATATATATATCATAGACAGCAGTAGCTTATTATACGCGTAACCAGTAGTTCGCTATAATATATATGTTAAATATGTTAAATGCAGCAATATAGAGATAGGGCAATGTAGAGTAGGTGAGGGCAGCGAAAGAGTGTTATAGGGCCAATATTCCGGTGGGGAGTAGTCAAATGCTACTAGTATAAAATAAATAATATTAAGAAAAATGGAAGCAGAAAATGATAGAATAGCATCAATGAACTTCAGTCTAAGGTTACTTGAAATATTTAGAGAGAGTAAAGAAGGATGGAGGAAAATACGTGAGGAAGCAAGAAGAAGATATGAAGAACCAAAAACGAGTCAGGAAGAGGAGGAGATACGAGTTAGGGAGCGTCAGAAAATTGATAGGGAGATGTTGATATATCTTGAAATGATCAACGAACATTATGGAATATCCCCAGTTAGTAAAAAGGAAGAAGAAATTAAAGATATGGAAAAGGAAAGGAAATTAGAAATACTTGACAAACCGATGATAGTAGATGAGCAAATCGACCTTATTCCAATAGATGAAGGCCCACAAGAACCGTTGAGTGAAAGCAGTAAAAAGGAGACAAGCATGGACGGGGACAAAAGAATAGGATCAAAAGTCACGGAAGAAAACATGAAAATGGACAGTGGATACCAAAGCCACTTAACAAAGATGGTTCACGTTAAAATATTTAGAGTGGAAATAAGGGAAAAACCTCAAACTTACCTAGAGAGCTCACAGAAGTTCTTAAAATTTCATAAGAAAGGGCCAGATGTGCAGATAGCTATAGCTAGTTACCATCTGCAGGGATCTGCCAAAAACTGGTGGAATGTGGGGAAGTGGAAATTTAGAACGATCCAGCGTAGCGTGCCGCTAACCATCCAACCATTAATGACAGGCCTTCAAATAAAAGATGGAGATACCATAAAAGGGACATATAATGCCTGTAATCTCAAACCATGTAGGTATTATCCACCTGACCCGGGGTTGTAAAAATACTAGGCTATTAGGACGGTTATTAAACATATATGGAAAATAATAAAATGAACTTGATATAATGAACTTGGTTGAATGGATTGTACTTTAGTCAAATAGGGTTTTAGATAGAAATTTTATTATATATATTATTGTTTTAATTACTATTACTCTTAAAATTTTTTTTTATATTATACTAACTAATCCTATTCTAAGAAATTTTTTTTATATATATATACATTCAGTTTAACTAATTATTACTATGATTTTAACCAGACACGGCCAAATTAGGCCATCTTAATTAAACTAAATTCTAGATCCGGGTATATTAATTGTTCGTTGCTTCATGTAATCTCTGCTTTCTATATGTCAATATCTGTAAAAACAATAATAATTTTTTTTTCGTCTTTCAATTATGTAATGTAAATTTTTTTTCTCTTTCTTGCCTCCTTTGTTCTTCCTTAATTGTTCACGGGAAGTACGGGGAAATGAAACAGTAAGATTCGTATTCGAATCTTACGTTTCACCTTTTTCTGTAGTCTCTCACTGACCAGTCTATCCCGCCCAAATTTAAACTTTTTGGTATCGAATTGTGTGTGTAGCAATATTAAAATGTATAAATATATGTAGAATTCAGCATAAACACGCACACATTTCGATCTCAAATTAAAGGCAATAAATAGGGATAAAATAGTATAATTTAGATTTCTTTTAGTTATATAATTTTGTATAATTTTAATCATTTATTTTGGATTATAAAGTTCGTATTTATTGCTTTGTTTAAATTTCGTTTAATAATAATTCTCAAAATATCTGATGTAATATTTAATTAAAAGTTAAAATAATCTTATGTTCCCTTTTTGTTTTGAAATTTAAAAGCATCGGTCAGTGATAGATAATAGATTAATTAAAGAAAAATTCCCCAAAATTAATTAGTAAATGTAAAATGTAAACAATAGAATGGCAGCTTTCTTTAATTAAAAACCAACAAAATGCATTGATTATCATCAGGGCAGATTAAGTAGAACCTAAAAATATCTTCACAAAAATGTGAAAAATCAAGATAAGAAAAGAGGCCATCTTGGACTTGCTGGAGACATTCACTTAAACTTTAGCTTTGCTCCCGATCACTGAGAGTCTCCAAAAATATAAAAATAATTTGTTCCTGCCAAGGTATGACCGAGTAAAGCACCTAGATTATTCTCCATCGGGAGGTGGCCTATCGGATGCTGAACTTTCATTGCCCGTCATAAATTCACCATGAAGATCTGCTGCCTGAAATGAATGAGAAAGCTGCTGCTACCATGAAATTAAATGAATATCTAAATACAAGAAAGACTTGCCACTCATGGACCTTTTGCTGCTAAATTAATGGAATCAGAAAATTCTTATAAAACAGGTACCTCTCTGTGTTCAAACTCTAGAGTATTCTAATAATATGCTATAGCTTTTCTTCATACTACTTATCTAAATTGTAAAATGTAAAAACTATCATTTGTATAACTAAAATTGAATAATTAATTTAATGTGTAAATTTCTCTAATAATCTAGCTTACCTCACTCTATCTTTCTTGGGTGCATATTTCTATAATCTACATTTCTATCTATAGTTATTATTTAATTATTGCATGCTCATAATTATTTCAATTTTCAAAGTTTAAATCTATGATCGCTTAAAACAAGGAATGCGTGTCAAATTTTTATTAATATTTACTTTCTTTAATAACTTAACTTTCATATAAATTGACACGCATTCAGTGCATCATTTATTGTAATGCAGGGTCTACTACTTCGCAAATGGCTGACGTATTAGTTGTAATAATTCCCAATTTATATATGTTTGGTATTTATTAAATCATCATGAATAATTCCATAGAATTACATTTCTTTGAGAGTCACCAACATTCTTTAGTAAATGTTGATAATGTAGAGCCGAATTAGAAATCTATTTAAATCTCATCATAATCGATTATACAGTATACATGTGTTACGTTTTAGAGACGTGATGACCCATTCTGCCGTGAAATTTCCGGATTCTTCAGGGTTGAAATTAACCCCAGTCATCCTACACAAGCGAGCATAATGGGTGCTCCCATAGGATTTGACAATGTCATGCAGCCAGCCGGCAAATTGCACCACGTACTGCTTGTCCCTGGTTATGCTTATGTGACACCTTACTTCGTCAGGCCGAGGCAGAGACCAGTCTGATATTCTTATAAACCCATTGGCGGCATTGCAGTTTCGATATACTGCCATTCCATATCGCCTTTCTAAAGCGTACCACATGTTCCTTTGCTTAATTTTATTATTCTATATATCACTCCGCCTCTGCATTATCTTCGTAATTCACTCTCAAATAAATGTTGGCCCTTAGTTATAAATAAGTATTTTAATTAAATAAATGTATGTCTGCCGTTACTCTTATAACCCATACTTTAGACTCTTGCATTGCAAAGGTATAAATCCCTCCAGGCATGCATTAGAAATACTTACTCGAGAATTTTAGGTAGCTAGATTACGCTTTCAAATAAATGTATTCCTTTTGTAAACATTTCAGTATCGGAAATACCGCTACTGAAATCCTCAATATAAAATAATGTCTAAATAAATAAATGTATTCTTTAAAATATAATCATGTCGCAAATTCCGCTACTGAAGCTTTGAATCCCTAAATAGTATTAATAAATGTTTTATTAAAATGTATTAATAAATAATTTTAAACTATATGTCTGCAGTTACGTTTCATTTATTCGATACCCATTCTATATAATATTTCCTCGATTATGTAAATATGAATGTTTAATATTAGTTTGATTATTGGCTAACTCGAGAATAAAATCATGAGTTTCTTGCATATCCCTGACCACCGTGCCTAAGGAAATATTTACTAATGTCGCATCAGATGTGTTGTTTCGTGGATTGTATTGTGGAACTGATAAACTATGTTCGAACTCAGTACCATGGGTGGCTTCGCTACTCGATGGTGCTGCTGTTCTGTATGGTGGTCGAACTCTGCACTATGTTTATGAGTCACACGTTTTCTGACCGTTACACTAAGTCAGGTGGCAATAATTTATGTCATAGCATTAAGTTGGTTTTTCATTTACTTATTTTGGGAAATATATTTCCACATAAAGATCTGTAAAAAAATATTTCTTTAAAATAAGAGAGAGAAAGAAATGGCCAGGTTTCATATTCACATTTTCAGTATTAAAAATAGTCATAAAGTATATTAAAAGTTGATTGCATTTAATTTTTAATCAAATTGATTTTTGTGTTTATAAAGACAGTTTTTTTTTAAAAGGCACATTTTAATTAGTAAATTCCTATTTGTGAATTAGTCATGAAATTTAGTAAAACCCTATTTTTAAAAAATATACTGCCATCTAGTGGGCATCATTAAAAACTTATTGAACTAATATCAGTTTGCTTAAATTCAGCCTGCCAACACTATTGGACAGGATAACTGACTGAACAACCACAAAATATTGCATTGTCATTGATATCTAATGTATGCACAAAATTTGAATAAAATCTGTTTGATAGAAATACATTAAAAAGTGGTTACAAGATTTGATCCAAACAAATCAAAGAAATTTTTAAGTAAAGTTAAAGCATTTAATAAAAAAATAATTTCTGATGTTAAGATGTAGACATTTTAAATTTCATTCCTCACAAATGATATTTTAAAAATGTATTTATTGCTGATATAAAAACCATTCTTACCGATTAACTTGTTTATAGATGAATTGATTGATATTGCTCCCAGAATAATAGCAGCACCATGGTGAAAATAATTATCAAATGCTGTAAAATAGATACCATTAGCATATGTAAATCCTGAGGTAATAATGTTTGATATGAAAGTGGCCAGTAGAATCATCCACGCCCACCCTTGATCAGTCTGATGCTGTTTTGGGAGTGAAATAGCACCATCCCTAAAATTGAAATATATAAATATTAGAAGATTTTAACAAGATTTGAGATGAAAAATATTAATAAATTTAATGGGATTTTTTCATATACTTTAGAAATAAATTTCAGCAATGATGTAATCAGGCAGATTGCTAATTCAAACAGTCATTCCATGCCATTTATAATAATCAATTTAAAACCAAAAGTAAATATCTTTTAGTTTCTTATTCTATATTATTGTATTGTTATTCTTAAGCAGAAGGTAATCAGATTTCAACATACACTGTCTAATCCATGTTAGTAATCCACTGATGTTATAGTGAATATACAGGACAATATTAATCCCAAACTCAAGATATTTACTTTTAAAAGATAAAAATGTCCATCTTATCTTTACACCCTAAATGCAATTATATAGGTCAATGTTAAACATTTCAGAATGAGAGGATAAGATTTAGTCTTCATAATTTTTATAACCATTACAGTATTAATTTATAGTTAGGCCAGTGAAAATTTTAAATTTATGGCTTGTAAATATTAGATGATGTTAGAATTAATTTAATAATATAATTTACAAGTACAGCTCTCATACTGAAATGTTTCAGATTGGCCTATATAATTAAGATAGCCATTCTTACTTTTTAAAAGTTGCTACCCTGAGTTTGGTTTGAGAGTGTCCTACATACTCAGTATAAGATTTGTAAGTTAATAACATGATTCAACGATGCATGCCAAAGGCTGATCACCTTCTGATTGTTAATATCATTTATATGATCCTTATATAAGTTAGATTAATAAACTAAAAGTAATTTTTTATGATCTAATGTTGGTAAAAATACTATCACTAGATGACACATAATTTCAGCTAGTAATATATATTTCCAATTGCCCATTTTGTTGGCTACAACATAATTAAAATCCCATTAATATGACATAAATAATGGGACCAGTACAATGATGACTGGATCTCTCTCCATGAAGTCTGCAGTTCTAACTATAAAACAATGCATGTTATGTAGTTATATAGTTTTAATTATTCTCACACATATTTTAAGACCCTGTCATGTTTGAACCCCAAATTACTACATGAAATATGACAATCTATTTTGTACTTTCAGGATCATTTTCACAACTCTCCCTGCCATAGCAAAGACTTGTAAACCATATTGGACACATTCTTATATTTCATTCACTGCCACACACAGCTGGAAAAATTTCAAAGCTTTTGCAGTTTTCCAATTAAAACATTTAATATTAACACATTGTCCCTTTTTGAATTAAGATATAAAGCATTGCAACATTTTAGATTGTAACTGTGACCCAAACATTTTAACACCTAAAATTTTTTGTGGTAAATACATAAACTATGTTACTACATAACACAAATGTTGATTTAGTATTGATTTAAAAATGCTGGGAGAGTAAACCAGTCACCAAACACTTTTTCACTGGTATTTACTGTGTATATAAATGGCATGCATGGAATTGGATAAATTGTATGCCTAGATTCATGTAATATTTGTTTACATTAAATAGTAGTTTAAAATGTTATGTGTTGGCATATTTGATACTATAATGGATAGGGTATGTTTAAAAAGTTGCTGATGGATGAGATTTATAGTGATTAAATTAGGTATCTATAACTTAGTGCACTAATTGATTTATATGACTACTCAAGGAAATGAACTAAGAATTGAAAACATCTGTTTTAAGTTTGATCTCATAGCTTTATAGCTAACCAAAAAAGTAAAAAGTGGCTGCTGGATGATTGTATTAGATCCTAAAATCTAGGTGCAGTGCTCTTAGATTCATAGCTCTTCAACAATGAAAGCCGCAAGCTAAAAACTAGTCTGGGGATAATGGATAAGTATATTCTAGGAAGGTATTTTATATGCAAATTCTCTTTCATCCATTGATTACTAAAGCTTGCAGTGGGTGGCACTACTGTATGAAAGGTTTGTCACTGTAATGATGTGTTAGGTGTTAGTAAAGGGGTATTAGATTACTTAGAAAAAGTACAAAGGGAAGTAAGAAGACATGCATTGGATGCAGATGTATGGACAGCAAGGGAGGCAATTCAAGGAGAAATGGGAGCAACAAGATGCGTGAAAAGATATTGGGGGATGCAAAAGATTTGGATAAAGAATTTATATCCATATATTTGTACAAAAGATGGGATGATTGTGTTAGGAGAATTGTTGAATGTTCTAGTGATAAGGAATGGGATAAAAGAATAGACACTTTGTCATCCTTATTGTTAAATATTGCAAAATTTATCCCTCTATCTATTCAGGTTAACTCACAGAAAATTATGTACTGGGATTTATACCATCTAATTAATGAAGAAATACCCCCAATCCCATCACTGTTACCCCTTCCCAATCATTCAATCATTAAAAAGTTTAAACGGTGGCATCTTGAACCGAAATTTTTTGATTAAATTAAACCTGAATGCTCTGCCCACATGCTATTTTCTGGTCTATTGTAGAGGGTTCTTATGCTTGGACCCAGTCAGCCTTTTATGTAAATGGGATGATATTCTGAGCTATTGTACATCACTCCAATGGGACAGAGACTTTATTGCATCCATATACAAACCAAGAGTGCCTCTCCTCACTGGTCTGATTTCTAGCATATCCAACAGGATCTTTCCATCCATAATAATTATAACTTTTCTGCTGTTTGCCTATTGGTCAACTTGGTGCACACTCATTTATGGCTATACTTTGTTTGACCATAATAAATTATATTTGACAATACTTCAGGCCATCAGAAACAGAGATAGAAAATTAGCTCCAACATACATCTACAACGCTACATGGAGCTTTGTAACAATGGACAATTTGTGATTGAACAGTTGATTTTTTACCATTGCAATAATGTAATTTTTTGAGCTCACAATAAAATTTCTTTATAAAAAAAATAGTTTCATTAATAAAGAATAGGGAGTTAGAGAGATGTAGAACTAGTATGGAGAGTAAAAAGTTTATATATATATAGAAGTAAACAAAACATTAGGTGTGAGTTAATGTATGATAATAGTAAGGAATGTAGTTTATTGTTTAAGGCTCGAATGGGATCTTTAGCAACAAGTGAATATACATGTAAATGGAAAAATATGCGCAAATTAGTCCTTAAATTGTGTAAGAAGGAATAGAAAATATTAGGCATCTGTTAATTGAATGTAAATGCTTGAAAACAGAAAGGGGACATATAATGAAGTTATGGAAGAATAAATATGAAAAAAGTGATTATGCAGAAAGTGGGTTATTGGTTTTTATGCTGGGTTTGAGAAAATATGAGGATTTAGATATAAAGGCCATAGAGTTGACAAAGATTATGTTGTGGAAATGGGATGGAGCAGAATATGGGCAAATATATAGTGGGGAATGGAAGGTAAAGTGGCTAACAGGTTTCTCTGAGCATAATTGTTGAGAGATTTTTGACTTCATTTAAGGAAAAGACACAGTGCATCACATCATATCACTGTTTTAACAGCTTGTGTAAGTATAGGAAATGGTGATCATGTGATATTTAGTAGTTTAATTTATATGTTCCAGAGTATATTTGTTAATAATATAGCAAGAGTATTTATTTGTTTAACTGGAAGTGATGCTATTCTCAGAGATTGTGTGTAATTAAAGTGAAAGGATTTTTGCCATTAATATATGCATTGTACAGATCTTATAATAACTCAATGATGTCATATTGAGTGCTGAAAATACTATCAAACATAATATAAAGACTTTTGAAAAGATAAGAGTGGTCATCTTATCTTTAAACTCAAATTCTGATTATAAAGACCAATCTGAAGCATTTAGCTTGAGAACAGGATATTTCTTTATTTACTTTTACATCACTGAATATTACATAGTTTCTAATAATTTGTAATATTAACATGTAAATAAGCATTTATTTTTATAGCACTATGTTTTATAAATTGTAATACATTAAAGACCAGCTTTTTCAAGCTATTGTACATATGCTTTTTACGAGTGTTAATAATAAATGAATACTTTCACTCCCAACACAAGATATAGTATTTATAAAAGAATAAAATGAATCCACTTATTCTTTCCAATATGAGAAAATCTTAAGTACTGGAAGTGAAAGGGTGAGGATAGACAACTCACTTTAAATTACTGTTTACGATGTCTGAATGAATGATGCTGATGAAATTATCTAGAATTTACTAAATGTCACTCCTGAATGAAACTTAAAAATATGTAAATAAGCATTTATTTTTATAGTGCTATGTTTTATAAATTGTAATACATTAAAGATCAGCCTTTTCAAGCTATTGTGCATGTGCTTTTTACAAGCTTGAAAAGGCTGATCTTTAATGTATCACAATTTATAAAACATAGTGCTATAAAAATAAATGCTTATTTACATATGTTTAAGTTATATTTGAGAGTGATGTTGATAATTTCATCGATGTCATTCATTCAGACATCGTAAACAGTAATTTAAAGTGAATGGTCTATCCTCACGCTTTCACTTCCAGTACTTAAGATTTGCCCATATATAAGCATTTGGGTTGGAAAGAACAAGTGGATTCATTTTATTCTTTCCTAAAAACTATATCTTGTGTTGGGAGTGAAAGTATTTATTTATTATTAACACTCGTAATAAGCACATGCACAATAGCTTGAAAAGGCTGATCTTTAATGTATTACAATTTATAAAACATAGCACTATAAAAATAAATGCTTATTTACATATGTTTAAGTTACATTTGAGAGTGATGTTTAGTAAATTCTAGATAATTTCATCGACGTCATTCATTCAGACATCGTAAACAGTAATTTAAAGTGAATGGTCTATCCTCACGCTTTCACTTCCAGTACTTAAGATTTGCCCATATATAAGCACTTGGGTTGGAAAGAACAAGTGGATTCATTTTATTCTTTCCTAAAAACTATATCTTGTGTTGGGAGTGAAAGTATTCATTTATTATTAACACTCATAAAAAGCACATGCACAATAGCTTGAAAGGCTGATGTTTAATGTATTACAAATATTAACATGTAGTAAATTGAAAAATTTCGTGAATGTTAATCTGTGAAAGAATATAATGGATGTAAAAGTGAATAAAGAAGCATCTTCATGCTCTTAAGTTAAGAAGCTTCAGATTGGCCTATATAATTAGAATTTAGGTTTAAAGATAAGATGGCCATCCTTATCTTTTCAAAAGTCTCTATCTTGTCTTTGAGTTCAAGATTATTTTCAGTACTTAATATAACATCATCGAGCTATTATTAGATCAGTATAGTGCATATATTAAAGGTGGAAATACTCTTTAGTTACATGTCTATATATGAATGAAAACAGTCAACACTTAAACAATACCAGTATCAATAACAATTAACATTCTGATTCTGTTATCAAGGCAACCTTTTTTAAATGATAAAGATGGAAATCCATTTCTATTAATGGCATAATATCTTTATATTGATCCTAAAGATGACAACTTGACTACAAAGAGTGAAAATATTAATTCACAGAAGTTTAAATAAATTTCATGAGATGGGTAATTATAACTTGTTCTGAGTGCAGACTAGAAAATAGACAATTATAACATTCGATCTGCAGTCCAACTATATATTATAAAATAAAACTGATAAAGCCCAATAATGTAAATACACAAAAGCAGTCAACACTTAAACAATATCAGTAACAATCAGTAATGTCAATTTCACAAATATACTTGACATTTAGAGTGTATTTGAATGAAAAATATTAATTCTCTCTCCAAGCTTCCTGTAGATAAATACTTCTCTGAACCAACAGATGTGGTTACATAAAGACATAATCCACAAAAATTTTAAAGTGCTATGTGTCTATATCTTGAGTTATGACAAAAAAATATACCAGTGTGTTTCATAGCATGTTCATATCAGAACCTACAATGAATTGAACAAAACTGCCAGTGAAATATATGAAATAATTCAAACTGTATATGCCAATAGACCTGTGAATTAAAAAAATGATTTCAAGGGGTTTCAAGATTTTGTGATTGCAGTGAGAGCACTGAAAATGATCCACAAAGGTCCAAAACATACTCCATATTTCATATCACGACTTGCATAATTCAAAAAAGTTGCTGCCTTAACATTTTTATGCTGAATAACTAAACTATGCAACTATATAATAATGTGTTGACCTATAGATGGTGCTGTAGCAGCTTAGAGAAAACTAGGCACCTTTGCATTGGATGTACAAAGATTTTCCAGAAAAATTACTGAAATTGTAATGTAATTACAAAATGTAAATACTCTTTGCTTTATTTGAATTGGTTTATAGAAATATTATTAATGGGTTAAGCAGTTGTAGTGTGTTGGTGCTAGTAGTAGCTTATTCATTGAAATTTTGTTTTCTTTTTTACATTGTGTGAAAACTATAAGAATGATGTCAACAGAAATTCTGGAATTTGTTGCTGTTTGAATTTCTCTTCAAAATGGTGTATTACAAGTTGAAATTGGACAAAATTTTATTTTTTTATTAATATTTTTATTAATAGATTCATGTAATTTTTTTCTTTTCTGCTCAGTTTACTAGTTTGTACAAAGAAGAAAAAAGGCAGAATTTTTTTACTGACCAGACTCATTACTAAAATGGGTTAAAATACACTGATGATTTGAATTTCGAAGGTCTTCATCCCAATAAAAACATAATCAGAATATTCAGTTATAAGTATTCAATTTTAATTTTTTAATTATTTGATAAATAGTATAATTTATTATGTTTGTGCTTATATTGGTGTATCTGAGTAGCATATAAATTATAGAATGTTAAGTCATTTATGCTTTTTATTATACAGTATATAAATTTATATTCAAATATAACAAAAGTGCTTTATGTACAATGTAATTTTGGGGTTCTGATCCAAGTTTGAGGCAACCTCATTTTATAGACATAATGATTTTCAAAAGGTTTAATTAGTGTGTTTATAATTTGTATTAGTGTATATATGTTTGTACTTGCATGTCTGTTTGTATAACAAATAATGATTTACATATATAAAATTATGGTATTATAGAACAATTCAATGTAAATTTTAAGACTGATTATCAGATGTATAGAAAATTTGTAGTTGATAAAGCAATCACAACAAAACTTACTGGGCATAGTACCATATGAAAATATAAACACTTAAAATCAATAAAGAGAGATTTCAAATGGTGTATGTAGGATGATAGGCACAATGGTTATATATACCACATTTATACAGGCAAAGAATCAAATTCTGATTCTTGCCTATGCCTTGGTATTCATGCTGTGGAGTCAGTAGTTTTGCCACATCTTCTGCAAGTCTATAGCTAGCAAATGAGCTATATGCAAATAAATTATATCTCTGTGGGACAATAAATATAACAAGATAGCATCACTCATGTGCATAAAGAATATAAACATCACTGGTGTACACAAAAAAAATCAAATGAAGAGATGAAACTCATTTTGTCATTGATAAAGACAGTAGCCTACAATTTTTAGTTTTAGATAGCCAAGAAGTCAATTGCTATGATGACAAATGCATATCTGCCTTCTGAAAATAATTTGTTTTGTATCTTTTATTAGGATGAATCTTTTTCTTATAGATGCCTTGACATTTGTAAACTTTTGGGGTACAAGATAAAAATAAAGATGAGACTAGTTTTGGAGAGTCTGAAGCTATGGATTATCTCAGGTAAGAAGTATTATATATGGTTTGAATGAGAATTTTGTGAGGAATACAGAAAATATCAATAAAGATGTAATTTAAATTTAATGATAAATTAGAAATTATGAACAAACAATAAAGTAATAATTATTTTGAATGTTGAAATTTTTTCCTTATTTTTTTAAATGGTAATCACTATTTGTCTTAGTCTTATTAATTTCATTAATTTCTCTAGTTTCTATCACTGATGTTATTGTGAAAATTGTGTCTCAAATCAGTTTTTTTAAAATTCAATATGGTGCCAAAGACCATCAAAAAAGTAATTCAAATATTCTTTTGCCAAATAATTGTAAATTTTCTTAGAAATCATTATCTATTTTTTTAATTACATGCAGGCATGAATTTAATGGCTTTTCAATGCAATTATAGCTTTAATTAATTAAATAATTAAGCTCCTGATATATAAATATCATTTCTAAACAAAAACAATAATGAAAAACTCACATAATCATCATTTCCCATACTTATTCAAACTTTAAAACAATAGCAAACTCTATACACTAGTGCTATTCAGTGTAAGCATTAGTAATCAATAAATGTAAGAAGGGTTTATCAATAATATCCATATCTAGTGCTTACTAACCCAACATTCCCAGACTAGTTTATAGCTTGTGGTTTTTATCAGTGAAGAGCCTTGGATCTGAGATCATTGCACCCAAATCTTAAGATCTAAGCAGCCATATTTTACCTATTTAATTAACTATAGATCTATGATCTCAAATTGAAAATACAATACTCTTTTCAATCCAAACTCAACAACTTGTATAGTCATGTGGATCTTGGGTTCATAATTTTATAGTTAATTAAAAAGATAAAAGATGGGCACTAAAGAATTGCATTAATTTCTAAGATCTAGGTGCAATCCTCTCAGATCCAAAGCTCTTCACTGATGAAAGTCACATGTTAGAAATTAGTTTGGGGATATTGGATAAATAGGCAGTAGATAGGGATTTTATGCACAAACCTTCTTGCATCCATTGATTACTAAGACTCACTCTGGGTGGCATTACTGTATGGAAAGTTTGCTTCTGTTTTAAAATTATGATGAAGGAAAAATATTTTTTCAGGAAGGCATGAACAACCAGGTATTGGCCATTCTAAATTTCTAACTGAACATAGGTTTTATATTGCAATTCTTTCAATATAAAGGATGGTTCTACTCTAGTTGCCCTTTAATATCTACTCATATATTAACAGGAGAACAATCTAATAACTAACTAATTCTGCAACTTTGTACCTCTCTGAATTAATCGTTTTTTGAAAATACATTATTTTTAAAAAATTTTCATAACTGCTTTTAATGTTCAAACTCTGTAATTTATTTTATTTTTTCATACTTAGTTCTATTTTTATCATTTGCAATATCCTTCATTTTAATTTTTTATGTGTATCAATGAATACATTTAAAAAATACTTGATCAACAATATATTAATGTTTACTATTCACTAGAATAGAGATTATCCACTCAATGAATAATACTTCTGTAATTTCATTTTCACATAAATACTCCCATGTCAAAGTAGGGACTAGTTTCTATCTACTTTTGACACCTTGTGCAGGGGTATAACCATAAACATATGACCAAAGCATATTAAAACAATACATGATCCCCATAATGCATATTTCATGCAGAAACAGAACTTATCCATTGACCCAGATCACAAACCCTTACACTTATCTTTATCATTGTTCACTATATATAGATGTCTTATTATTACAGTTTGATTGATGTGTTCAAACTTATTGCCCTCACAACTTTGATACAAACTACTTAATAGAAATATATTAATAATTTTTATTACTCATTTATTTGAATAGAGATTTTTACTTAATTCTGTAGTGTAATTTTTGCTACATCATTTTCATGCAAAGTAGGGACTAGTTTCTGTCAATTTTTAACACCTGGTGGAGGAATATGTTAAAGTTGTGAAAGCAGAAATCTGACCATCAATTAATCTGTAATAATTGGCTATTTACATATGCTTCATTTTTATGCAAAAATGATTTATATATCTTATTTAAGAAAAATATAAGATCTCAAATCTAAAATATAATTTTTATTTCAGTGTTTTTAGATTTTAACTAATAACTGTTTTTTAAAATCTACATACACATATTTTTATAAAGATTGTATTTCAGTTTTCTTTTACTTTCTCTTTATATATGTCTAAGAATTTATTATTCTTTTAATATAATAGTCAGGTAATTCTACTTTTACTTATTCTAAGTGTAACTAGTTTTCTTAAACAAGGCTGTTAATCAAAATGAGAACAACGTCCAACATTCCAACAAATGAAATTTAAATTACTAATTTAAATAAATTAGAATTGTACATTTAAATGCTACACCATGTTCAGCCACCCCATGATTGCTATAAATCTGGTTTCAACAGCCAAATATGTGCTGAACTACAGTTAATAAAATTAACCAAATTAACATATGGAATAAACCTTTACTTAGTCAATGTTCGAAACATTTAAGCAAACTATTCTTTTAGTAAGAGAAATGACTTTTTGTGAGCTAATCTAACCAATAACATGTGTGTAAGAATAACTAGATGTGGACAGGCAGTATACTTATGTAGCAATAAAAAGTGATTGGTCCCCTCTCTCCTTCTCCTCAAGCCACTTTTAATGTCATTTCCAAAATCACAGCATACTTTAGCTATGCAACACAAAAATTTTAAGGCACTAATATGTCTGGATCACAGGTTACAACATGAGACGTGAGAGTGTGGGTGGTACCTTTGTAGATAAATATTCAGTGATCTTCCTAATTCACAAAATCTTGAAAGTCATTTGAAACTCATGGCTTAAGGATCATACATAGTTTGACTCATTTCAACATTTCAATAGCAGTTTTGTTCAATATGAAACAAAATTTAACATTATTATATTGTTCCATCATGAATTATGGCATTAAACACATTATCACATTTCAAGTTGGAATTCAGGATCCAGGCATGGCAGTAACTTAAAATTTGTTATAGTGGAAACTAAGCTATGTTTACAACATATGGATTAATTTAGAGATCATGGGGTAGGCAGCTTTAAGAAGCAAATAGGCACCTCTTCAGTGCGAGCTTATGGTATGGCTTTCATCATTGTTAGTAGCATTTATAGCAAATGCTATCTTAAAAATGTGAGCTATCTAAAGCTGTTATATATTCATATATTGGTGTATAGAAAATTGGAAAAATTGATTTCAAGCTTTCTTTTATGATAAATTATTATATCTGGTATTATAATCATTATTTTCAACCATTATAGATCTATTGCAGAATGAAGATCTCTCCAAGTTCAATCCATATTTCCTAATCTCTGGTCTCTGTTCTTCACGTTGCCCTAGGCTTTTTTCTTATTTCATTCATTCACTTCACATGTGATCACTTTCTAGGTCTTTTACAATCTCTTGAAAGCTAGTTTAAAATTCAACTGTCCATTTATTATCATCTCTTCTAGCAATATGTCCAGACCAACTTCATTTCAGTCTCTTAATTTTTTTGGTGATGTCAGTAATGCCTGTTTTCCCCATGTATTCCATTTTTATTCTCTTCTAGTTATTCCTAACATGCAACTCTACACAAGTCTCTGCATTGGTCTTTTGTTAAGTGTTCCAATCTTAGATTCATAAGTAAGAACTGGTAACACATTTATTAAAAATCTTCCTTTTCAAACACATAGGCATATATTTCCTTTTAGTATTGTTATTTCTATCAAAAGCACTTCTAATTTTATGATTAATTTCAACCATTGTTTCCATCTGTAATAACAATCTGACCAAGACATTGTAGTTGTTAACTTTTTCCAACTCATCATTATTAATCTTTACTTTCATTTTTTGAGCAAATCCATTGGATACTACTTTAGTCTTTTTAAAATTTACTTTTAGTCCCACTTTCTTACTTTTATCTGATAACTCTTGCAAAATTACCTGAAGCTCTAAAGCATTATTTGCAAAAAAAAAACAACAAAAAAAAACAACTACATCATCTGCAAAATGTAAATGACTTAAATAGTTCTCCATTTACTTGAACTCTTTTAGCTTCCCATTTTAATCCACAAAATACTTATTGCAGCACAGCTGTAAAAAGTTTTAGAGATATGGAACGAACCTGTCTTACACCCTTCTCAATGTTAATCATTTTAGTATCATTATGTAATCTAATTGTTGCTGTTGTATTTTTATAAATATTCTTCAGAATATGACAATACCCTGGGTCTATCTATATCTTGATGATCCAATGCTTTAATCACTGAAGAAATGCTTATAGAATTAAATACCTTTTCATAATCTTCAAATCCAAAGCATAATGGTAATTCATATTCATTAGTCCTCTCTATAACTTCTCTAATTATTTAGATATTATCCAGTGTACTAAAACCACTTTTAAATTCAGCTCAGATATTTATAAGCATAGTTTTGTCAACATTGTTGGGAATGTTGAGGGAAACTAGTATATCGACCAGTTGAAATATGATATTCCTCTTTAGCATTGTATAATTGATTATTAGTTTAATAAATATTAAGTGCCTTTTTCCATATGGGTGATATATTAATTTTACTCTGAATTACCAACAATATTGAATAAGGTATATTTATAAAATCAGAGTTCCAAATATAGGTGAATTTATTGTAATCTTGGTTCTTTGTTCAACATTTAAAGTGCTTTTAATTCATAGCTTGAGGGAGGGTGATTTACTTCATTTGTATACATATACATTGCGATATGTTTAATTTATACATGTGTGTGTTCAGAAGATTTTTTATAACTATTCACAAGTCATCTTTTTACTATTACCCACTGTGGAACTTGGATTTTTTTACATTTTTTTTAAAATACTGTATCTGTTACTTTTAATATAGAAATGTAATCCCACGATCATTTAAACTACAAATAAGTTTCCTGCATTTTGGTATTCTTATTGTGCATGGGCTATATTTTGACATTAAAATAGCTTTTGATCCCATGCAATTTAGTGATTCCATGCAGTTTAGTATAAACTTTATGCCACTTTTAATATTATATTTATAAATTAATTTTCCTTGTATAAGAATATTCAAACAATTTTTCAGTTTTACATATGTGGTCAAAATTAAAAATTGACCAAAATAATATCTATCATGATTGCCCTTTATTTTGACAAACACATGGTGTAGAAATTAAACTACATACAAATGCAAACTACTTGAAAGAGCGTTGATGTAAGAAAACCAGGAATTTTAAAAGAGTCAAATCATTACTGACCCATTAAATAGAGGATCAGTGCTAAAACAAGTAAATAATTTAATGCTTTAAAATAGCAAGTCTTAAGAGCGAGATAAGAGAATAGAACCCAATTAGCTATGGTCAAAAGTTGATGCTTAATGAGAATGAGTGACCAATGATTGAAAGAACTGTAGCCCAAATTATAATATCATAGCAGAACAATTCATCAGAGATTAGCACACATATGAATACTTCTATTCTATAAAACATTTCATTATACGCTTAATAAGCCAAAACTTAATAACCCAACTTCTATTTTAAAGGGATTGATTTTTGATATGTCACTTGACTTGATAAATAATTTTTTGCAGGGTTTCCAGCCAAGCTTCTATTACGAAGGCACTAGTATCTGATATGAATGCTGGAAAATAGATATCTAGAAGTTATGTGATACAATTATTTTGCATTGTTTCCAACTACTTGGCACAGTTTATGATTGGTAATTACCAAAAAAAAAAAAAACGCAATTAAACAAGAGCACTTTATTGTAATTGGTTGGTAGAGAGGTGATATGGATAAAGATATTGTTAAATTTCATGGTTCAATCCACTTTTCACAGTAAAGTTAAGTTGTAAATTATTTGAATAAGTGAAGAGACCAGCTTGTTTTAACTTTGTACATATTATTTCTAGACCACACTAATCTTCCAAGATAATCGTTTCTCAACATTTAAAACTGATGTATCAAATATTACTTAGAGGCTTATGTTCCCAATTAATTTATTTAAATATTGAAAATCTGTGGGTCATTATTACTGACTAGTAAATGAGTCCTCTGCAATATCTTGCAAACAATTTTGTTTCTGTGAAATGACTTAATATTATTTCTATTGTTATATATTTTTATACTATTTAAAATATCTATTTTTTTTTTCATATGTCATAGCATCGGCCGGGAGGCGAACCCACAACCGTCTGCTTTCAACTATTTGCTTGCAAGGCCGCTGCAATGACCTCTCGGCTAACAACGCTTGACTTGCCTGAAAATAGCGGCTTTATATCATTACAATAAAGGTATCAATCATCTAATTATTTTCTCCAACCTCTATGTACAAAGAGAAGTGAATGGATTAAAAATATTGATTACCACATAAATGACGAAATATTCATCACTTGTGAATATAAAAATCTCTTCTCTATGATTTGGTGCAGTGATGGAATGGCAATTTTCTTGAGTTTAAAGTCCTTGCATCACATCCAGCTGTCGAAGTGCTCATTTTTTTAAAAAACTCTTGAGCAAAAGCAAATTATTATCATTATTTAGTGCCCAAGTCTGTGGACTCAATAGATCATTTTTAAATCAGTGATTGTATATGATTATCATTTTAATGTTACTTTGTATTACTTTATCAAAAGATATGTTAGCATTAGAGTTTGTCTTTTTCTTGTAACTAAAAGATGAATTCACCTATTCATTTAATATGTTTGGCATAATTAAAAAATATTAATACTGAACGCCAACCAAATACTGATCAGCATATTAACTCATACTAAATAGTAATAAAATAATTTTTATTAAAATCAGGTCATATGTAATGGCAAATCATTATAGATAACGAGCACGAAGCGTTTTTATATCATATGACAGAAATGTCATTTATTAGAGAGTTGGACTCTGTCATGTGAAATATACTAACCTCTACGGTTTGATTTTAATTACTTTTACTCACCTTTTAAAAAAAATTAATGAAATAAAAATATTAAACAGCCTTCTAAAGAGAAATTTTATATATGTAATGAGGCTAGTTTAGATTGACAAGTAAAATTTCCTTTGACCTCAAACATCAAAAACGCTGTTGATAACTTGATCAGATGCATATGTAATGACCCAGTCGTCTGTGAAGATATTATAAAAGTGTTTGTCATACTAATAACATTCCGGTTTGTAAATGTTGCATATAATGAATTATAAATCATAAAATTTTCTCCTTAATTTACATTTAATAATAATAACATTTGCAATAAAAATTTATTTAATTTTCTAGCTTTTTTACGTCGTTGTGACTATTTATAAAATAATATCGTCTTAACATTTAATCATCACACTGCATTTGTAAAAATCTGATTTTGTATAAAGTTTGATGTGATGTACTGTGGCTTCTCCTTAAACGGAGTCAGGAATTTCTCAGCAATTATATCCAGAGAAACCTGTTAGCCACTTTATTTTCTATTCCCCACTCTAAATTTCCCCATATTCTGCTCCATCCCATTTCCACAATATAATCTTCGTCAACTCTATGGTCTTTATATCTAAATCCCCCTTATCATTTCCCAAACCCAACATAAAAACCAATAACCCATTTTCTGTATAATCACTTTGTTCATATTTATTCTTTCATAACTTCATTATTTGTACCCTTTCTACTTTCAAGCATTACATTCAATTAACAAATGCCTAATATTTTCTATGCCTACCTTACACAATTTGCAGTCTAAATCACCCATATTTTTCCACTTACATGTATATTCTCTTGTTGCTAAAGATTCCGTTGGAGCCTTAAACAAAAACTACTTTCCTTGCTATTATCACAAATTAATTCATACCCAATGTTCCATTTACTTCTATATATATTTAAACTCTTTTTACTCTCCATACTAGTTCTCCATCTCTCCAACTCCCTATTCTTTATTAATGCATCTATTCTTTTATCCCATTCCTTACCACTATAACACTCAACAATCCTCCTAACACAATCATCCCACCTTTTGTATAAGTATACTGATATAAATTCTTTATCCAAATCTTCTGAATACCGGAAGTGACAGGTGCTGCCACCACATCCATAGATGTTAAATTCCAGAATATGCTATTCCACCACAACACCAAACCATATGGGCCAAGATCAGTTTTGAAAATATAGTCGAATATATTGGTTCAATGTTAGTCACATTGATTGAAATTTTATTTAATGGTTTCTAGAGAGATACAATGTTATTTCAGACCAAATGATGCTTTAGTACCAAAGACTTATTGCTGATTGCAATTCTATTATTTGTCTAAATTTAGGTGATTTTTTTATTCTTGCCAGTCAAAAATTGATTTAGGATTTTTAAGATTTTGAGTTTGAATACCCTTATTTCAAGACTAATCTGCTTAGAGGAATGTTTTCTTGAAAATAAAAATTCTGAAGATGATCAAACTCTGTTGTTGATAATTTATCACCATCATCCACTGCAGAATGTATGGTCTCTCCAAGTTCAATCCACTTCATCTTAAACTCTAAGATACAATGCCAATAAACTCACCATGTTATCTAATGCATGTTGGTCAGCAGCCTGTCCATATTCATATAGTATATTGTGATGATCACACGTACTGTGATCCCACATGTATATATTTAATATTAAACAATATTAAATATTGTAATATTCTTTTCGAAATAGAACAAATAAATAAATAAAAGAATTAAGCCAATGAGAAAAGAAAAATGTCGTAATTAATTACCGTAATGAAATAAAAAAGAGGGAAATGGAATTGAACAAGATGTTTATCTTTTACCCTCCAAAGTTTATATTTTGAAAAATATAAGAAGTAAAGTTAGAAGTATTGAAATCGTATATTTGGCTTAAAATCAAAAGTGAAAAAGGAAATATAAACAAAATAGGAACTAAAAAATGATTTATAAGAAAAAAGTAAAAATTTGAGGAGTTTAAATAAGTTTAAAATATAATTTAAAACATGACAAAAGATAAAGATCTATTCCATAAAAGTACACATTTTGATGAAAAAACGAAATGCATGTGTGAAAGTATGTATAAAGATAGTAATGTTTAATGCATGTCAAATGGAAATAATTGTATTAAAAATTGATTTTATTAAAAGGAAAATAAGGTTCTTTAGTATTATCCAACCGATGACGTATTACCCTGAAGAAAAATTCCGCAATGTATGATCAGTAGTTTCAGCCATTTGTAGCAAAAACAGAAATATAATAGAATGAAAAAATCAGTGTAAAGCCATGAATCACAATATGTCAGAACTAATAAATCAGTGTAAAGCTGTGAATAGCAAAATTACAATATGACAGAAAGCCGGGAATAGCAAAATCACAATATGACGGAACGAAAAAATCAGTGTGAAGCCATGAATAGCAAAATCACAAAAGACAGACAAATAACAAAATTTACCAAACCTCTCTCCGATTTTTAAATCTCGCGGGTCAAAAAAATCCAAAAATTGATTCTCTCATGGATTAATCATGCCAGTGACTTGATTGCCATGACAACATTGTCATATTATCATCGACGACGTCTACCGGAAGGAAAATCGGTAAGTGTAATACATCATCAGTTGAATAATACTAAAGTACCGAAAATAAAATAAATAAATAAATGTAAAATATTGCTACGGAATTGTATGAAAAGGTAAATTTGTATAAGTTGCTGAAAGTGTCTTAAAGTGGAAGGTGTGAATGAAAAGCAACAAACAAAAAGATCAAGATAATGAAAGAATTTGAAAAAGACATTAATTAATTCGAAACAGTTCACGTAGAGACTTCAGTGAGGATACTGCTCTGATAAGAAGCAGAAAATTATAATAGAAAGTAGACATATAAAGTTAAATTTGAAAAGAGAAACCAGAAAGCTGAGTCAAAGGACCTCAACATAGAAGACTGAACACTGTATGAAACATGAAAATAAACTACAACATAGGGCCATCACGATTGCTGGTCGATTCAGACCCACCGTGCTTGTACGGTCACCTTCACCATGTAACAACTGCCGATGTAGCACCTGCCTGATGATCCACCTGCCATGCCCTTGGTGTTCTAGTATGGAGAAGTCACTATGAATAAGAAGAAATTCCACAAACCAAGTCCAATCTAAAAGTGACCGTTTCCTGCTAACAAAGTGGAGGAATTCCACGTGATGGTCAGCAGTACCTTAACTCATATCGGAGATGAAGAAAAACCTAGGTAAATTACATATCACACCTATATAGAACATATGTGCACATACTTTTGATTTAAAGCAATTGCAAATTCCAGATATTAATGATATTGACAATAATCAAACACTTTCTAATATTTGGAATGACGACTATAAATGGATAATTTATTTTCATAGATTGTAATCATTTGTAGGATTTAAACCATACATTTAATCATAGCATTATATCCAATGATTTTTTAATCGTATGTAAATATTTCAATTGATTTTTTTGTTGTTATTTATTTATTCTATTAAGTATTCCTTAATTATTTTATCTGTTTCGTCTCGTTCCTCGACATTCCAGACAATTAATATATGCGGAGGGGTTTGGGTTATAATTATTACTCCATTTTGAGTACTAAGTAACATGTGAGGCACGTGGTGCAGTATTATTGATCCCATTTAATTTATAAATTATCCAAACACTGTAATTCCTTTATAATTACAGCAGTTGAGAGACGTTTGACCAGGAAAAATAACCTAAGGCAATATCCATATGGTCACAGGTTTGGTCAAATATGGATAGAGATTTGTTTATGTCCATATGTTCTCTATGCTTGTGGTAATGGAAGGTGGATGATTTTTAATTTAAGAATCCATATTATATATAAATAAAAGGGAAGTGCCTTCAATTGTCATGTTTCTGTTACAATATGAACAATCACATAAGAATAACACCTGCAATGATAGAATGTATGGAGTGGACATTAGGAATTGACCCTGTTCAGTTCCTTTAAGGTCTCTAAGAGGAATCCAAAGAGGAAATACCTTTTTGCAGTCAATGATAATTATGTTTAAAAAATGTCTTTGTAATAACACAATAAATGTCAATGAAAGCATTATAAACTAAGACTATGTCAGGGTTTTTAATTTCCTGATCTCTAACAGTCATGGGGACATTGTTAGACAGTAAAACAAAAATTAACCAAACTAAACTTGTTTATTGAACAATAATAAGAAGTAATCAAGTGACTTATTGCTCTGGAGCTACCAAAACAGACAGAGCTGGGCTGTGATGCATGAATATGGACCTGCAGAATCTATTATTCTAACATCATATCAAGCCGCACTCAATGGAATATACATTTTACAGTCGCCTTTGAATAAATAAAATTCAAAAAAGATTCTTAAAACAAAAATATTGAGAAACCCTACAGTAAGATCATTCCTATATGTAGATAGTTATCCATGATTAAAAAAATGTCAAATGAGTAATCTGGTTGGTGGAATAATAATTTTATCCTTTGACATCATTTTCATTTCTTTAAATGAATCTCATTTCAGTATATTTTTGTTAGTGGGTATATTCTTTAGAAATATACAAGCTGTAAATAGATTGCAGAAATATACATTAAAGAAATTGGAAACCTAGGTATTGTGGGTAGATGAACTTAGGTTAAACTATCTGTATTATCTTTGGGCCACTTAACAGAAATTTTAAACTTAATCTCATGTAACCCATCTTTTTTTAATATCAATCATTATTAAAATAAATAGTATATTTGATAAAGAAAATAAAGTATCTTAATTGCTTGGTAATTTGTAAAAAGTTTAAGTGCTGAAAATAGCAAAGGTGGTGCATGGGCATAATTCATGGTGATAGAGACTATATATCTACCAGTTTATAAGACTATGCAGACCATTACATGTATTTTCTATTTATACATTTAAATGAATTATTTTTAAATCTATTAAACTTACACCCCTGCTCTTTTTCATTGCAGTATAACCCATTCAGAAAATTTCTCATTGAAGCATATTGATAATAATCATTTTATTTCTATTAAGTATTAAACCACCAAACATCCCTTGTTCGACATTTCTTATGCTTGCTCATAACTTATTAAAACAGGTAAAATTCTTGATACAGTAGTGCTACTCAGTGCAAGCCAGAGTAATCAATGGATGCCAGAAGGCTTGTGTGCAGCATCCCTATCTAGGGCCTATAATCCCCAGACTAGTTTCTGGCTTGTGGCCTACATCAGTGAGGAGCTTTGGATCTGAGAACACTGCACCTAGACCTTAGGATTTAATGCAGCCCTCCAGCAGCCACCTTTTATCTCTGCTTAACTATGAGAATAAAATTGAAAACACAATAATAATAATGTGAAAGGTTGAAACCTTTAACAGATGCATCTTAAAAACACAATATTTTCAATCTAAGCTCATTTGTTTATATAGTCATATAGCTCTGAACTCAGTTCAGTATATTCTGGTATTTTTGGTTTTTTATTAACCATAGCCATTGATTACAACCATATGGAGAGTTTTGTTTGTTTTATTATCTATAGACTAAATAAGTTCTGTGATAATTATGTATATGTGAAAATTGAGGGCAGCATCAGTTATGGCATTCCTGGCTTTTTATCTATGTTCCATTCTTTCTACTTATCTATCTGCCTATTTATACATCATATGTTTTGTCTACTTGTCTTTCTACATGTCTCACTTATCATTTATCTAATTGTATTACTGTCTTATTATCTTTATTTCTACTTTACTGTGTGTATTCCCATCAGTCCATATCTGCCCACCAACAAATGTATTCAATTATCCCTCCATCCCATGACACATCTACTTATTGTTCTATCTATCTATCTATCTATCTATCTATCTATCTATCTATCTATCTATCTATCTATCTATCTATCTATCTATCTATCTATCTATCTATCTATCTATCTATCTATCTATCTATCTATCTATCTATCTATCTATCTATCTATCTATCTATCTATCTATCTATCTATCTATCTATCTATCTATCTATCTATCTATCTATCTATCTATCTATCTATCTATCTATCTATCTATCTATCTATCTACCCCCCCCCCCCCCCCCCCCCCCATCTATCTATCTATCTATCTATCTATCTATCTATCTATCTATCTATCTATCTATCTATCTATCTATCTATCTATCTATCTATCTATCTATCTATCTATCTATCTATCTATCTATCTATCAAGTTTTATACACGTCTATCTATTTTTCTGTGTGTCTATTCTGTGAGAAGCCTACCACCAAGTTACGCTTGTCCAATCTGTCATCTTTTTATTAATAAGTTTTCACAGAAATTGACTGAAGTCTTAAATAAAATTTGAAATAGTAATTTGTCAAAGAAACCTGGCAAATATTTTTTTTTATATTAATATCCATTGTGAATGTCCACAAGAAACCAAAAAAATGCATCTTTTGTTTTCCATGTAGATATAAAATCTTTTTAAGAACAATCAAATGAAAATCTTTTACGATTTTATTATAACATTGTTTTTTTTTTTTCAAATGTTAATAAAGTATTTATTTTGATGTTATAATGCGCATATAAACAAACATTAATAATTAGTTTTCAAAAATTTCTACAAAAATATGCTGAAGGACCACTAGAAGTTTATTTTTACTTTTATCTAAGAATTGGAAATGTAAACAA
This sequence comes from Epiperipatus broadwayi, assembly GCA_028023455.1. NCBI lineage: Eukaryota > Metazoa > Onychophora > Udeonychophora > Euonychophora > Peripatidae > Epiperipatus > Epiperipatus broadwayi. Next base: position 663,585 of record JAQFVV010000025.1, on the reverse strand, counting down.
AATGTTTTGTGGCATAGTGGTTAATAATACATTTGTGTTTGATATAGCTATGACTAGCTTTTAATGCCGGATGATGCTGAGAAAATTTTTTTGGTTTCAAGTAAGCTTATGGTTATTTTATAAGAAGCTGGACCATTTGCTAATCTAGTTATTATTGATCAATAAATAGGTGTACAATTACTTATATCTGGAAGATAAAGCATGGAAAAATAACATAAACTCCCACTACCTAATGTTTAACTAACACTGCTATCTGTACATAATGTACAGAGTAAGAAAAAGCATGCTTTGGAGATGTAATTTATTTCTAAAAAAATAAAAGCAAATAAGATTTATCAATTGCCTATATATATATATATATAATATAATATAAATTTACAAATCATCAAATGAGCAAATGAATTTATATACAATATTTGTAAGGAAGTTATTTACAATTATAATATTAGACTCATAGCATATTTCAATGATTTATTGGTCTTACACCAACTTTTTTATATCACTCCAGCCATTGATGATGATTAACCATTAGAATGTCAGTATCAAGGCAATATATCGCTGACATTCTACTGGATAATTTTAAGCATTGATTGGAATGATGTAATTTACATTTGACAACCAATTAGCTGTGGGTATTTCTTAATTACATATACATCATAGACATTTTCATAAAAAATTGACAATTAAATGTATAGAAATATAGACCCAAGAGTATAGATGCAATAATATGATGGTAATACATTCACCAATAAGAATGTAAGAATGAAAAAAAGGAAAGAAGAAATTAAAGAAAGAAGGAAAGAAAGAAGAAAGTTTTTTTCCCTTTTTGAAGTAAGTTTTGTATTATTTTAATTTTATAAATATTTCAACTAACTGGAAGCCTTTATTAGAGATCTGTAAATATTTTACAATTATGACAATTTTAAATAATAATAATAATAATAATAATAATAATAATAATAATAATAATAATAATAATAATAATAATAACAACAACAACAACAACAATAATCTTTTCTATAGCTGTGCAATATTAATCACTGCAAAGCAATGGATGAGGATAGAGTACAAAGGAAAACTACATTTGGCAAGCTGTTGATGTCTTTCAGAAAGAAGTTTGCTGCTAAGTTAAACAGCACTGCAGAACTTCTCGGAATTGGAATATCCATACTCGTGACTAAAATGCAATTAAATAAAAAATAATGACCATTCAGGATGTAGAACAGATACAGGCATAAAATTGATTGATGAAATGTATTTGTCACTGAATTAATATTTTATGATTTCATTAGCAAAAGATCAATGGATTGCATCTCGGTTCTGTCACTTTGATGCTTGAACTTTTTATGAACTCTTGAATAATGAACCATTTAATTACTATATCCTTTCTGAGTTCCCAGCATGCTTTGATCCAGTGGTAGAGTAGCAGAATGGAGCTTAAGGTCTCTGGATCGCAACAAATATATGGCATTTCTGATGCTTGAAATTCTTATGGACTTCTGAATAATAAACCAGAGTGGCAGAGTCTGACTCAAGGACCTTGAATCACAGCCCAGCTGTGTTTACATAATTCGCATCATGCTTTGCGGCAGTGGTAAGGTAGCAGACTGAAACTCAAGGTCCATGAATTGTAGCCCAGCTGATGCTTGAATTTTTCATGAATTTGTGAATAATGAACCATTCACATACTATATTCTTTCTGAATTACCAGCATACTTTGCTTCTGTGCTAGAGCAGCAGGCCCTGGAGGTCAAAGTTCATAAACTGCTGCCCATATCTAGTACAGCATTTCTAATGCTCAAGCTTTTGAAGAATAAACCATTCAATTACCATATTCTTTCTGAGTTCCCAGCATGCTTTACTGCAGTATTAGAATGGCAGGTACTGGAGCTCAAGATATACGCATCACAGCCCAGCTCTAGTACTTCCGATGGTTTTAAATTTTTTTATGAATTCCAGAGCAGTAAACCATTTAGGTATTGGTTTCATTGTTACATTCTGATTTATATATGACAACTGATTCTGTATTGCAATAGTTCTTATGTGATATTATATTATTCCAGAGCTATCTAGCATAAGATTTTTATATATCCAACCCCAGGCTAGAACATGTACATTCATTGATTATTCAAGATTGCAGTAGATTACTTTAAATGAAAGTAAATTGATAGCTGTAGTAATAGTTGCTGAGATAATTTTGTTGTTAATGAAAAGACTCATTGATCCCTCTTTGAAGCCTTAAAAGAACCAAACAGGGAAAGTTCTTAATGTCCACTCCATACTTTGTTGTAGTTATGATTATTCATATTATAAAACATAGTTATTTTGCTCAGTAGTATGCATCAATACCAGGTAATATTAAATCATCCATGCACTTTACTACTGTTACACAATACTTTATTTACAACCCTCTTTTACAGATTACAGTTTTGATTGCCCCTGCAATCTTCTTCAGAACTTTATATCTGCTAACATCAACTGCTAAATTCAAATAAATAAATAAATTTAAATAAAGCATTGTCTAACAGTAGTAAAATGCACAGATGATTTCATATTATATGATATAGATTTGGCAATTCAATAAGAAAGAGTAGTATGCATTAACTTAATATGATGAGTTTCTTGGCTTTACCTTTGAATTTAAGATCAAAACCATGGACTTTCTTCTTAATTGCCTGATAGTTCTTAGTTAGAATATGAGTTTTATTGAAGGCAGAAATAATATTTGTGTGAATGAATTTTTAAAGTAAATATTTATAATCATAATAAACAAAAAATAAATTGTGACTCAGTCACCATCTAAGAAAATGCTAAGAATCCCTTTTTGAAAGATTATTTTGTGTGGATTTGAAGATCTGTCTAAAATTAAATATGGTAGTATTGGACTTGATGAAATTAGAAAACTAAATCAGAAAAAATGATTTAAAAAGTGGATATATACTTTACTATCAAGGCACAAATATTGGAAACATAAATGCAGTGGGGATTTATTATAAATTAAATGTTGAAGAACAACATTGGGAAGGTTGCTAATATATTGAACAAAGTGACAAGATTAATTATTGAACTTAATAACAGATACTAAATGCATATATTTCAAGTTTACGCCCAGGAATTGTGACTTAAAAATGAAAGATTTTTATGTAAAGATGTACAATACTTTTATGAGACCATACAACATTTTAAAAATTGTCATAGGAGACCTTAATACACCTTTACCCTGCTTAGCAATTGGCTACTTAGCGATATTTCACAATAGAAATCATCATAAATTTGTACCCACTACTTCGATTTACAATCGATTATTGACTATAACGATCGGAATTTTTTTTTTTTTTTACATTTTTTTGGCAGCTATCTTCAATTTTGCATCACTGATGACATCAGAGAATAGGTATTTTAAATTCATTTTACCCAAAAGCAAAAGTACATTACTATAATATGCATACAGGTAATGACTTTGCTGTAATTGTATAGCACATACAATATTTTATTCATAAAACACAATGTTAGTGCTGCATTCAGTATTTTGATTATAAAACGTATAAACATAAAATATATAGAATTAACTGTATACATATAAGTGTTGAAGGTCTTTAGAAAAATTAAACTTTATTTAAATATAATGTACAGACTTGGATTATTTAAATAAGATTAATTTTTCTAGACATTCAACACTTATATTAGATGATGAAAACAGTACAACTAAAATACCATCATCACAAACTTTCAGGAAAACACTAAATACTAATATTAAATTGCACGTGTGTGTTCCCTTTATTACATATACCCAAGTGGTTTCAAATCAAAAGAAAAACAACATTTTAAAGTGAGAATGTTGAATTAGAAAAAAATTTAAAAAGAAAAACGGATTGCATTTAAAATAAGTGTTAATGAATAATTTTTCTAAATGAACGAGGGGGGGGGAGGCACTATTCATTAGTAAAAATATACAGTAAGTAAAAAAAATTTGGTGTATGTTTTAGAAAATTAGAACAGATTTTTTTTTCTTTTAAAATAAGTTGATTTTTTTTTTCTAAAGTTGACTAATTTACAATAGGCATTAAGTCTTTTCTTACTCCGAGTACAGTAATAAGTCTTTATGTTCAATTAAATACTTTATAATTAAACATTGTTTTTTAATTTGAATCATTTCACATAAGTAATAAACATAAATGTACAGTACTGTAATACAAATGTTAAAAAAATGCACTTCAGTATGGATTTTGTTTTCATTATGATGAAAAACTTCTGCGGAAGAATATAAACACTCTTAAATTCAAATTTAGTTTCACTTTCTCTTTCTTTTTGCTGTACTATACTTTTTAAACAATGAAAATATGCTTTTTTCCCCCTAGTGATATAAAACTTTTCTTTTAGACACTGTATTTAGTCATTATTGTCATGAAAAAATCAAGGAAATCTTTGAACTTGAAAACCGTCATCGACTGGAACTGACCAATTTTTTTCCCATAGACCCCCATTATAAATATGTATTCTGTATACAATATTCTTGCTTAACGATGAGTTTTGGAGGACCAATTACCATCACTAAGTGGGGTAAAGGTGTACTAGAATTCATAAATAATTGAAAGATGAAAGTATTGTGGGTAAATTTATTTATAGTGATAGAAATAAGAAACAATACAGATTTGTGGAGGTCACAGAAAATGAACAAAAGAAAATATGGATACATCCAAATGAAAGCTCAGCAGAATTAGATTATATTTTGACTAAGTAAAAAAAGGATTCTAGGATTGTAATGTTTTAAATAGATTCAACACAGGAAGTGATCATTTATTAGAGAGATGTAAGATATGTGTTATACAAAACTAAAAAGACAAAACCTATTACAAAATTCAAAATGAATAGCTGATATTTCTAGCCTTTAGAAATGCTTTAAAGAATATATATTAGAACTTGCAAGTCGATTTAAAATATTAACAGGTTTTGAAGAAGTTTAGACATGAATAAAATCAATAAGAATAACATTTTTTTTTTTATAAAAATTATTTATTGTTAAAATTATTACATTTTGTTACACAATGAGAAAGCCAGGAAAACTGCTGGAACAATTAGTTATTCATCCTTGGATATGTATGTTTGGGAAGTTGAAAAGATTCCAGGTGATTTCTATAAGAATTTTTGAGGCAAGGACTTTATCCCTATTTTGGATTTTCTTCATAGTTTCTATGAAAATGTCTTCTGTTTTGGGAGAGGGGCAGGTAAACTTTTGTTTGCATCTTGCGATCCACATGGAATAAGTGAGAAAAATGGATAATCTTATAATTGGGAAGTCCCTTGACATTATACAATCTTTGATATTGAGAATTCTATATATATCAATTGGGAAGTTGTGTGCAATTATATTTTTTATATTTCGGAAAGCCATACAAGTTTGTATAAGGTGGACGAATGTCTCATCACTTCTACTGCAGTTGTGACATAAAGGATTTATTTTCCTGAAGTATTTCTTGTGGTGTAAAAACCAGTTAGTCAGCACTGAGTTTAGATTTATTTTAATGAGGAAATACAAAAACTTAGATTCCATCATTAAAAATTTAAATATAGTTGTTATTTTATAATTGCAACATCCTAAACTTGGGCAAGCAGTGTGGGATTCTGGATTAAGGATATTATGTGCTTTCCATATGGTTAGATTTTTTCTGAAAGCATCTACAGAGAATCCATTGGTCTGCAGCAAATGAGATATGAGTTGGCCAAGCTACGTAATTTTAGATGGGGGGGAGTCTATCCATGGGATCTATTTGTAATACAATTGTTTTTGAGTAAATTTTTCATTGAGGTTGAACACTAACGAGTGTGCCTTTTGGTAATATAGAGCTTCAGTAGAGTAACCAACAGATTAATACTGTTTCAGCATGAAATACATATATTGGAGAGCATTTATCTTTTTTACATGTGTGCAGTCATGTGTACCAGTTGTATGAGATAGATTGGATACTGAAAGGAGCTTGAAAGCCTGGGTTCAAATCTCTTATAATTAGCAATATTTATATTAAATAATACAAAAAGAATTAATAATTATATAGAAATACAAGTGTGACTTGGCAAGGAAAGCTATAGAAGAAAATCAAGTGTCATAACTTGGCACTGAGAAAAGTTATTTCAGAAATAAGAAGAAAAGATGGAACTATTAGTAGAAAGAGAGGTGACATCATGATATGTGTGGAAAGTTGATCAAGTATTATATAATAATTGAAAATACCAAGTAGTTATTATGGTTTCTATGTTTTCTAGATTGTGAAGTGTTTTTAATGAAAAAATAAAAAATGCAATTAGAATTATGAAAAAAGAAAAAGCTACAGACAATGATGGAATTATTATTGATATTTAAAGAAGTAAGTGAAAAAATAGTAAAATTGTTGGCTAACTATGGGCTAAATGTCTTAAAAAATACCATATGTTTGAAAAAATGTAGTTGTAAAATTGATATTTAAGGAAGGTGATAAAGATATTAGAAATTACAGATTTATCATTTTTTTCATTAGTTTTATCCAAAGTCATTAAAAAGATAATTACAATTTATCTACTGTTGATCTTTGAATTTTAACCAATCAAAAGATCAAGCTGGATTTAAAAATGGTTTTGGAAAAGTGGATCGCATCCAAGTATTGAGAGAAGTTGTAAAAATGGCCAGTAAATGGGAGTTACCATTGTTCTATGGATTTGTAGACTATGAAAATGCACTAGATTCTATAAGCATTTCTATTGTGATTAAAGTTTAGGCTCATCAAGATATAAAAGAAAGATATTGTCAAATTCTTATGAATATTTCCCAAAATGCAATAGCAATGATAAAAATATATGGTGACACTAAGATTACCATGGGAAAGATGTATGACAGGTAATTCCACATCTAAAACTTTACCACAGTTTTGCAAAAAAATATTTTGTGGATTAGAATTGGAAGGTAAGGGAGTAAATGGAGATTATTTAACTCATCTAAACTTTTCAGATGATGTTGTTGTTTTTACATATAATGCTTCCAAGTTTCAGAAATGTTGCAAAAGTTACCAGATGAAAATAAGAAAGTAGGATTAAAGGCAGATGATAAAAAGACTAAATGTTAAAAAGACTAACGTAATATTCAAAAGATTTTTTCAGAGAGGAATGTAAAAATTGATAATTATAACTAAGAAGAATCTAAAAACTTCAAATACCTCAGTCAGATAATATGGATGGTAATATAATGGTTGAAATTAGAATTAAACTTGAATCGATTCCTTTTGGTAGGAATCTTATATATAAAATCCCTGTTTTCTTTGTTCTCTGATTGGTGAGTATAAGTTGTTTGTAAGGCTCTTTGTAGTGTAGAATAGAGACTCAGTCTTGCACTTCTATTTATCGCTTATTTCTTTTGTTCTGTGTGGTTAATATTTACATGGGGTGAAAGGGAAGAATTAATTAATTGCTGTAATATTTAATTAAATGAAAACCAATCAGAAGTATAAACTAATGAATGTAAATATGCTTTGTTAAATCCAAACTAATTATATAAGTATAATATAGTAGTAATCGTAAAATAAAATAGTATTTGGTATTAAGATGTTTGTAATAATAATACTTAATTTTTGGAAAGTAATTTTATACAAATTTCAAGGAGCAATTTTATGCAAATTAATCTGGAACCAGAATGCAGAATCTTTATTGTATCATATACATCATCGGGAAATGTTGCAAATTTTAATTGTTTCTATTTGAATTATCAGTTTATCACTTCCTCTATGATTTGGCATAATTGTTAGTGCATTTGACATGGGATTGGAAGATCCCAGAATCGATTCTGGCATGTCTTATGAACTTTTAAGCAATAATGCCATACGTATATTTATTTATTTTATCATTAATTGTCCTGCAAATTTAAAATCATAATTCTTCATGGACATAAAAACAGTAAGAAAATCACCATTCCTATTACAATACTTATTTTAGTAATTATACCATGCTTTGAACTCTTTTTGGTAAAGTTAGAAATATCAAAATTAAATATCAGGCTTAGCACTTTCAAGGTCTTTTAACCTCATATTCATAGCCAGTTTTGATTGACCAGCAATATTTTTCAGAGCTAATATACTTCTTAATGGATGTATTTGGATCTCTTTATGATTAAAACTTATCTAATACTAAGGTATTAATTTTTATTAAAATGATTTCATTGAGGTCACTGCATAGCTGTCCTAAATGTAATAAAAACATTGCCACCTAGAAAAAAATGGAAGTACATTTTTGTTTTAACAATTTTCTACTTTTATTTCCAGAAATGCAAATTTATCTACTGAATAGAAACTTCTAAAAAGTATATACAATATACTCATTAAGCAACAATATTGGAAATATAAGGCATTTAAATGAGTGGGCCCTCAAATATGCAGAACTATTACATTTTCATGATATTATAGATTATACAATATAATATTAATGCTATCTATATTCTTATACTTTTTACAATGCTTTTTTACAACTCACTATTGACAGTTTCGATTGCTTTAGTAATCTTCTTCAGAACAATAATGGACACAATACAAATACATGAATACAAATATACATGAACATATAATTTTACATTTTATACATATATATTCTATCTTATAATCATTATTTATATTCCCACATATATCTTTTTGTCATATATCTTTATATAAAGATATATGTGGGGATATAAATAATGATTATAAGATAGAATAATTTGTATTCATGTACTTGTATCATGTTTGTTATAGTTCTGAAGAAGATTACTGAGGCAATCAAAACTGTCAATAGTGAGTTGTAAAAAGCTTGTAAAAAGTAGTAAAAAATATAGATGATATTAATATTATATGGATTTGGTAATGCAATAAGAAAGATAAAGTTATAATACTTCATGAAGGAGATTATACAATGCTTTATATGATTTAATGCAATGATAGATTTTTTAGTTTAGCGTGACAATTTCTTCAGAACTCCCTGAGCAATAAACTATTCAGCAGTCACTTTAAATATTTATTAGAAATCAAATCTTCACAAAGTTAATCAGAGAAGAAATAAAGAACAATTCATAACAAATTAATAAACACAAAAATAGAATTGGTTAGGATGGTATTAATAGCTGAATTAATAAGAAAGATTAATTTCATCACTTCTCTAGAACTATCTATTGTAAGCTGAGTAATCAATGGACTGACTCCAGATGGCATAATGCTATAATATCACAAATCTTCACACTGATTTATTTCTGGTTTTTATCCTAGACAATGAAGATTAGAATTTGAACCTGGATTAATGCACTCACACACTTAACCACCACCTTTTACTTATGTGTACTATTCAAGTCAGTATCTGAAATTTAAAAAATCTGTGAGATATGAAAACCAAGCTAATTCACATGTGTATCTATCTTTTGACTACAATTGTTATAAAACTAATATCCAGAAATTTTTAAGAAATTAACCTGGTGTCAGATCTATACACTTCTAACCACAAAGTAGTTAGAGTAGGATTTTTAAAATTATATTATTAGCTTGAATAGTAAAAGACAACTGCTAGACGTATAAGCATATTAATTCCACATTTGAATCATAATTTTCACGGATAAAGATAAAAGTGAAACTCATCTGGAGATAAGGATTTTATAGCACTATATCATCTGATATCATTGTTACTCATACTTCCAGTAGATGGCTCTAGAGTAAGCTAAAATAATTCTATGTAAGCATATCAGTGAGCATATGAGACATCACATAATATTGTTGGTATTGAATAAATAAATAAATTGTACTGAAAGGAATATAGGAGAGCAGTTTAATTATCTAAATTAAGACTGATTTTTCCCTTTTATCCCAACTAGGATAAGATGCAAATATCTTGAACCCATATCATCAGTCATTGGGTTAAACATACAATGATTGAGTATAATATTGGGCTTTTAAGATCAGATACTATTAATTATTCAAGGCACAAACTTACATATAGCCAAATGTTTATAAACATTTTAAATTACATATAAACACACAAAAACATATATTTTGGCTACTTAATTGTGAACTTTTCCTTAATTAATTGATTGAAGCCTGTCCATTAAAGTATGAAGATTGGTTATCTTAGTATATATCTGAGCACTTATTGCATATATGTGTAGAGATGATAATCTGGATCAACTGATGATTGCTGGTTTAGCATGAAATATGCATTAGTGATTATTTATCTTTTCGACATATATGTGTTCAAGTGCATCAGTGTTATGAGATAGAGTGGAGAGTGATGCGTCGTGTGAAAGTCCATGCTCATATACCCTATATATTACATATATTGATACAGGTATACAATAAGCCTGTACTTAAGTTATTACAAAGTAGAGATGTCTGCCCATCCCTCATATATGTATTAAATGGATTATGTCATGCATATGAGGGGTCAGATTGACTTTAGGTCAACATAGGTATGACGAAAATCTCGGCTTCAGAGTGGCTTTCGAGCATTCCATCATCAGATTTTCAATCGTATGGACGGTTGAAAAGTTGGAGTGAATTGAAACCTGTCCATTAAAGTATGAAAATTGGTTATCTTAATATATATCTAAGCACTTATTACATATATGTGTAGAGATGATAATCTGAACCAACTGATGATTGCTGGTTTAGCATGAAATACGTTTATTGGTGATTATTTATCTATCGACATATATGTGTTCAAGTGTATCAGTATTATAAGATAGAGTTATTGGTGATTATTTATCTATCGACATATATGTGTTCAAGTGTATCAGTATTATAAGATAGAGTAGAGAGTGATGCGTCGTGTGAAAGTCTGTGCTCATATACCATATATATTAATTAATTTTCAGTACGTCAATTTAAAGGATATGCATTATACATGGAATCTCGTTATTCTCCCAACACCATTATAATATTTTTTTTTTTTTACTATTATTAATCCTTTTAGTAAATGTCAATGCTATGTATGTAAATAATATATATATATTTCATGTGTCATAGCATCGGCCGGGAAGCGAACCCGTTAACCCGGGACAACTGTTTGTAAGGCGGCTGTGCTGATCTGTCGACCACCAAATATTTGTAATCTATAAACAGTTTACTTGTCTAATTGAATTCAAATCAAATTTTCCATAAATGTTGATAAAAAAAATTCGTAATTTTTTTTGGTAAAATAAACATTTTTTTTTTTTAAAACAAACCATTAATTGATATTGCCTATTTTAAAATAAAGGTCATAAATATCAATTCTATCTACTTTTGCATTTTAACTAAAACAATTGTTTTATATCTATTCAAACTACTCACGAAATAGCAATAAATGACTTTGAATTGATCATTAAAACTTTTATTAGTTTCGCAAAACATAGTTACTTTAATTATATATAATTTAATGTAACTGTCTATAAATATTTAAGTAAATGTATCTGTACGTCTGTATTTATATTAATGTTTAATTATTTCTTTTTTTCATATTTATGCAAAGAATATGCTATTTTTTTTTTTTAAGTCTCATAGCATCGGCCGGGACGCGAACCCGCAACCCGGGCAACTGCCTGCAATTGCAAAGCAGTCGCGCTGACCTCTCGACCACCAATGCAATAAATTAAATCACAAAATAGTTTTTATTTAAATAAAGAAGGTTGCTTCCTACTTTAAAAATAACATTACGCATTGTGATTATAATTATTAATATATTCGTAATTTTTGGGTCATATATAATAGTTAGGCAGCCCAATAGACAGATGAAATAAATAAATAAGCGCATATGAAGGAATACTTTACTTTGGACAAATTACTGCCCTATTTAATAAATGTATAGGATACAAAAATTTAAAATCATTAAGTATAATATATTTAACACGGTTCAATAATTTGGTTTCATTTATAAAAAAATAAGCATATTACATAAATTAAAAGTATATTCGATTTTTAATAGAGAAATATCTCGATTATATTTGTAATAAATATTTATAATTAATTTTTATTAGCGATTTATATGTAACCATGTGGGATGTTAAAAAGATTTGTGTGTGTGTGCGCGCGCGCGCGTGTACGTACTCCCACGCGTTTAATTTTCTCTCCTTTCACTGTCGCTATTCCTTTTAAATTATTAATAACATTAAAGAAAATTATATATATATGATTTTCTTTTTCACTGCTAACTATATCAAAAATTAACTTACCTTAACATTTTTGACGTCGGTTGTTAAATATAGTCTATGGTGGGACATCTATGAAGTGGATGACCGAAACAGTTTTTATCCCTTAATTAAATTATTTTCTTTCTGTATTCTAAAACCGGGTTTCACTTGTTTTGCAGTTGCCAACCGATGTATAAAATTAATAAATCGTGATTAGAATCGATTTTAACAGCTCATTGCCACTGAGAGCCGGGGTCGGATTTATTTTTACGACATGCTCCCGTATTTAGTATTATTAAACTCATTTTCTCTCTCTGTGTTATCTTCTAATGTTTTATTTCACCGTAACTATTTTCATCGTAACTATTTTTACTCTTGGATACAATATTCAATAAATTTTAATGCTCCAATTCTTTTTATTTTACCTTACAGAATCAAATATGTTATTAATCGCAACAGGTAGAGAATAAACAAGGAGTGCGCTTATGGAAAATTGAGAGTATGAGTAGGAATGTGGTTATCTACAAAATCTATTAATTTTCTGATAACATATAGCAGATACTGTACTGTTATTTTATAATAAAATTTTAAAAAATGAACCCCAATTAGTTTAATTAATCAATAGCTCCATTATATATATAAAAATGAAAACAAATAAATTAATTAGTGCGACTTATATAAAGAAAAGCGAAAACAAAATATAACATTTTGATTTACAAGTATCCAAGTTTATGTACCCCCCCCCCGTATTTGTTCAGCATTTAAAAATATCCCATTAATATAATTAGATTTACAAGTGCCAAACCTTCTATGCTCAAAATATTGACACCATCCATTTCAGATAAATACCTTAACGGTTATTACTAATCATTTATTAATCATTTATTTTTTTCATACATATGTGGTCATGTGCATTGGTTGTATAAGATGGAATGGATAGTTGTAGGAAGCTTGTAAGTCTGATTTCTTGTCCTTTCTAATTACATTAAGTTTAGTGTAGACAATATACATGCATTTAAATTTTATATATCCAGACTGTATTCTGTCCATTCCTCTTCTGTATATTTAAATAGATATACTAAGGTCTTATATGTGAGAGATCAGAGTGATTTAGGGTCAACATGGGTAAGACAATAATATTGGCATTAATAAAAGCTTTACACATTCCATCTTTGGATTTTCAATGATATGAATGGCTGAAGAGTTAGAGAGTGAAGATGATTGAAGCTTCTCCACTAAAGTTTGAAAATTTGTTATTTTAATATAAACTGAGCATTGACTATATATATGGGTGTGGAAGATGGTGACCTGGACCAACTGATGAATGCTAGTTCACATGATATATGTATATTGGAGATCATTTATCTTTTTCACATGTATGCAATCATGTGTATCAATTGTAAAAGGTGGAGTGGATAATTGTAGGAAGATTAAAAGTGTTAATATAGCCAATATACATGCATTTAAATATAACTTAGAGAATATCACTTCTAATCCTGATTTAAAATACTATACATAGAAGCAAAAGGTTAAGAAAGTGTAGTTCATAGCCAATCACAAGAACATAATCTACAAGAAAAAAACAGCATAATTATCTGGCAAATAGAATATTTAAATTTCTAATTTGAATAAAATGCCTACATAATCACTTCACTGTTTAAATATAACAGCACACTAAATCAACCTACAAGAGTTATGATTAAAGTGCACCCAGCCACATGTAAAATTTAAAAGAAAAAAAAATTAATGTGGCAGATATGAAAAATATTAGATGTGATAATATGTTGGATTTTTCCATCATGTATCATTAAATATTAAATGTATAAGAAAATTAAGTTTAATTAAACTTTTCAAACACAAATAACTTGTTAGACCAGTGACAGTATTAGTGTAGGAGTTGAACTAGCACCTTTAAATTCTTGAATATTAAATTTATGGGGACAACATAGTTGGTTAGAACATTTACTTTAAATTCAATATTTGAAAAATCTAAAGGTGTAAGTTTGATTTCTATGCAAATACTGTCACTGGTCAGGCCAGAAGCAGCTAAGGAAGAGTGGAGAATAATACTACTTGAAATACTGTGTAATTATTAACATCTGTTGTCTATTTGTGTTATTACTTACAAGTTGTTTCTGTTTGAAAAGTTTAAAATTTTCTATACATTCAATATTTAATGATAGATAATGGAAATAATCCAACATATTATAATGGTCATATTTGTACATTCGTGTAACAAAATCTAGAGTTTTAGCAAATCATCCCAAAGCTGATGGAGATGAGGTTGTTGAGACCTCGAATCCAATCTCACCCCAGTTCCTTTACTAATGCTCCAAGACTTACTACTCTATGGATGACATTTATGAGACCACAGCACCTTCTCTTAATCATGTGCCAGCAGTAACACATCGGTAATGCATGAGACTATGAGAAATTGACATCTTTCAAAGTATAGCTATATAGATATAGCTTGACCACATTATTAAACTTGAATTGTGGTTCATGATAACTAAATAATAATAGTTATATAATTAATAATGAGAAAAATTGAGATACTAAGCAGAAGTTAAAATTTAAATAAATTTAATAAAAGCCAAAATTTAAATGATGAAATAAATAAAAGAAAATAATAAAATTACGATGATTACATAAATTGTCTCACTCGCAGGTGATAATTCTAGAGAATATAAGCAGTTCCAATTTACATATTTAGCATTTCATATCACTTGCAGGTGATGTTGGTTTACAGGTTACAAACTGTTTAATTTAAATTTGCTTGTTATATATATCACTTGCAGGTGATAAATTCTCCATAGTATATGTTGGATTTTCATGAGTCTCACAATTATGATATTGCAAATTGATTTAATTTGCTCATGATAATCTATGACTAGTTTATGATATATATTTGGATTTAGATTTGCTTTAGGAAGCTAGTAGAAGTGATTATCATTATAAATATTTTATTTAATGTGTGTCATTTAACACATTCTCTATATGGCTTATATACCTATAAAATTAGATTCTCTTTCAGATCAATGCTGAAATATAAATTATTATGGCATGATGAACTGATTATAGGCAGTCAGACTTTAGATACCAAGGAGCTTACAAAGTATACAATCTGAGTCTGTGCATCTCAATGTGTGCTTGCTCACGGGATTTGTTACCGAGTAACCATTTCCCTAAACACCATTCTACTTGCTGTTAATGAGACTCCCCAGTCTGGGTGATTGAACAACTAATATAATATTCTGGATCCTTATGCTCCAGTCCTAAATATGAAGAATGGTGTGGCCTTTAAAACCAAAGCCCATTTGAAGAAGAAATAGTTGTTTGAACTAAAGAATGGGGTGGCTCTTAAAAGCTATGCCCATTGGAAGCATAAAATATACAGCAAGGAGTATATATTCTGATGTGTTTGCTAAGAACACATTTGCTTTCTTTGGATGGCATTGGTTATTGGTTATTTTTCCTTCACATTCTGTAGACTATCTTCCAGGCTAGAAAGCAAGAAATTACCTTTCTACCCCAACATCATCATGATTAACAATTTTACAAAATGCTTGAATAAAAATTTCACTTAAAATAATGAATTTCAAGTCCTCTAAAATGGATGCAGTAAGTTTATATACTAGCTCACCCCCTCTTTTATTTATCCTCCTCTCTTTTTCTTTGTTGGTAATTTCAGATGTTTTTCTAATTAATTTGCTATATTCTTGGAAATCTAGAATTTCTGTGCTGTTATCATTTTTTAACAGGTGGATCCCGTGATCTTGACCAGGTTAATTTATTCATAGTTGTTTTAAAATCTATTTTTATTTTTAAAATTTTAAGTAGGTCAGAATACAGTGAGGTTTAATTTTACTAAATTACTTTTTTCAAAAAACAAATCTAAAACTCTGTAAACATTTTATTATATATGTAACACATTTAAATAATTTAATGCTATATGCTGAAATATAATTTCAAATATTAATTTTATATTTTAAATAAAGAAATTTTCTGTTTTAAACTTCTTACCTGCATATATGTAGGTTCTGGTTACACATACATAGCATGTTTACATTTATTTAACCACTAGCAATATATATATATATGCATATTTACTGATTTTTTACATATATGCATACGCTTTCTATACTGTATGCTAAAATACTCACATACCTATATGACTAGTATTATTAAATCTAAAATTAGCGTAATGTATGAGGATTTGGGTATCGGTATACATAAATAAATACTACTATAGTATATAGTAAGTGAAAAGTAAGATAGACAAATCTGACTGTTTCACAATTATTTTATGGAAAATGTTTCACAATCAAATTGTACATATAGTGTGCTCCCATATAAAGATCCACTGCAATAACATGTCTTCTGCATTAACATAGTTCAATTATTCACCACTAACATATCTGGATACAAATTACAACATAAAATATCTTCATGGATCATCTTGAATTCTCTGTGTGTCATCATGAAATCTTGCAAACCACTTGAAAACATTCTTCATGACTCATGATTTCAATTCTACACATACTTTGAACTATTTTAAAGATTTCAGTAGTAATTTTGCCCAATTTAAAACAAAAATTATTATTACTGCATTATTCCATCATAGGTTAGAGCATACATTGTTTCAGTTAATGTTATGAATTATGATTCAGATACAATAAGGTTTTAAAATGTTAGTGGTAAGTAATTAAAATATGTCACTTCATAAAATTGTAAGCAGCTTGAAGAAAGGCTGCAATCTTTTCACTGGGACACACACACACTATATATATATATATATATATATATATAGTGTGTATATATATGTGTGTGTGTGTGTGTGTGTGTGTGATTCAGGTTAATCTAAGAATTGATGGATAAAGAGCTGAATTGTTTCTCCAGTGGAGAGGAATTGTGATTTGAACATTGAATATAATTGTATGTTGGGTGAAACTGCTAAGCATCACATAATCACTATAATAGCAATTTCTTCACCATTTAATAGTGCCAATGCCTTTTCATCTAATATCACCAGATAGAAGTTCCCTTACTGATGAAGGCCATACACTGGAAACTAGTCTGAGGATATTGAATAAACAGTGCTGATTAGAGATCATTATGAACAATTCTTTAGAATCTATTGATTATTAGAACTTGTACTAGATGATCCTACTTGCTAGTTTTAATAGCTTGGGTAAGCATAAAGATAAATTTGATGATGTGATGTTTTAATGGTTTGATATCAACCCTACACAAAGGGTAAAAGTGACCGTGGTTATTAAAAAACCAAAGACACTAAAATATGAAGATACTGAACCTATTTCAGATATGTATTACTGTATAGGCAAATTAACTGGGATTGAAAGCATTAGTTTGGGCTTGTAGCCTTATAATTGAGCAAAAAGGTAAAATGTGGATAATGGAGAGGGGATGCATTAGATTCAACAATTCACATATACTGCTTCCAGATCCAAGTATCTTCACCAATAAAACCTATAAGCTTGAAATTAATCCAGAGAAGCAGTGAATAGGAGTTATTATGCACAACCTTCTAGCATCTATTGGTTATTAAAGCTTTTTCTGGATGACATTGCTGTGTGGAAAAATCTTTCCTTATCAGTTGAGTTCAGTGTAGAATTTTGATGATGGATATTTCTTGACTTTTTGGGCAATTGATTTTTTTTCTAAACAGTTATGTTTTTGAAGAAGTATGTTTATAAAAGGTGAAAATAAACTGGTGACTTGTACAGAACTGTAGTGTTCCCACACCATAAATGAGTACAATACATAAATAGATAAGGTTTTACCACTTGAAAAATAAAATTAAACGTTTGGGAAATACTACAATTAGCAGTCAAAAAATCATGATTAAACATCATTTCTTTCAATATTCAATCATACTCTTGCAAACCTGAATTCTCATTCAACATTCATGATTGTTCTCACAAGAAAATTAACATAATATATAATGTATCAAATAGTAAAGAAAAATT
The DNA here is from genome assembly GCA_028023455.1 of Epiperipatus broadwayi. Lineage (NCBI taxonomy): Eukaryota > Metazoa > Onychophora > Udeonychophora > Euonychophora > Peripatidae > Epiperipatus > Epiperipatus broadwayi. The sequence goes on along the minus strand of JAQFVV010000025.1, from coordinate 645,459 downwards.
AGAGAAGCACAATATTCTAATAATATTATAAATCAGAGTGCAACTGAGCATGTTCTGAAATTTAGTATGTGTTGAGTTTTACAGTTATATATAGTGTAACAATCATAAAGTATATGTTGTAAAAACACACATATATACCTATCTGCATTACATATTTTATAATTTGAAAATAAACAAATTCTTTAGAAAATGAAAAATATAAAATAGTTTGAAAAAAGTACATTTGTAAAAATGAAATCATTAAAATTAAAGATTGCATCATTTTTTGGGAATAAAACTGTTTATTAAGAATAAGGAGGAGGAAAAGAATCAGGACAGATAAATATTTAAAAACACACTCTCTTTTTTTATAAATTAAATGTAAAAAAAGTAAATGTTAAAAGAATATATAAATGTGAAATGTTTTAAAATAAAACTGATAATAGTATTAATTAGTAAAAAGAAAACTTTTGTAAGCTATCTCATCATCAGAAATGCAATCAGATAGTAAGTGAATCTAAAAAAAGGATTAGTTTAAAATGTAAAATTAATTAAACCAAATTAAAATTATGATAAAAAATAAGCAATGGAAGAGTTAGGTATAAAAAGGTAGTTTGTCCATTGTTTCCAGTTTCAGTTAAAGTTTCCAGTTCAAGTTTGCAGTTTTCTAGCAAAAGTATAGTAGAAATTTGGTTGCAGCAGAGTATCAGTAATCTCAAAGTTTTTGCAGCTCACCAGTTCATCAGAAAATATAAACATAGAAGCCATAGAAGTAGCAACATGCATTGCTAGAGAATCTTTGGAGTGTTTAGCTGGGTTTCATGCCCTGGATCCTTTGCTCCATCAACTTCTCTCACCTGGAATCAATGCCTAATCCATAATATAAATGCTGCCACATACTCTCTCTCCCATTGTCTTTCAGAAGTATGAAAGAAAACTCATGAAGCCATCACTGGAGACAAAAAGGCCAGCCACTAGGAAATCCAAATCTAAATGGGAGTGTCAACTGCAAAAAGATGACATCATCTTGGTGTAATAAAAAACCTAGGTAAATATACTTTTTCAATTGTAAACTGTCTAGATATATATTCTTTTAATGAAATGAACTATAATGAAGAACATTAGTAATATTGAATTTTTTTAACAATTAATGTATACATATTTATTCTTTGTGTTGAATTGTACTGTTATATTTATTTAAATATGTGTATGTGAATAAATAAATGTTTGCTTAAAATGCTGCTTGATCAATATTCTTTCTTTATTAACTGCATCACTAGTAATTTAAAGGTAAGAAATATTTCCATGTGTTAATTATTGCACTGAGTCTCCTGATTAAGATTATGAGTTAGCTTGGGTATATTTGAAGTGCTGGGTTCGTGTACCTGTTGTTGGGCATGCAGACTATATATAACATATATGGCAATATGGTGCCTGAGACATGTTCTCAAAATAAATAAAGTGCTTTGGATGGCAGGCATTATCCCAGCAGTATAAAGGAGTGCTACAGCCAGGAAAGAAGGTTGAGGTTGTCCATTTATGTAGCCTCCATCTTGCTGTAGATATCATTGAGGGTTAATCTACCAATGATACTCTATCCTTCTGCTTGAATGTGTGACCCAATGATGAAGGCATCAAATAAGAAACCCATAAAGTAAAATAATAAAATGCTAATAAATAATAATGTATAATAAAATGATAAATATAAAATTATTTTTTGACAACAGATGATTACAAATAACCAAAAATATCTATGTGGTGGATTATATCATTACAAATGCTGTCCAATGTGGATGCTGATGTCCATAAATGGCCCAGCAGAATTAAAATACGATGAAGAAAGTTTGAAACAAAAATTCAAATAACCACCAAGTGGCATAGTAATAAAAGTTGAAATTGATGAGCAGTGTGAGGGGAGAAATAGACTAAAGCAAACAAAATATAATATTGAGAATATAAAATTTAAAAAGTATGAAAGATAAATAAAAAGAAGAGAAAAGGAAAAAAGTGACTAGAGAGATAAATAAATTTGTTATTAGGTATTTTTGATAGTCAGGCGGCAATGTAGAGAGAACTGAGGGGGTTTTAAGGTTAGTAGAATACTTCATTTGATTAAAAATATTTAAAACTAATAAAAATAAAGTATATAATATTATAAAAAAAATAATAAAGTATAAAATTAAAACTAATGCATACTAGAGCCAAGACAAAACTGGAGGCTCAAAATAAAGAAGTAGAAATAATTAGTGAGAAATAGGAAGTCACTGATAAAATAGGAACAAGTGACATAGAAAAAAATGAAATAATCAGTTGGTTGACTAGAACAGGTAGAAATGTTCAAAAAAAAAAATAGAACAGTGGATCCAGACAATGAAAATAGTACAAGAAAATAGGAAGATAATAGAAAATGTAAGAACAGATATAAATAATTTAGCAGAAAAAATAGAAATAGAAAAGCTAATCAAGAACATTAATAATGATAATAGGGAACAGAAAAGCACAAGTACGAATGCACATTTAAAAGGTAACTTGGATATTGTAATAAATTTTTGAATATAAGAATGTTGTTGAGGCATGCAGGGATGCTGCGATTGAACACTTTAGTAACCTGAAATGCTAATTTGCATTGAACTAGCTGAGTGAGGAGGCAATATTGAGCTATGATAAATATATGCCAAAATTTCTTAATGATGTATTGGAATGGATATATCAAGATATTATAGCAAGATGTTAAAATTATATTTTTTAGAATGAGAAAAAATCCAACAATAGGTTTGATATAGAGGCAATGTTCACAGTTTGTAGGTATCAGATATTGAAAATTGTACACAGTTAATAATGGACAAAAATTATGATGTTATATATAGATAATATATTGATGGTAATATTGGTACATGGTATAAGAATTTAATAAAACATATATATAAATGTATGAATAAGAATTAAGGTTTATGGAGACGATTGAGTATGGAAATGAGTTAAGGTTTGAAATATTTGATATAAGGATTTCCAAGAATTGTAATCAATCTGATTCCAAGATGATTACAAAATCTTTGGATTTATATACCCTTTATCATGCTTTCTTTTAATATATAAGCTTTTAAGATTTAAATATTGTAAGAACACTTTTATTTAACTTAGAAACTATATTTGTTTAGGTTAATTTGTAATTGATGTTTTTTCAAATTTTTTACATTAATAGAGAATGATGGGACTGTAATATGATAATGAAATATTTTAGAATTGTCCATCTAATTGATGTTGGTGGGCTGAATTTTAAATGTGTTGATATTAGTTCTGTATGTTTTCAGTGATATGTGTTAGATGATGCCACATTTTTTTAAAAAAAGCATTCATTAAAAAAAATTTAAGTTAATTAAACTAGAAATAAAAATAAACCTTAATTACTCTTAATTGTAAAAGTTTCTTTTTTAAAAATGCTTCCTTTCTAAAGAAACAGTGTTAAAATTGATTTTTAATTAATGCACTGGAATTTTCTTTCAAGTATTACAGACTAGCAACATTGGTTTTATTCTCCATTTTAAAATTAGAATAAAAATAATTATGAAAAAGATCTGAATAATGAAAAGTTGTACATAATAGATATAAACTTTATATATATATATATATATATATATATATATATATATATAGTTTATATATATTATATATATATATATATATAAACAACATTTTTATTTAATGTGCACTAAAAACCAACTCATTTGGTCACAACATTGTCTTTAAACTTTGATATTGAAGAATGTAAAGCTATAAGTTCCACTCCTATGCTAATATTGCCATTGATCAGACCAAAACACCTGACAAAAACAGAGAATAATAGGACTTAAAATGTTGTGTAATGTATTAACCTGTATTGCTATTTGTGTACTATTACTAACAGTTGTTTATATTTCAAAAGTCTAAATAGTTTATAATTTTGTAGACAATTAACATTTAATGGTAGATGATGGAAATAGTTCAATACATCATGTCACATGGTATATGAATAATTACAAAAGATATCTGAATACTAAAAAGTTATATATATATATGCACACAATATTTATTAAATAAGGCTTTTATTTAACATGTGCTAAAAAGCCAAAAATAATTGTTTTTTCAACCACAATTGAGATTTTTATATTTAACTTGAAATTAATTAACTCTAACACAATTTTTTACAACTGGTGATTGAAGTAATTAACTTTTTCTATGAGCCAAACTCTTGGTCACAATAACTTGTTTTGAGATAGTGCTAGTGCTTATGCAAACTTTAAATTGATTTTCTGCTTAAGATTTAATATTATTTTTATGGTTTCCATGCTAGAATGAAATGAGAAAATAATGTAATGTTAATTTACTAGTTAAAAAAAATCTGAAGAGGTCAGTATTTTTAGAGGTGTCAAAAGCAATTATCTCCATCTCCTTTTGCTAGATGGATTTAGATCATTATTATTCTGTTCCACATGCATTTGCAAGACTTCTTTGAGAAGATCTGTCATAAAAAAGTTTATTTTATATCTAGTTTATTAACAATAAGTGACAATTTTTACATAACAATTTTGTAGTAATTCTTAAAACCAAAAGAATATATGCACTTTAATTTTATTTGTATATGATTTATTTTTAAAAATAAAATTTAATAAATTTTAGCATAATTCTAAATTATGGTAGTAATATTGTTCCTTTTTTTGAGAGTCATCAGTAAATTATTGTACTAGAAAGTTTTGAGATTTTTAGACATAAATAGGATTTTAAAATGTAAAGAATAATTTGAAAGATTTTTTGATAATTTCACATTTTTTCTTTACTTATTCATTACCATTTTAAGCATAATTTCTATTTAACAAAAGTTTAGTTTTATTTTTTTGGTGTGCTAAACTTTGTTGTGCTCCTGAATACCAACCAATAAGAAAAAGAGTTTTTTGTTCTCATTGAATACTCAATTTATTATTAATTTTTCAATATTTTTAAATATTAAATATGGTTTTTTGAATATATTTCATTTGTAAACTTAAAATTATTATCAATCAAACTCAATTTAATGAATTTTAATATATAATTAAGGCTTAATATTAGAATCTAAAGTGACCATGGTGATCCAAAGAAATACCGCTGTCTAGATGAACAAGACTTTTATTTGAAGTAAAACATACAACTCCTAATCATGATTGAAAAAATAATTATTTTTGCTTTTTAGTGCATAGTAGTTAAAGCATTTGTTATAGTATATATATAATTTATATAGTAATTTTTATTTGTGTAAATATTTGAGGCAGGTACAATGCTACCTAATGTTGAAAGTTTTGTAAATGATTTAGTAAATGTTGGTTGTAATGAGAAATTGTTATATATGAGAACACAGCAGTAATTATGGGTTGTGACATTTCCACAATCTAATATTAATTGTTAAATGTCTTTAGAAAAATTCAAACTTTATTTAACCATTTCAAACAAATTCAACTGTTGGAAACATAATATTTAAACTACTATCTCCTCTTTCCTTTAGATGTTGCTGGTCCGACTACAGATAATTGAACCTTGACCTTCATGTTATTGAATATTGCTATTCTGTCAAGATGGTATAATTTTTGTATACATATCTATGAGGGTCCTTCTGATTTTTCCACTTTTTTCTTAAGGGTGAAGTTAATGAGTGATTTCCTAACACTAGGAAGTGATTTATATACTTTATAATGAGTATTCTCAATAAATGTGCCATATAGTCAAGCATTTGTGGTTGAGAGGTCAGCAACAGCTTCTTTACAAGCAGTTGTCCCAGGTGCGGCTTCACTTCCTGGTTGATACTATGACACATGAGGAAGAAATAAATAAATGTGATATAGCAGTGAGTTTTTTTTTATGAATGTGAAATTAGGACATTTAACAGAAGAATACTATTGGTATAAGAGAGTGAATGCTGGGAATAACAAGGAGAGTCTGAAAATAAAACACATGGACTAGAAAACAAAAAGATATTACTATTTGCATTGCTGAATTAAAATCCAGAACTGGATCTGCATTAGATATATTGCTAGATAAAATAATAATAGACATCTGAAGTGTTGAACCAGTATTGAAAGACATTAATAGATCTAAAAAAAGGTTGCACATGAGAGTGAATGAGGTGAAGTGTTTGCTGAAATGATGTGAAACAATGGATCAGAGAAATTGTATTAATCTCCAAGAATTTATTGATGATCTCTGCTTTCTGGTTACATTTTATCATAGAATAGAAAGATATTAATGGATCTAAAAAAGATTGCATATGAGAATGATGTGAAGTAATGGATCTGAGAAATTGGAATAATCTCCAAGAATTCATTGATGATCTCTGCTTTCTGGTTATATTTTATCATAGAATAGTGTTATTTTATCCTTAATGACATCAACCTCATCAATGACATTATCCTCATCAATGATAAATGTTACAGTATGTTACAACAATTAGACTTGTATACTCTAGTTAATAAAAGCCATCTCTTAAAATATTAGACAACACTATAATATAAAGAGCTTCTTACAGTTTATGCAGTAATGGAAATCTTATGATCATTGTATAATAACAACCATAATGTTATTTATTAAATGGATATTATTTTAATAATAAATTTAATCTTGAAAAAAGTATGTTTACCATAAAAGTGTGGTTTAAGAGATGAAATCTTTCACAAAAAGACCTAGAAAAATAAGATGAATGAATAAAGTTTTCCAGTGTAATGTGGAGAAAGAGAATGTTGATTGGATAATTTTTCAACCTATGGACTGATAGTGGTCAAAAATGATGATTCATTTTTTATGGGAGTTAATTATGAAATCTGATATCACAAAAATCCATTGAAACACATTTATAAAGGATGAATATTACTGATTTGCACTGCAATATTAAGAAACTAGTGCTAGAAATCTACCTCAGATGATGATCAAAAATTACAACTTATTGTAGAATCTATTTCCTATTTACTTCCATTTTTTGTGTTATGTATTTTAATAATGTAAAAGTTTCATTATAGTTTATGAAACAAGTCTAAGATTAAGTTGCTAGAAGGTGATGAGGGTAGTAAGCAATGACAAATCATTTCTGATGATGATCATGCATTATTTCTTGGACAAAGAACTTCATTTAGTTTTTCATTCTTGTTATTGACCAGAGAAGTTAACATATAATTTGTTCCACATGAACTTAGTAAGTTTTTTTACGCACAGAAAATAATGATATACAATATATCCAGACTGAATTAAAATCTTATAGAATCCTGAACTATTGGTACTGAGTTCCCTCCACCCCTAGTAAAATTTTCAAAGGGTTAAAAAAGTTATTATTTGTTTTTAAGTTTATAAGTAAAAACAAAGGCATTTTAAGAAAAATTAACCACAATTAAAATTGAAACAATTGTTTTAGAGTTGGAGAATGTTCTGCAGAAAAGAATGTAAAACGACTATTCATATAAAGTTCGTACGACATCATTAATATAGGGATATGTTAGTCAAGTTTCTACACTGAGGTATAGTGGTGATAAATGGATTTGAGATGAGGAATGTTAAAAACTTTTTTGTTTATTTATACTACTTACATAATCACCAATTTGTTTAATTCACAAAGTCTTTAGTGTGCAACAATTATTTAAATATTCATGACATTTTAGAGTACCTCTTTTTTCCATAACCAACCTTCCTTTGGTTTACTATTATTAGCGCCAATGAGTGACTTTCACGTTATTGTAACCTATTCTTAGGCATAATCTTTTTCAATCCCTTATTCAGAAGTGAATTAGGTCCTTCTTCTTATGAGTTAGAAGTGCACACCACTAGGCCAAAGCCTAAGGTCAAAACATGGAATACATTTCTTTTTGGCATAGTGTAATTACTATATTTATATATACCAATTGAACCTTTTTTTAAGTAGATAATCCCTAGGTTATAATAATTTTTGTATGTAGTGTGCTTTGATTAAGCACTTTCAAATGGAATGTTTGGGAAGTCCCCCCTGTTCTAGATTACAAGCCCAAGTGTAAATCATGCACTATTCACCTAATAGAGAGTAATGTAACATAAAATGAATGCTGGTTCAGCATGAAATGCATCTTGGGGGTTATTTGTCTTTTATTGTATCTTTATTTATATGAAATTATTTATGAAAATAAAAAAGAACGGAGAAATATGGAAGTTGTCTATCTATAAAAAAGATATTATGCATGGAAGAAGGAGAAACGTAAATAGCCATGTGTGTGTGTGTGCTGAAAATCAGATATATTAATCTTTAACTAAGTTGGGAGTTGAGTAAATTGACGCTTGAAAATAAAAATGAGACAATTTACTTTACATAAATGATCTTCATGTAATAAAGATGTATATGAGAGATGATGATCTGACCCAACTGATAAGTGCTGATTCAGCACGAAATGCGTCTTGGGGGTTATTTGTCTTTTATTGTATCTTTATTTATATGAAATTATTTATGAAAATAAAAAAGAAATGAAGAAATGTGGAAGTTGTCTATCTATATATGATTTAATTGATAATATTTATTTTTGTTCAAGTTTGTGAATTCCAATTCAAATTCTTCGAAATTAAAAGAAAAATTAAAAAAAAAACATTAAAAGAAAATATTAATTACAACTAAACAGTGAATTAATCCTTCAATCATATTTAATATAGAGTTTACTGAGCAACATTAGCAACTGTCTTCAATATGTCATCATCAGTTATGTCAATCATAATAGGATAATTTTTTGACAAAACTTCATATGTTGATCTTAACATGCCATTAGATTTGTTTTATATTGTCAGATCATCATCATTTTAAACCACCCACTACAATCACTTCTCACATCATGTTAACAAATTTCCTTATTTCATCTATCCATCATAGTTCCTATTTTGATGTATTTTAAATCTTTTGTGGTCCAGTTTAAGATTTCAGTTGCCCTCATATTAAAATCTTTTTCAGCAGCATGTCCAGCCTAAGTCCATTTCAGCCTTGTAATTTTTTCATTTATGTAAACAATACTTGTTTGTTCTCTCATTTATGTATATCATTTTCTACTATTTCTTATTAATCCTTATATATATATATATATATATATATATATATATAAGATAAGGATATAGTGAAGATATATATATATATATATATATATATATCTTCACTTGCATTGAATGGATTCATGTCTCTGTGTAGCTGTTGTATATTTCTCTTTTGATGACAATTTTATTCTTTTGACAGAAGGAGAGTAATATTTAGCAGATGTAAATATAGGAATTTGAATTCAGACTTTCAAGCACCCTACAACTATCCCCACCATCTTATACCACTGATACACACATATGTATAAATGATAAGCAATCACCAATATACATAGTTCATGCTGAACCAGCACTCATCAATAGGTCTAGATTATCATCTCCCATACATATATGTAATCAGTGCTCAGTTTATATTAAGATAGCAAATCTTCACACTGCAGGCTTCAATCTATTCCAATCTCCAACTCTTCAGCCATCCATACCATTGAAAATCTGATGATGAAAAGCCCAAGTCCCATGCTGATGCCAATATTATTGCCATGCCCATGTTGACCTCAAGTCACTCTGACTCCTCCTGTATAGGACGTTATCCATTTAAATACATAGAAGAGGAATGAGCAGGATGCAGGCTTAATGTGTAAATATTTGAAATACAGGCACTCTTCATATATGGAGACTTTCAATCACTCTTCAACTATCCACACTATCTTATAACACTGATATACATGACCACACACATGTAGAAAAGATAAATAATCACCAATATACATATTTTTGCTGAACTAGCATTCATCAGTTAGTCCAAATTATCATGTCCCACACATATATATAAAATCAGTGCTCAGTTTATATTAAGATAGCAAATGTTCATACATTAATGAACAAGCTTCAATCTACTCCAACCTTTGACACTTCAGCCATTCATACCATTGAAAATCTGATGATGGAAAGCCCAAATCCCATGCCGATAGCAATATTATTGCCACCCATGTTGACTTCAAGTCATTCTGAGCACTGATTATATATATGTGTGAGAGATGATAATATGGACCAACTAGAGTGCTGATTCAGCATGAAATACATGGGCATGACAGTAATATTGCCATCAGCATGGGATTTGGGCTTTCCATTACCAGACTTCCAATGATATGGGTGGCTGAACAATCGGAAGTTGGAGTAGATTGAAGCTTGTCCATTAAAGTATGAAGATTTGCTATCTTAATATAAACTGAGCACTGATTATATATATATGTGGGAGATGATAATCTGGTCCAACTGATGAAAGTTGTCTCAGCACGAAATATGTTTATTGGTGATTATTTATCTTTTCTACATGTTTTGTGGTCATGTGTTTCAGTGGTATAAGATAGTGCGTATAGTTGCAGAGTGCTTAAAAGTCTGAGTTCAAATAGCCTATATTTACAATTAAGCTCCAGGTATATAAAGAGTCGGTACTTACAACTGCAGATCACTTTCAAGTGAAGGAAGATTGCAAGAATTAGAAGAAGAATTGTCTTATATTAAATGGGACATTATTGGACTTTGTGAAGTTAGAAGAAAAGGTGAAGAAACAATTGATTTAAAAAGTGGACATATACTCTATTATAAAGGCACACATATTGGAAATACAAGTGGAGTAGGATTCATTATAAATAAAAAGTGGAAGAACAATATTGTGGAGATTGATGGTGTATCGGACAGAGTTGCAAGATTAGTTATACAACTTAATAGCAGATACCAAATGCAGATAATTCAGGTTTATGCCCCAACAAGTTCTCATAGTGATGAAGTAGTAGAAGATTTTTATATGAATGTACAAAAGGCTTTTGATCAGAGTAAACAACATTTTAAAATTGTTATGGGAGACTTTAATGCTAGAATTGGTAGACAAATGAAAGATGAAATTGCTGTAGGTAATTTTGGTTATGGTAATAGAAATGAGAGAGGACATAGACTTGTGGAGTTTTCAGAAAAAGAAAAACTTTATATTATGAATTCATTTTTTGAGAAAAATGTTAAAAGGAAATGGACATGGAAGCATCCAAATGAAGGTACAGCAGAATTTATTATATTTTGACTAACAGGAAATACATATTTCAAGATTGTAATGTTCTTAATAAATTTAACACAGGAAGTGATCATCAATTAGTAAGGTGTAAGTTACGTGTTAATGTAAAACTAGAGAGACAAAAATTATTGAGAAAAACAATATTTACAGTTGATATTCCTAATCTTCAGAAACATTCTAATGAATTTACATTAGAACTTACAAATAGGTTTCAAGTGTTAGGAGATTTTGAACATGATTCAGATTTGAATGAAATTAATATGAAAATAACTGATACACTTTTAAAAACTGCAACAAAGATAGCTGGTAGAAAAAAGCAGCAATTGACTAATAAAATTTCTACTGAAACTAGAGAATTTATGAAGAATAGAAGGAATATGAAGATATACAAAAATGATGTATTAAAAAGAATTGAATATCTCGAATTTTGTAAAATGGTACGGAAAAGTTGAAAATGATATAAGAAAGTATAACTGTGAAATAGCAAGGAAAGCTGTAGAAAAAAATAAAAGTCTCAAGAATGTTAAACAACATTTTGGTATTGGTAGGAAATTTATATCTGCAATAAGAAAAAAAGATGGAATTATTACTAAAAAGAGAGATGACATCATGAAATTGGTAGAAGATTTTTATCAAGAATTATATAGTAATAAAGAACAAGTACCTCCTATATCTATTACATCTTCCGAATTGCCCAGAATTTTAAATGAAGAAGTGAGACATGCAATTAAATGTATGAAGAAAGGAAAGGCTCCAGGAAATGATGGAATTATAATTGATATATTAAAAGAAGGAGGTGAAGAAATAGAAACAATTTTAGCAAAGTTATATACCAAATGTCTAAATGATAAAGATGTACCAGAAGATTGGAAGAATGCAGTAATAATATTAATATTTAAAAAAGATGATAAAGAAGATATTAGAAATTACAGACCTATCAGCCTTTTATCAGTTTTATATAAAATTTTTACCAAGATAATTACAACTCGTCTACAGAGAACTTTGGATTTCCACCAACCAAGAGAACAAGCTGGATTTAAAAGTGGTTTTAGTACAATAGATCATATTCAGGTATTGAGAGAAGTCATAGAAAGGACAAATGAATATGAGTTGTCATTATGTTTTGGATTTGTAGATTATGAAAAGGCATTCGAATCTATACACATTTCTTCAGTGATTAAAGCATTGGATCATCAAGGTATAGATCCAGGATATTGTCATATTTTAAAGAATATTTATAAAAATGCAACAGCAACAATTAGATTACATAATGATACTGGAAAAATCAACATTGAGAAAGGTGTAAGGCAAGGTGACTCCATATCTCCAAAACTTTTTACAGCAGTGCTGCAAGAAGTATTTTGTGGATTAAAATGGGAAACTAAAGGAATGAAAGTAAATGGAGATTATTTAAGTCATTTAGATTTTGCAGATGATGTAGTTGTTTTTGGAAATAGAGCTGCAGGAAATGTTGCAGGAGTTAGCAGATGAAAGTAGAAAAGTAGGACTAAAGATAAATGTTAAAAAGACTAAAGTAATGTTTAATCGATTTGCTCAAAATATGAAAATAAAGATTGATTATGAAGAATTAGAAGAAGTTAACAGTTACAAATACCTAGGTCAGATTATTAATACAGATGGAAACATAATGGAGGAAATTAATCATAGAATTAAACTTGGTTGGAGTGCTTTTGGTAGAAATAACTTGATACTAAAAGGAAATATGTCTATGTGTTTGAAAAGAATGGTTTTTAACAAATGGGTTTTACCAGTTCTTACTTATGGATCCGAGACTTGGACACTTAATAGAAGAGCAATACAGAGACTTCAGACCACTCAAAGGAGTATGGAGAGATGTATGTTGGGAGTAACAAGAAGAGATCGAAAACGCAATGTATGGGTAAGACAACAAACAGGTATTACTGACCTTATTGAAAAAATTAAAAGATTGAAATGGAGTTGGGTTGGACATATTGCTAGAAGAAATGATAATAGATGGACAATTGAAATTTTAAACTGGATTCCAAGAGATTGTAAAAGACCCAGAAAGAGACCACATGTGAGATGGATGGATGAAATAAGAAAGGGTGCAGGGGTGTTGTGGAAAAGGGAGGCTAAAGATCGGAGAAGATGGATTAAACTTGGAGAGACCTTCATCCTGCAGTGGATTGATAATGGTTGATGATGATGATATAAAGAGTGCCTGTATTTCAAATATTTAGCAGATGTATAAATAAAAAATGTACTTTTAATATTTAAATGTAAATCTGAGATGAGGAGAGGATAAAATAAGGAAACAAAATCCCTCGTCGTCCAGCAGTTGGTTACCCTCTCTCCTTTTTAATTGTTTCTTTTATTTTTGTCTGTTTTTAAGCAATTTTCATTGCGAAGGTAAATCTTAAAACATCAAATTTATTTTTCATATATTTACTTCTAGATAAACACATTTTTCAAGTTAATTATAATTTCCAAGTGTTAGCTAATTCCCACCTGCAAACTCGTAGTATTGCGCTTGTTATATCTTAGCAATAGTCGCGCTAATAACACAGCTTTTTTATGATTATAAAGTAGCTTGTGGAATCGTTAATTTTTAATTTTTTAAATTAAACCATTTTTTATTTTTCGGTTTTCACTATCATTTTATTGAAAATAAGCTCGTGGTAAATTTTTTGATTGTTGTTATGTAATCTAAAGATTATTTTTTTAACCAATCATATTACGGCTTTAAATGTAACCTCCTACGTATATTCGATGCGATACGATAAAGTGTAGTTGCTTTATGTTCGAAACTACTTAAGAAGAGACCTTATATATATATATAAATGAATACACCAAAATTCTTTTTAAAACTTGCTTTTTATATAAACAATGAGGATTGCCAATTTTTCAACAAGCTTTATGATAAATGCTTAGCCAGAGCCAGCACTTAAAATATCTCTGTCAGGAACCCCTCCCCAAACCCCTAACCATGGTTTCGTGCTGTGGCACTCCTCAGAGAGGTGTCAGGGTAGGTTCAGACACTAGATCTAAAAATACCAACCCAAAGCTAAGCACTTAGCTAAAAGTTATCTATTGAATGGAAAATCTGAAATTTTCAGACATCTACATGTCTTCAAACCCAGCTATCCAACTCAAATAGCTATATGGGGCTGATAGATCTTCAGCCATACCATATATTAGTAGTCTTAGCAATATAACATTGCATAAGACTTAAAGCAGAGACTATAAAAGTCAAAATAAGAGTCATAGATCACATGACCCTATTCTTAAGCTTAAGAGAATAGGGGCATGTGATCTATGACTTTTATTTTGATTTTTATATGACTATTATAAAAATATAACTACACATCAAACATTTTGCCTATTTTATAATATAGTCGTTTTCAAGGAAAACTGAAAAATAAAAATACAAAAATATGATAATAAATATCACATATTCAAAACAAATACGTGCTATTTATACTTATTATTATATATTTGTATTTTCAGTTTTCCTTGAAAAAGACTACATTATAAAATAGTCGAAACGTTGGTGTGTAGTTATATTTTTATAATAGTCATATAAAAATCAAGTTTTATAAAGAAGTTTGGTGTATATACTGAAAGTTATGAACTATTTTTGAAAAGGAACTGTGTAGATGATATTTTAAAGAGATCTTATGTAATTAATTAGTGGTTTCATTCTGTGTTTCCAGAATTAATATTATCTGTTTTTAATTCATCTACATATTCTGCATTACATTTATAAAATTGAACTGTTCTGTGCGTATATATGTGAATATTTAGTTTAAGTAAAGTTTAATAAAGTCTTGTATTATATGCAGACAGTAGATTAAAGATTGATATTAAAAATAAGATTAGAATATCTGTGTGTTAAAAGCAAGGTAAATGGATACAAATAATTGGACTTGCATATAATTTTTGTGCGCATGAACAGTTTATCATGTGGTCTATTATTAAAATTGCTTAAAGAAGCTAAAATAGTTTCACTCATTCTATTTTTTATTCGTTTCATTAGTAGCAAGTGAATAAACTTAGTTTTTATTACTTTAATTAATATTTTGTTTGATTACAGTATTACAGATGCATATACAGCTGGTGAACGTAAATCTTAGTCATGTATATAGCATAACAGAGCAGGTCAAGAGTAGAATGGTGTGAATCAAAAATTGATTGGTTGTAATTAGTTTATGAAATAAGAACCTATTTAAACTATTATTGGTAAATAATAGTAATGTTGAACAGTAGTATTCATGAGTTTGATATTAACATCATGCCGGCATGGAAACTTTATGTCATGTGCATTCTGTTATATACTAATAAATAGATAGACTCATGATATCTATGCTTTTGTTATTTGCTGGAAAAGACATTTTATAAATTGCAAAACAATTGTTTTACCCATAAACTTCTGAGAACATTCCATATGAAAAGTTAAAAGAGAAATTAAATGCATATTTTCAGCTGGAAACTTCAAAATGAGAAGCTTGTCTGTGTTTTAGGATAAGAAGGCAATTACCTCATGAGTATTATTATATGGGCTATGATATCTCTTCATACACTCATGAGACAATGCCAATTTGCATCTGAGTTAGAAGACATGTTATTTGACCCTTTAAAATTTAGGAATTATACCATTCTGTATTTGAACATTTCAAAGTAAATCACTGAAATAACTTTATGAATCCAGATATAGGCATGCATATGCAAAACATAGAAAGGTTATGGGATCTGGACAAACAATGAAACAAAAAGCACTGGAAAATTGCATGACAAGACATGATTTCCTATTTAGTGGAATTTATGTGAGGATGACTGGACAGAAAAAAAAGATACATTTGTGTCGATGTTGGAGGTTATTAGGGATTTTCATCCACTGGCATGACTTCTAGTCAGCCATATTGTTTTCAAGATTTATTGGAGGTCACTGAAAATGAATAATTAAAAAAATGCCTGGCAAGCTACCAGAGATGGGATAAACTTTCATAAATAAAAATATAGCCTGATCATGCTCAGAAATTCTGTTAATCAGATGACTTGCAACTATTTGACCCTGAGACAAGAAAATGACACTATTTGTGAGAAGGATGATAAATAGAGTGATATGGTGATACAATTTCTAAATATAATTATACTTTTTGTGAAAACTGATTTTGTGTTTACTTTTTAATGCATTTTTAATGCATTTATGAGAAAAAAAGTATTTTCTTTAATTTAATTTTGTTTTCCTCTTTATAGTTTTATATAATTTTACAAATTATGACTAGAGAAAGTTTAGATACAATTTAATACCGCTAGATGGATGGAATGTAAAAAATAAGCAAAAGAAATTTGATTTAGATATAAATATAGATATGAAGAAGGAATGGGTTTGTAAAATTAGTGGTAAGAAAGTTATTTATAAATGTAATGGAGAAAAAAGAATTAAAAGAATTTATAAAAGAGTAGTTAGGAAAGAAGAAATTGTTAAAATTGGGTTTTTGAATATGCAAGATGGTAGGAAACCAGAAAAGTGGATGGAACTAAATAAAACAATTAAAAATGAAGAGCTTGAAGTATTAGCAGTAGTGAAAACATGTCTAAGAGAAGAAGAACCTATTTTGGAACAGTTAGTATGGCAGGGTATAAATAGAAAAGAAAAAGAAAAAAAGGGTGGTGGTATAGGTTTATATCAAAAAAATATTTAAATATTGTTAAATGTCAAGAACATGTGTGGTATGAAATAAGGTTGGGTAGACAAGAATGAATGGTGGCTATAGTTTATATAGCCACTGGACATAGTCAAATTATAATGGAGTGGAACAGTAACTCATATGAGTGTCTAGTTAAGAATATACAAAGTTTTAAAGAAAAGGGGAAGAGAATAATGGTTATAGGAGATATGAATGGACATACTGAAAAAAGTGATATTGTAGATAATAAAAATGGACAGTTTTTGAAACAATTTTGTTAGAAAGTGAATTTGAGTATTGTAAATTTATTAAATATTTATGAGGGACAATGGTCTAGAAATAATATATTTCACACAATAGATTATGTATTGGTAAAGAAAGAGGGAACGAATAAAATACGGAAAATTAAGGTATTTGATAATGAAGAAAAAATATGCACTAGTGATCATAACTTAGTAATGTAATGAAGAATAGAAATAAAAGTAGAAATAATAGTGAAAGATGTGTATGGAGAGTGAATGATAAAAATAAATTGGAAGAGTATAAAATACAAGTTGAGGAAATTGGGAATGAGTATAAAGACTGATGTAAAAGTAGAAAAAGTGGCAAATAGGGTTTTAGGTGAGAATATTCAGAATAATAAAAGTAATAAAAAATAATTAGTAAAAGTGTAAAAGAGAGAAAAGAAGCATGCAGAGAATATAAGTGTGCTATTAAGAACAAGAAAAGTGAAAAAGATATTAATGCTAAATGGAAAAAATACTTAGAAAAGAAGAAGTTGGTTAAAATAAATAATTATAGAGAGAGAGAATGATTGTTGGAGGATATTAATAAAAGTGGAAGAGATGGAAGTAAAAAATTTTGGAATTACATTAAAAGGAGAAATGTAGGGGAGAGAGAAAAATAGTATTACTAGATGATGAGGGAATAGAGTGTAGCTCTAGAGAAGATTTAAAGAGAATCTTAAATAAATATGTAATGAATATAGAAAAGAACATGAAAGCATGTAGTAATGGGAATATTAGGTTTACAACAAATGAACTGAATGAGGTAGAGAAGAAATTGAAAAGTGGAAAGGCAAGAGGATTAGAAGGATGGACAACAGAGATAGTAAAGAATTTAGGATATAGGGCAAAAGTAAAGTTATTATCCTGTTTTAATAAGTTGGCACAGAATAGAGTTTTTTCCAGTAGTTGGAGTAAGATTATTATTTAAAGGAAAGGGTAAGGATCATAGAAAGTTAAATAATTATAGACCAATAGTGGTAACATCAGTTTTATATAATGTTTTCTTATATATGGTGGCTAGAAGAGTTGTAGAATGGACAGAAGGGAATAATGTAGTGAGGAAAATGCAAGGAGGTTTTTAGATTAGATAGGCATATAGGAGATAGTTTATTTGTAGTTACACAACTTATGGATATGAGTAGAAATTCAGGTAAAGAGTTATATATGAGTTTTATAGATATAGAGAAGGCATATAATAGAGTAAATAGAAATAGATTGTGGATAAGTTTAGCAAATTTGGAATGAATGAAGCTTTAGTGGATATTATTAAGAAATTATATGAAAATAATTATTATATATATCAATTAGGGAATATTGAATCAGTTAAAGTTAAAAATGGGGTGGGACAAAAGCAAGGATGCTCTATGTCACCTATTTTGTTTGTGTTATATTTAAGTGAAATAGAAAGAGCAATACAAAGATTATACCATTAATAGGTGGTAAGGGAGTATATTTTTTGTTGGTCTTTTTTGTGTGGATGATATTTTTTAGTGCGCAGAAAGAAGAGAAGATATGAAAGTCATGCTGATGACATGTTCAAGGGTGGGTAAAGAGATGATGATTAAATTTAGTGAAGAAAAATCAAATATAATGATGGTTAATACTGGAGAAAGAGAAGATGTAAAATTTTTATTGGAAGATATTAAGTTAAGTGTGGTGAATAAATATACTTATTTGGGAATTATTTTAAGTAATCAGAAAAATTATTTGGATGAATAAGAGAAAAAATTGATAAATGAAGCAAAGAAAAAAAAGGGATTGATAAAGAAATTAACAGTGTTTTCGTATAATAATTATAATGTAGCTAGAATTATATGGAAGAGAGTTGCAGTAGCAGAGTTAACATATGGTAATGATGCATTATGGGTTAGTAAATGGGTATTAGATTATTTAGAAAAAGTACAAAAGGAAGTAGGAAGACATGCACTGGACGTAGATGTGTGGATAGTAAGGGAGGCAATTTAAGGAGAAATGGGCTGGTCAAGTTTTCATATGAGAGATACAAAAAGTAAAATGAAAATGTTTGGTAGATTGCAATTTATGGATAATAAAAGAATAGCTAAAATAGTATTTAATTGGGTTATGAGTAAAGGGCAGGTAACAAGATGGGTGAGAAAGGTAATGCAGTATGCAAAAGATTTGGATAAAGAATTTATATCAGTATATTTCTACAAAAGATGGGATGGTTGTCTTAAGAGGGTTGTTGAGTGTTATAATAGTAAGGAATGGAGAAATAGTATGGAGAGTAAAAAGAGTGTAAATATATATAGAAATAAACAGAATATTAGGTGTGAGTTAATATATGATAATAGTAAGAAAAGTAGTTTATTGTTTACAGCTTGAATGGGATATTTAGCAACAAGAGAATATATACATGTAAATGGAAAAATATGGGTGATTTATTTTGTAAATTATGTAAGGAAGGAATAGAAAATATTAGGCATCTGTTAATTGAATGTAAATGCTTGAAAACAGAAAGGGTACATATAATGAAGTTATGGAAGAATAAATATAAAAAAATGATTATACAGAAAGTGAATTATTGGTTTTTATGCTGGGTTTGGCAAAAGATAAGGGGGATTTAGATATAAAGGCCATAGAGTTGACAGAACTAGGATGGAGCAGGATCTGGAGAAACTTAGGGTAAGGAATGGAATGGGAAGGTAAGTAGCTAACAGGTTTCTCTGGATATAGTTTAGTTGCTGAGAGATTTCTGACTTCATATAAAGAGAAGTCACAGTGCATCACATCACATCATATCACTCTAGCTAGGACGTTTCATTACTAGTGACAGCTGATCCTTGCCTGCTATCTTAAGAGGGAGTAATATAGCTATTAATATTTATAATATTTAGAACCAATTACCCCTTTTCTATTCTTCTTCAGTGCCCAGTTATTACTACCATGCATAACTAATAAGTTGGAATTGAGGATAATTTTTTTTTTTTTATTTAGTCATGTGAACTTGTAAAAGAGAATCATATCAATATTATAGAAGTATTGTACTGGGAAACAGAATGATACTTATAATATTGATTCATGGATAAAAAAAATTATCTATATGTATATATAATTCTTTTTTATGAAGACATCTTTTGTTATGAAAGATTACCTATGGATACATTATTTTCAAACAATGTCATCCCAATTTTACACTGTTAATACCCCAACACTCTCCAACTTAGAACATGATTTTCCAGGAAGGAGAACAAACTTCAATAATGCCATGGAATTAAAATTAATTACATAAAAATAGCCCAGTTGATTAAATTAATCATATATAAGCAAATAATTTATTTAAAGATAATAATTGATATCTGTCTTATAAATACTAATTTTACACAAAATTACCATTATGACTTTTAAATGTACACATATTAGAAAAATAAATACTACTACTACTACTAAATAGAATAGAAAGTTATATAACATTTAATACTAGAAAAGCAACAGATTTATACTAAATTCTCAAACGACGATGATTGGGTCTATTGCACAAATAGACCTTCTCAAATAAAAATCAAATAAACATGACACACACACACCCATATACAATAGAACCCAATTCCATTGATGACCTAAGATGAACCTTCTGGAATATGAGGTCATTAATTTTCCTTGATAATAAAAATATTATCCCATAATTCCATTTCAAAACCCACTGATCTTTTATATCAAAAGAAGTTTTTCATAACACTGATGGCCTAAGATAAACCTTCCAGAATATGAGGCCATCACTTTTCCTTGATATGAAAAAATAAATAGTTTTTGAAAAGAATTACATGATTGAATCCTGTTTTATATATATGTGATATATTTATTTGATCATCATTTGAGGTTTTTTTTCCTCTAATAGACAAAACAATGGTTGTGAGAGAATTTTAGTATTTGGCAGAGACTATAAATAGTATTTTTAGATCTAGTGTCTGAACCTACCCTGACACCTCTCTGAGGAGTGCCAAAGCACAAATCCATGGTCAGAGGTTTGGGAAGAGGTTTCTGACAGATATATTTTAAGTGCTGGCTCTGGCTAAGCATTTATCATAAAGCTTGTAAGGAATTGGCAATCCTCATTGTTTATAATTTTAGTATATATTTGTAATTTTTCTAGTATTTACTGTTTAAACATTAAAGTTTAATCACAATAGATGTTAATCTTCTGCCATTCCAAATGGATTAATAGGTCCTTTATTTCAAAAAAGACACATCCCCTTTTCATATAATAATTTCATAAATAAAAATAATTGAACGAAAATAATATAAATGGAATATTTTCATTCTTCCCTTCAATATTAGTAATTATAATAACATGAAAGGCTGAAATCTTTGATAGATGCGCCCTAAAAATGTTTAAATGACTGCCAATCAGATAATAATAATGATTGCACAAGGAACTCTCAATTCAAAACACAAGGCAGAGATTTTATGAGAAAATAATAGAACCACCTTCTTTAAACACCTTCACATTTAATCCATTAAATATTATATATAAATAAACAATGTGAAATCTTTCAAGTTACTATTCAGTAAATTTTCAAATCTAATGAAATTATCGTAACAAATGTAAATAGATTAATTTATTAAGTGTAAAACAGATGTAATAATAAGATGAAAGTCTGAAACCTTTGACAGATGCATCTTAAAAATGCTTAGATTTGAAAATTTACTGCATAGTAAATCGGAAGATTTCATGTTGCTCATTTATATATAATATTTACTGTTCAAAATACTTGAGTCTGACATATTTATATATAAATTTAAGTAGAGGTGGTTCCATCTTTTTCTCATAAAACCTCTGCCTTGTATTTTGAATTGAGAGTTCCTTGTGCAGTCATTATTACTATCTGATTGTCTGTCATTTAAGTATTTTTAAGGCACATCTGTCAAAGGTTTCAGCCTTTCATGTTATTATTATATCATCTGCTTGCACTTAATAAATTTAATATATTTACTTTTGTTACGATCATTTCATTAGAAATATTAATTTCAAAAATCTTACACACTTTCATTTTTCAGCAAATTGATTACAGTTTCAACTGTACCATGCAATCTTCATCAGACCTACAAAATTTGAACACATATAAAAATACAACCATTAAAATACATTATTTTATATAAAATTATTAAATTCCTATCAAACTTTTAAATTTTTTAAAAAATATTTCCTAACCTTTTCAATTCATATAATATCATTAATATATTTACTATCCTATTTTATATTCTTTTAAAATCTTTTCTATCCTCTTTCTCTATAACATATACCTATACATATAACTTTAATACATATAACATTTACATTATAAAGTAATTTTAATTACAGTATTCCAAAAAAAAATTAATCACTATCAATATAATCTTTTTTTATCTTTTACTCTAACTAAATACTTATTTCCATTCATATTACCTTCTTAATTATTCCATATAAAATCTTCTTACCTTATTCTATTCTTTCAACTTTTTCTATCCTCCATCTTACTTTAGTAATTCAACTTCCTTTTTAACCTTTTTTTCATATTTTACCCTACAACTCCCTCTGTTAACTATTTTTATAACTATTAATATTTCTTACTATTTCTATCACCCACCCCCCAAAAAACTTCCTTTTCTCTTATACTATTATTTCCTTTTATGCTATTATTGTTTTACCCCTCCCCCATTTTTATTAAGATTTGGTTTAAATTTTTTTATAAATATTGCTTCCTTTATTTTTCTATCCCTTATTTTATCCGCGTAACTAATCATTCTAATGCTCTCTTTCCCAATATTATGACCTGTTTCCATAATATGCATATATATTGGTGACCTTTTATTGTATTTATGCTGTACCAATCTAGTATATATAAATTTTTTTGTTTCACCCACATACTTATTTCTAATTCTTTTATCTTTACATATTTTACATTCTATTTCATATACCCCATTAATATTCCTCCTCATTAATATATTTATTATCTAATATGTCCAGCACATTTTTTCTTTTTCTATTCACTATTCTATACCTTATAGTATTTTTAAAAGTTTTATTAATTGTTCTAATAATTCTATTTATCACATTAACTACTCTATTATCATTAGTTTTAATTCCTATATACTTCTCTCCATTATCTTTCTTCCTTACAACTTTTCTACCTTCTTTTTCTTCCTCTTTAAATTTCTCTTCCATTCTTTCTATATTCTTTCTTAACACTTCTTCTGGAAAATCACTATCCTTAAAATTTTCAACCTCCTTATCATAATCTTCTTTATTATTACAATAACTAATAGCCCTATGCTTCCTTGAATTTATAGAATTAATTTTATACCTATTATCAATATTAGACTTTCAATTCACAATATTATTATTACCTATTTTTCTATACACTTCTGTCTCCAATTCACATCTTCCCTTAACATACTCTTTCCTTATTAATATATCTAAATATGCTAATTTATTATCCTTTTCACATTCTACTATAAATTTTAACTTTTCATCCACCTTGTTAATTTTATCTATATATTTTTTAATTTGAAAATTTACTGCATATTAAATCAAAAGATTTCACATGGTTTATTTATATTTATTTGGTGAATTAAATGTGAAGGTGTTTAAAGCTTCATGCTCTTAGTTCAAAATGCTTGAGTCTGGCTTATTTATATATAAATTTAAGTAGAGAAGAAGGTGGTTCCATCTTTTTCTTGTAAAATCTCTGCCTTGTGTTTTGAATTGAGAGTTCCTTGTGCAATCATTATTATTATCTGACTGGCTGTCATTTAAGCATTTTTAAGGTGCATCTGTCAAAGGTTTTAGCCTTTCATGTAATTATTATTTCATCTGCTTGCGCTTAACAAATTTAATATATTTAATATTAGTATTTGTAATCCACACACACACACACAACCAATTAAAGTAATATCTACAATAAAAATAATTTTTGCTGTGTCCTCAACTATAACTGGGCCACCAGCAAATAAGTATACAATAAAACTCGACAAAATAACAGCACATATATTTAGCAATAATAATTTATTAACAATTAGGAAAAAAAATTACTATACTGATCTTTAACTCACATATAAAATTTACATTTGAGCCAGCTTAATTCACAGGTTAATTATTGAATAGCAAATAATGATTATAAAGGTAAGGTAAGTTATTATTCACTTTACCTTCACTAATGTCTATAGTCTTTATAACACAATCCTCGATGAGCCTCTTGAGGCATTTCAAAATAATGAGACCGAGATGGTCTCTTAAAAGTACTAGTTAACTTAGTGACCTGCAGGAGCTGACATCCTGGGAACTCATGGACATAGTGACACCAGCAGCAATTGCAGAAAGAACCATCAGTCCTTTTCTCTAGCATTTTATATGAATCTCTCCTTTTGTTTCTCTTATCATTCTGGAGTAAATTCTTTGAATTTAATTAATCAGTTCACTTAATTAATTTATGTATTATTTAGAGTTTGTTATCGTACAACAAAATTCCTCTTAGCTTTTTAACTACACAATTAATTACTGTTTTAGGAATTTATTTCCATGTACGGTAAGTTTTTAAGGTCAATGGCATTAATTAATCTTAGGAATTTATTTCCATATATGTAAGGTTTTAGATCTATACAATTAATTAGCATCTCACAAATTCATTTCCATATAAGGAAATTTATAAGGTCTATTCCATTAATTAACATATACATGCATCTATGTTTATTTAAACTATGTTTAATTGAAACATTTTCTTTTCAATGATTTATTTATTAGCATTCTTATGTTTAAAATATTATTTAATATTTTGAACTCCTCCCTTTACTCCAGAAAATTGTTTAGGCTGATGTATAGTCATTGAATCTGGCCAGTCTTCATATCTGGCATCTGGATGATCTAGTTGTTAATCCAGTCATATTCAGTGTTGATTCTAGTTTCTGTTCCTTCCACATTCGCTGTCACAGCTTTCTGGTTTATCTTTTCATCCCCGATCAGTATTCCATGTGGTGTTGGTCCAGCTATGTCTTGTATTTCTTTATTTTCAACTTTTGGCATTATTGCTACAATTTGCCAATCTTCTTCCTTTATGCTGGTGGACATGATTTACCTGTCTTCTGTATGTTGCCCCATCCTGTAATTGGCTGATTGCTATTGTTTTGATAACATTTTCATGATTACTCCTTTAATCCATTTCTTCCAGATTATGTCTCAAACCCAAACTCTGTCATCTATTATATATATATATATATTTTTCCAGTGTGTTATTTGTAATTTTTCATTTTTCTGTCTAGCTACATATTTTTTACTAATAATTACTTCTTCCTCTGTAGATTTTACTCTTAGTTTATGTTTCTAGTTCTTTTTGAAAACTGTAATCTCTTTGTGAAATGAATCAATTTTTCTCTGCAGTCTTTTGGCTTATTACATGGCCCACCCTTTACAGAGATGCAATGCCTTTTGTTGGCACTACTTGTCATTTCTACATTTTTTGAATAAAGGGAAATTTACTAGTTTTATAGACGAATGGTCATGCATTTTCTTGCAATTCTTTATTAAAGAAATCTGGCTTTTTGTATGCCATTTCTTGATCAAGAGGGATTTTTTAAATAATTTTTAATTTGGCCTTCTAGTTCTTGGAATCCCTCCCTCACAAGAATGGGGTTAATCTTCCTTTTACAATGTATAGTGGTAGATTCAATTTTTTACCGCAATAATTGATTGGCATTATCACATGGCCTATTAATTTAAACATGATTCCACCTCACTGATGATGCTAGATGCAGAAACTGGTCTGGGGTTGAGGATATTTTTGAAGCTTGTTAAGAGCTTGTTTTGTGAACTCTATATAAAACATTTGTAAATATGAGCTTTGTCAAGCATTGGTGGTCGAGAGGTCAGTGACAGCTGCTTTACAAACAGTTGTCACAGGTTAGTGAGTTCACTTCCCGGCTGATGCTATGCCACAAGAGAAAAAAATATGAGCTTTATTAAAATTAGGTCATGTGACATCTGACTTGGATTTTTTATCATTCCATTTACATCACACGTACTAATGTTTGTTTTATCTATTTTACTTTCATCATTGGCCAATGACAGTGACAGCAATCAATGAATGACATCAGTGAAATATTAGACCCACTACCTATCTCCATCAACAGTTTTTTTCCACAAAGTATTAAGTTAATCATAAACTGATTTAGACCCTGGGCTCCCATGTTTTTATTCATATCGTAACCTCTCTCCTTTGTTCACATTTAACTGCCTTCCTGTCTTGGCTGGATGACCATATACTTACAAGATTTGAAGGAAGAGGGTACACAATGAAAAATGGTTGGCCAATGGGACTGCCAAACAGTGGTATAATCTCTAGTATTTTTTAAAATAATTTTGAGAAGCTAATCATACCATACCTAACAACCACCCAGAATTTATATATGCTCATTATGTTGATGATGTGCTTTTGGCAGCCACAAGAGATACGATAACAAATATTCAAAGTGAAATACAACAGCACACCAATCTAATTATTAATACAACATGGGAAAATGAAAGGAAAGGATTAACTTATTTGGACTTAAAATTACAAAGAGAAGGCAGAACAATAAACTACACCATGATTATTAAACCATTTGAAGTTAGAGGCTGTATTCATCCCAGCTCTAACTATTCTAAATCTCATTAAATCACAGGTTTGAACACCTTCCTGTTTAGAAATTCATATTTATGTAAATTGGGTCACACAAAAAAGACAATATTAATAGTTATATTAAAGATTTATTAAAAGTAGGTTTCAAATATAAAACTATTACTAGCAAGACCAAACAATGTTATAGAAAAAGCAGCAGATAATGCCGAAAGAAAGAAACTTCCCCATATTATCCTTTCTTATATTACTAAAGTGTCAAATCATCAAAACGACTAATTAAAACCTCATCAGACAAATTTAAAATAAGTTTCTGTACATCAGACAATACTAACAGACTTTATTAACAATGTAAAGGTATAATTGATCCCACTCAAACATCTCAGGTCATTTACATCATGATGTGCCCTTAGTCCAGAGGCCTGGCCTATTATGGGGAGACAAGGACAATTAACAACAGAGCTGCTCCAACACATGTACACATATAAATGGGCACAGAAGAACAATGACAACACTTCTACATTTCTTGAACATCTAAAAAAGACTGACCATGATTTTGTTCCCTCCACCCCCAAAATTGTATGTAAAGAAAAATAAAAGAGTCATATTTTATCAATGGCAATAATAATATAATAAACAGACATGACACCTGCTTTGATATATCTAAAAAATGGACAACCTAACTAATTTGCATTTAATTTACATATATCAAGTCTAATACAAACAATACCACATATTTCAATATGACTATGATTATGAGGCATAGAACCTTGAAAGTGCTCAGCCTTAATTGAGTTAATAATATTCTTCATTTGTATAGCTTCTGCAACTTATGTATTGTATGCACTTTGTAGATTATTCTTTTGATATGTAGCCACTTTTACTGCAACAAAAACACATTACTCTCACTTTCTTAGTATTCTCAGCTTTTTTTTAAAGGATTTCCATCCTTATGTGTGCTAAAAACCTGAGCTTGTTCAAGCGATGATTTGTACACTATGTCTTTCTTAATGGCCATATTGTATATAATCTCAAGTTCCATGAGAAATTGCTGTCTGAGCCTATCTTTAGACATTCCCCATAGATCCTGGTCCATGAGTATTTTGTCCACAAACTCACCATATGCACAACCTTTGGCCAATTCCTTAAGAGCTGCATTACACACTTTAATTTTTTTACCCTCCAGCTGCTTCCTTCTTCACAAGGTTAAGTTAATTGTGTCCCATGATGGATGAGGGCTGAAATAATTGCTTGATCTCTCTGATGGATCTCATACTTTATTTTCTCAGTAATAGGTATCTCAAACAATCTATTTGGGACTTTTATTACTTTAATACTCACAAAACACATGAGTGGCGCTACTTTCCTTTTGTTTTCTTCATTTCCATTCAATATAAAAAAGATCTGGAATTGCATAATATACAACAGCCATTCAGATGCGTTGCTAACCTCAAATTTAGATATACTATTCTGCCCAAAAGTACTCATGATTGATTAACTGAACAATTTGCCTTACTACTGACATTAATGACTATAATTCTGTACTTTTCTCCCTAAGTTTGAAAACCTCACTGCCAGAAGCTTACTAATGGCTTAAACTATTTTCTATTTCCCTAGATTCAAACAACAGTGACTGCCAAAAATTTGGCTTTTTAAAGTTATCCGCTATTCACAGGTTGGTGCGACTGCACCAATAATTTGCTGTGTTTCCAACTATGACTGTGTGACCAGAAAACAAATATACAATAAACTTGACAGAATACCAGCACATATATATTTAGCAATAATAATTTATTAACAATTAGGAAAAAGGATTACCATACTGATCTCTAACACACATATATAGTCTGCATTTGAGCGAGCTTAATTCACAGGTTAATTACTGAATATCAAATAATGATTATAAAGTTAAGGCAAGCTATTATTCACTCTTCCTTCACTAACATCTATAGTCGTTATAACACAATTCTCAATGAGCCTCTTGAGGCATTTCAAAATAATAATAAGACCCAGACTGTCTGTTAAAAGCACTAGTCGGCTTAGTGAACTACAGGAGCCGAGATCCTGACAATAAAGTTATCTAATGATGATCTGCACTGCTTTTCAACTCATGGACACAGTGATTGTAGAAGAAACCACAGAAAGAGCTAACAGTTCTTTTTTTCTAGCTTTTTATATTCATCTCTTCTTTTGTTTCTCATTTTTTCTGGAGTAAATTTTTTGGCTTTATTTAATCAGTTCGCTTAATTAATTTACATATTATTTAATGTTTGTTATCATACAACAAAATTCCTCTTAGCTTTTTAATTATACAATTAATTATTCTCTTAGGAATTTATTTCCATATATGGTAAGTTATAAGGTATATTCCATTAATTAATATATACATGCTTCTATGTTTATTTAAACTACGTTTAATTGAAACATTTCTTTTCAACCATTTATTTATTAGCATTCTTAAGTTAAAAATATTATTTAATATTTTGCAATTTCATCATAATAAAATTATGTTTAATTATTGAGGCCTCTTATTTACATATTTATATTTTGTTACGTTTTGAAATACATTTGTCAAACTTACTCCACCCACAACTTTGACACAATTCTCTTTGGATAAATACAACTAATCATTTATCCAACTAATCATTTATCCAACAGAGATTGTTTTTAATCCAGTTAAAGATTAATATATCTAATTTTTACAATTTAAAAATATATAATTAATAGGTCTTATTACAACATAATTTACCAAGCTTATTTTTAATCATAGGTATACATATATACAGTGATTTGAAATACTGCATTTGTTTTACATTATGATTGCCTTTGGTGCCAGTTAAGATAGAATTTTTAGTTGTGGAATAATCAGTGTTGGCTTCTTACTCTTCTTCTATCTTCTTGTGCCATTAATATTCTAATTCTTCATTGATTTTGATAACTCAGCCGATGATAAAACAGATTATGGATAGACAAAACTATATTTTACGATATTGCTATTGTCCGATTTGTAACAGGCATCAATTCATATTTAGAGACTAAATGGCTGAGGTTTTGTGAAGTTTTAGCAGATAGCTTTGGAGATTTTTTTTATCCTCTAAATACTTACATTGTAGCCAAGATTTAGTATAATAATTAAAAGTATTCTTAACTGTATTCTTTTTAGTACAACTAAGGTCATTGAATTACAGGGACAAAAAGCAACTGTTACAAACTGAAACCTTTCCATATATCGACATGATTACCATATCTTGTTTAATTACATGACTTGTTATGAGTTTGATATTCTGTTAATGCCTTCTCTCTTCTTCCTATCTCTCTTTCTATATATACATGTGTGTATGTGGGTCATAGTCTAATAAGAACATATCTTTATATAGACCACAACTCCAGTTTTTTTTTTTGCTGTAATTTTTTTCTTTATTCTTAAAATTGTTTTAGTTGAATTCTACGATTATTACTAATCAGTTCTTTTTAATTACCCCATCTGATTATAAGATTTAATTTTAACTGAATCATCAAATGGATTTACAATATATATAAATACATTTTTTCTTTCAAAGTGTGTTTTCAATTTTAAGAAAGTTATATGTATTTTATACAACTTTGATTATATATCTTTATTAATTATACACTTGTATGCTCTTTTTTTTTTTTTACAAAAATATATGATTGGTTTACTTTGAATCTGCTCCTAAACTAATAATTTAAAAATCACAAAAACATAGTCTGTTTAACATTAATAATTAAATTCTTTTACAGTTTAGATGGTTTTACAAATCTTTGAATTCCAGATTTAATTTTCTTTAAAATAAACTAACATTCATCCTCTTATTTAACAAGTTTAATAATTGTGTTCACATAATTTGATCATAATTTATATATAATTAAAATTTTTATTCATACTTTTTAATTTTTTTTTCCACTTTCTGGGTAAAACCAATCAAGATTTGAGAAATTTGATTTCTTTAATTACTTTTATTTAGTTAATTTAAAGTGTTTAGTCTAAATCTTTATTTGAGGCTAATGATACCATGCTTAGCTAAATTCATATAATTATAGTATATAAATTATAGTGAAAACATCTTATTATTTTTACTTTCGTCCTATATAATGCTTTGCAAATCACTCTTTCAAACTTTATCATTTGCCTATCATCGTGTCAAGTATTACTTATTGAATCCCCTTCTATGATGTCTCTTTCAAGAGATTAAATCGTTTTTCTTTGATAATGTATTTGGGAAGAGATTTTGACTTTGAAATTATTCATATCTTGACTAAGTAGATATATTTTTTTAATGAGGGTTTTATTTAGCATAAAATTATTATCTAATATTATCAACTATTATCCATTTTTTAAGTTAATTTGTCACTTTATTTTATCTTCATTTAACATAGTTATCATCATTATACTTTTCAATCATCAATCCACTACAAAATAAAGATATCTTTAAATTCAATTTAGCTTCTCATATTTAATTATTTGTTCTACATATTACCCACAAATTTCTTTATCTTATTCATTTATCTTACATATTACAGCCCTTTCTAAATAGCTATAAATTAAAAGCAAGACACCACTAAGAGTGTATATGCTGAGGTAGAGATGAAGTACATTGAACTCACACCGTAATGTTAGGGTGTATCATTATGCTCTCTTTATTCTATTATATTTCTTTTTGTTCAAAAGATATTTAATTGTGTTAAAAAAAAACTAAGACATTTTAAAAGTTACTTAATTTTAAAAGAAATTGAAGTTACTAAAATTAAATGTTAAGCTATAAGTTATTAAATTAATATCAAATATGGTTTGTTTTCAAAAGAAAATCAAAATTTTAAAGTCAATATGTTTTCTTTCCTTTCTCTTTTTTTTCGTTTTAAAAAATGAGCTGTAAAAAAAATATGTAGTTAAATATTGATTAATTAAGAAAGATAAGGTAATTTTGGAGGTAATTAGCTTGATAGAAAAAAAAGTTGTTGAAAAGTATTTTTTTTTAAAAAAACAATGATGATGAAGTTCTAAATTGGTAGAGATAATTAAGTTAAATCAGAATGTTTTTGGTTAGTGGAGTGGATACAAGAACTTAGAACAGATCAGTATACAGTGTAGAAAAGCATGGCCAAACAATGTATTATTTGTAAAGCATTGGTGGTCGAGAGGTCAGCAACAGCTGCTTTACAAGCAGTTGTCCTGGGTTAGCAGGATCACTTCCTGGCTGATGCTATGACACATGAGAAAAAAAACAAGGTATTATTACCACAACTTTTCATAATGAAATCAAATCCAGCAAGCTATATTTCTAAGTGACAGAATAATAATCTCTGTATCATTAAAAAAATTACAAAATGGCCAGATATAACACACTTTCATATCTTTATTTCTGCCATAGTATGTAGTGCCATAAAAGGAAGAAAGTTATAAAGTCCAGCCCCAGAATGAAAAGAAAATACATTGATGCCCATTTTCATTGAAAATACATTTTTATGGTCCAGAGATTTTTATAATAGTTGCTGACTCCTTCCAAATTTTTTCCAAATGATAATGTTTAACTGGTAATTAGATAAATAAAAAAGAGACATACCAGAACTTACCATTTGGAGTATGAAGAAATACCAGCCCAAGAACAAAATAAAGAGAAAATGGCAATTGTATGGAAAGAAGATACTTGTCACTAGTAAGTAACCAGCCAAAAATATTAATTAGAAAGTAATGATAAACTATGGATAAATTGCCCTAGGATTGTCTAAAATCAAAAATTTATAAAAAAGCTTGAACTTTTGACTGTAAACAGAAATAAGTGCTTACATTAATTGAAAAATGCAGTTAAGGTTATAGCTGGGTCTTCTGAATAAATTCCATCTTAACTAGGTTTACTGGGTTTAAATACTTTTTATAATATCAGGAATCTAAACTTTAGTAAGTTTAAAATTTATTTTAATACTATGGATGTTGACCTCACTTCAAGCACAGGGGAGAATACCACTGACAGCAGGGCCATCAATGTTATGCACAGCCAGATCGAGCTATGCAAAGTATAACCTGACTATATTTGCCGACCGTGACCCACCTCAACTGCTGGATTCAAACTTTTGCCATCCAAAGTATTTTATTTATTTTGAGGATCAACCTCAGGTGTTAGCCAGTCATAGGTTATATAGTCAGCATGCTTTGGATGACAGGCATACAATTCAGTGCTGGAAATATCCCATGATTAACTCATTACTCTGTCTCATGGTCCAGCAGATTTAACTCATAAAAAATAAATATACTCTTAAATTAATGGTGACACAGTAACTAGAGAGAGAAGTAATAGACCAAATAATATTTATGCAAACATTAATATTTATTCAAACACACATACTTAATACAATATAGTATTAAAATTTACAAAACATATATATATATTGAAACAGATATACTGTTCCCCTTGTATATATATTCAAAAGACCCCCCCCCATTTAAAAAAGACTAGCATGATTTGATCAAATTAAAAAAGAAATAAAGTAAAAAAGTTTATAGTTAAAAGAAAATCATTATTGATTTTATAGTTTCAAATTAAGATGTAAATAAAAGCTGGAAATTATTAAAAAAAGATTATATTTTTAATTTTTGGAACGATGTTTTTAAATAAAGTGTTATATCAGCTTGAGGCAGTCTTAATCAATTGAAAAACATGGCTTAATCTTTATGCTTTCTTATCTATCCCACTAAAAAGTAGATTATTCAATCATTATGAAGAGAAAGGCAATCGGGCTTGAATGAGAGCAATATGCAAATTAGGTACAGTGGAAAAAGGCTGTTTAATCAGTCCAAGAATCAGATATAAATAGTCAAGTTGCAAATTCAGAGGCAGATTAGATTTGATTTTAAAACAAGAGACTTTGAAAGAGTTTTAAAAAGTTTTTCCAGAGAGGTATTTTTCAAGTAGCTGTTAAAGAAGAATTTTGAAAAAAAAAAAGATTTCAATTTTAAAAGGATATTAAAGAACCTCTGTTAATGATGGAAAAAGAAAGCTTTATTAAGGAAATTATAGCGATGGAAAAATAAACCAACAGCTTCATCTCTTCATTCTAAGCCATGATTTTTCAAGATTTGCCTGGATAACCATCATGAAAGGGATTAACGCCATTCAGTTTAAATAAAACTATCCCTTTTTGAAGGAACAAACTGGATAAATAAAGGTAATGATTTTATGAAAATATTCGAAATTATATGTGTTTTTTAAAAGACAAACAAAATATCTTTATTATAAATATAAAAAAAAGAATTATTAATAAATATAGCTACATGAAAATACATTTATTATTGATAAATTATAAATGAGATTAAAATCATACTAAAATTATGAAAATTGTTTATTCTTGATAAAGTATAAATGAAAATGCTTATCTGCATATTAATGTAAAATTGCAAATGCTTAATACTTACCTGAATATTGATTTTGTGGGAGTAATTTAAACCACATTACTGGATTTGATGAATTTAATGAAATATTATATGGATTCTAAATGCTCATCTGCATGTTGATATAAAATGACCAATGCTTAATGTTCATCTGCATATTGATTTTGTGGGAGTAATTTAAACCACATTACTGGATTTAATAAATCTAATGAAATACTATATGGACTCTAAATGCTTACCTGCATATTGAAATAAAATTACAAATGCTTAATACTTATCTGAATGTTGATTTTGTGGGAGTAATTTAAACCATATTACTGGATTTGATAAATTTAATGAAATATTATATGGACTCTAAATGCTTACCTGCATATTGAATAAAATTGCAAATGCTTAATACTTACCTGAATATTGATTTTGTGGAAAGAAAATAATGAAACTTATGCACATAAATGCACTCATCTCTGTGAAGTAACTAACTAAACTGCTTCCCACCTTTTCATAAATGAAATGAAAATGAGTCATCACATGGATAGGAATGAACTTTATTAGAAATTGCAAATTAATTGTTATTAAATAAAATTATTGTTACTAAAAATTTAATTTAGTTATCCAGTTGTCCAATTCTATTTTGTTTTTGTTGCATCACTCATCATTCATTGCACTTGTTCATGAGACTATCATGCCTCCTGAGCTACGTCTGGCATAACTAGACCTAGGTAAGTCAGGTTGTAGTGAGATGGAACTCTAGTGGTGCCGTTTGGAAAACCAAACATATAAATGTCAAGATGCTTTCAGCCTCTATGGTGCTACATCCTCTGATGAGCAGGAAATATTGTTGTAGGGGGGGTTAACATCTGCATTGGGTAATGCCAATTGATAGTTCCTTCCTGCAACATGCTCATCAGGAAATTGTTACAACCAAGGTAATAAAGGGTTGTGTGGTGGTCCGGTTACAATATATATATATATACTCAGGCTAAATTATGATAGTCCTTCTTTAATTAAAGTTCATTTAAAATAAATATAAACTGTCTATAGACTGTTATTTAAAAGTATCTTTACCCTAGGTTTTCATTTGTGTAAATTTTCCAACTGGTTGGCTTTTTGATCTCCATCAATGGTTCCAGAGGTTGTCTTTATTTTTTTTGGCTCAACAATTGGATAGAGAGAGTATGTGTCAGCATCTCCTTTAGAGTTTAGGCATTTGTTCCCGACATTGGCTCCAGGTGAGTGCAGTTGATATTGAGGCAATGGGACTTGAAGTTGTCAAATCTCCTATGATGTTGACCACAGCTGTAATTGACTGGTTTACTATTACATTTACAATTCTGAATACTCTGTATTCTGCATTCTGTCTGAAATGAATAATAATCCAAACTGACTGGATTCTTACTGAAGTGATCAGACAGATTTATAGATTGAAGACCAGACTAATTCTATCACAAAATGAAGAGTAGAATGATCTAACAGATTGCAGATCTGACTAAAAAGCAATAGGTTACAGTGACCTTATATACTTTTTTCTTTCTTATTGTTTTAATTCCTTATCATAATTTTTTTAAATTTTGATCTTTATTTAAATCTGTTTTTTAATTATTTTTCCATTTGCTCTAATCTATTCTTTTGCTTACATTAATCTACTATCTCATTGATAGTTTACATAGTTTTTTAATTAATACAATATTATTATCAATCAGAAATCTTATAAACTAATTACATTTTCGAAACCTTTTTCTTTTACAAACTAATTTTTATTGTGTTTTCACATTAGCTTACTTTTTCAGACATTTTATTATTTTAATTATAAAAAAAGGAGTTTTGTTTAAAAACATTTTATTCTGATTTTAGATTCCCCCCCACCAAATCTCAATAGTTTTATTCTGTTTTAAAAAAGAACTATATGCAATCTTTTTATTCTACAAAATCGCATTTTGAAATCTACTTAATCTTTTTTAAAAAAAAATTATGAAACATGAAATGTTATATATGTAGTTTTATACATAGATCTCTTGCCAGCATTATAATATATATATATATATATATATATATATATATATATATATATATATATATATATATATATATCACATTTGAGGGAATAGTAATGTATTAAATTATAATCTAATATTTGTTTAATTGCAATTATTATGAATAAAAAAAATTGTATTATTACATTTTAACTTCATTTCTATTTTAAAACAAATCATATATTTGTATTAAGAGTAGAAACAAAATAAATACAGTATATACATATTTTTTGTGGAAAATGTTTTATTAATTTTGAAATGTTCATAATTAAAACATCAATCAGACATATAAAACTGAGGGAGTGGAGAAAAAATAATCTCTAATTTAGCTTTAAAGTATTGAGAGATGGAAGATAATGAAAATTATTAAAATGCATAATTTTTTATGCCTGCTCTATGATATATTGTTTGAACTTAGAAATTTGTAAAGTTAATAATCCAGAAAGTGGTGACACATTTAATATTTGTTTGTACTGCCTGAAATAAAGTATTACTGAGTTCAAATATTTAATCTTTGTTTCAATTCTCAGTCATGCATTTTATCATTTCAATAAATGATTTAAATAAAATAGATAAATTATACAGCACCATGTTTAGGTCTAACATGTCTGCAAATGATGATGGGAATGTTATTAGGCTAAAAAATGAAGGTTTAAATATGGGTTTCTGGTCATTCCTCAAAGAAATCATGAGATGGCACTTAAATGGACCCTGGTTGCTTAGTCCAGCACAGCAATACAAAAGGAAAAAGGCCAATGAGTTCAAGTCTTTTAAGCAGTTTTCACTAACAATATATAGTGATATAGGTATAGTTATGGAAGATCTATGTATCTGAATGAATAATGATTTGGAAATATTTCTATCACTTCACCAATATATTAGTAATAGGCTCACAGACTGATAAAACCCTTCAATATGCCGATCACCAATCTGGAGATTGAGTTCATTCCCAATGCCATTACAATAGATATTTTTGCTAAATATCACATTTTTGTCAGATGTTTGTTAGCACAGTTCCAGTTTAGCTTCTTAATTCTTTCAATGATAAATCTGCAGGTTGTTGTGTCCATGTGTTTATTTATTTTGCAATTCTATTATTAATTCTGACTTTTCTGTGTGATACTTCGTGTCTGCATAGACATTCCAAGCCTTAGTCTCATATGCATTCACTGGTAGTAACCAGTAATATTAAATTATTTTTTTCTAAAAACAATCCTATAAGTTTAATTCATCGATTAAATTCATCTATTATTTTTTCATCTGTATTAGTAAATTAATAATTCCTGTTTTTAATTTTTTAATATCAGTTGTTTTTTAAATTTTATTTTTAAAGCCATTAAACTTTAGTATAGGTTTTTAGTATTTATTTTTGTTTCATTTTCTTGCTTTTGCCTGTGTTATAACTCAATCTTATTTTCAACTAACAGACTTATCCAGATTCCATCTTATCTTGATTGTATTGAGCATTCACCAGCACACACTAATGGATATATGAATAGATAATATATGGCCAATAACAGAAACAAGCCATCTGGTGATGATGTTCAATAAATCTGATTGATCTCTTTATGGAAGGGGATCTGGCTATACATAGATAGTCCATTTGAAAGTAAACTCAGACAAGAAACTACTCTCAGAACTGAATGGCAGTCCATGTTTTGGCTAAAGCAAAAAGGCAAATTCATGCTAGAGCTGGAATCTGCCAGAAATTAACCAGACACAAAGCAAGATGCCACAGTACATCTGGAAGTGTTATGCAAACCCAGAAACTCACCTGAATCACTTTCTTTAATAACTGCACAGCAATTGAAAGCTATATTGAGCTAACATATGCATATGAAATAGCAAAAATTATTATATATATATATATTGAGATAGTTGTGTGTGTCATAGCATATATCAATATAGTGTGCATCTCTATATAAATAAAGTTGAATGGAAAAGTAGAAATAAACACAAAGAAATTTTTTTTTGTAGATATTTTCTATAATACACTGAAATAATAGTTAAGGATAAATCGTTTTGATTTTTTTAAAAAAAATTATAATTTAAACATTTAAAAAGGGCTAATTATTATTTTAATAATTTTGATTTTGACTTTAAAACAAGCATGAACAAATTATAGAAACCGGTAATGTTACAATTTAGGAGAAATGAATAAGAAACTATATTTTAAATGGTTTTATAAAACTTAAATACTTATGATCAAGCAAGAAATTTAAGAGTGCTTTAAGTTTAAAATAAATTCACAAGAATAAATGGTTTGATATAATTTTAAATATTATAGAGATACTATACTTAATTATTTAGTTAGCTTCCACTTAGAGTTCATTTAGGACTGAAATCTGAGTACTGTGCAGAACGATTTACTAGTAACATTCAATAGCCAGTCTTTCAGGGTGTTCTTTACTAGGGCGTCTTCTTCATTGTTTTTAGGATGCGGCTTCTCTCCATTATTTTAGGGTGCATTCTCACCATTACTTGGCCAGGATGGAGGTTGATGTTCTCTCCATTGTTTTTAGGATGTGGCTGCTCTCCATTATTTCAGAATGCATTCTCACCATTACTTTGCCAGGGTGAAAGTTGATGTTCTATCCATAGTTTTTAGAATGCGGCTTCTCTCCATTATTTCAGAGTGCAATCCCAGAGTGCATTCTCACCATTACTTGGCCAGGGTGGAGATTGATATTCTCTCCATTGTTTTTAGGATGTAGCTTCTCTCTATTATTTCAGGGTGCATTCTCACCATTACTTGGCCAGGGTGGAGGTTGATGTTCTATCCATTCTGTAGAGCTACTTGAAATTTTATTTTGATTTTTTTCCCAATACTGTTTTTTCCCATTCAGACATATGTCCATGGGAACATACATGGTCTGCTACTTTATACACATATAGTTTTGCTCTCTAGTCATTACTTTATGTCTTTTGTTTTCTGATAGGTGGCTTGTTTCCCCAATATATTTTCTTTCACATTTATATTATAGTTCACAGATGCAGTTCTTGTTTACCAGCATTTCAAGTTTTGTTTGTAGATATTTTCTTATGGCTTGACTTTAAAAATTTCTGGACTATTTTATTTACTTTTCCAAATTATTCTACACCTTTTTCAGAACCAAAATGTGTCTGGATTTAAAAGTTTCTGGACTATTTTATCTACTTTTCCAAATTATTCTACACCTTTTTCAAAGTCAAGTGCTATTTTGAACATCTAATTTCAAATTAATAACAATCAATGCTTAAAGTATCAGCAATCTTAACCTGCAGTCAAGGTAACCTTCTTTAACAATAAAGATTATACCTTTATCTATGGTCTGATATATTTATGTAATGACAAAAGACTGAAACTTGTGTGAAATTAATACTGAATAAATGCTTAATGGTTGATTGTTATCATCTACATTTACACACCTATAAAGGCCTTGAGTAATTGGCTTTATTAACTTAGTAGTCTCCCATTGAATGTGTTTTGATAGGCTTCCCACACATATAAAATCCCACAATTCATCTTAATAAATTTTAGTAAATTTTTCAGTTCTTCTGATAAATATTTTTTGTTAAGTTATTCTACAATATTAATTTAACTCACAATAGCTAAAATATCATTTATGTAGCATAAATATGAGAGCAGTATGTATTATTGCTTTTAAGAAAGGCATTATTTTATAATATAGATTCCAAATTTTATTTTATTTATTGTAAGCATTATTTGCATTAAATATTATAATATTTGATTAGAAAATAAAAACAAATCTTAGATTGCAAAAAACGGAGAAATAAAAGTACTTCCATTTAGACTTCAGGGCTATGAGATACTGCTAAACATTAAAAAGTAACAAAATATTATGCCTTGTATGGTTTGACTCATTTGGTAAGCATCTAACTTGGAATACAGAGGTCCCAGAATTGATCCTGGCACTTACAGATCTGGCATTCACACTTCTTATAAATTCCTGAACAAAAAAGCCGTGAGCATTATTTAAACATAAAACATTATGTAAGTAAAACTTAAACTAATTGTATTTTGCAAAATACAGGTGCACTTAGATGGACACCTGTTTAATTTATAAAATTCTATGAAATTAAGGCATATGAAAATTTCTAATGGTATCACATAATGCTTGTAGCTGTTGAGGGTTAATTTTCCATTCAGTAAATTTTTATATCATTTGCTGATTAATATAACCATTGCTTTTACTAAAAATAATTGAATGCTTGCTTGCACAGAGAATTCATATTAAGTTTAAACAATATAACATTCAATTGATTGGGAGTTTCATAGCTGTCCAACCACCAATGTACTAAGCCAGGAAAGGCAAAAATAAGTGAATGATTTATTGGTCATAATTCATTTGAGCATCAGAAGTGATTGAACACTGTTCCATGGTGGGGTGCAATGCATCCATGTGGCAAGTTCATGATTATGTAGAGAATACACAATATTACTATTTTTTATATATCATTATATAGATATATATATTACATGTATTTCTATTTTACAATAAATATTTATATTATATGTTATATAAAAATTTCAATCTTATTTAGATTGATTATTTAGTTTATATATTTGTTGCAATATTGCGGACAAATAAAAAATTATATTAGATATTTATTCATTATAGCTACCTTGTGGATCATGTTTAATGTTTTCTCCACTATTACAAAATTTTAGAAATCACTGTACAAAATAATTTTTGCAACTCACGACTTCACTGCTATACGCAGAGCAAATAATTTCAGACATTTCAGTAGCAATTTTCCTCAGTTTAAAACAAGATTTACTGTTAACAGGTTGTTCCATTGTGAGTTAAGGTACAAAACACACAACACCTACTGGAATCTTTAATAACTAATGAATGTTATATGGTATTACTTAATAAATCCCTGTTCTGTACTATTCCATCCAATATCCACAAATATGCTTTCATCAATGAGGAGTCACCAATTTGACACCATTTTAATGATATTAAACAAGGAAAAACTCCATACAGTAGTGCCACCCTGTGACAACTAGAGTAATCAATGGGTGCTCTGGTTGGCACAGGGTGGCACTATTGTATGGAGAGATTTGCCTTGTTTAATAACAATTATGTACTAGTATAAGAGATGGTGATCAAGTGATGTTTACTATTTTAATAGTAATGGATGGGATCACACATTATAACACATTTAATAAGCTCTACCATCTGATATCTATTAGTTACTAAAGTTTAAAATAGGTGGCATAGATGTAGTGAAAGAGAAATATATGCTGCTAAAATAATGTGTATTCAGGAGTCATGTAATCGAGTCTTGTGATATTTGTCACAATTCATGTTATTACACATGATTCAGACATGTGAACACTTTAAAACTTTTGTGGTGAATATCTAATCTATGTACACTTATTGATTTAGAGATGACCCCCAGGCATCTGGGTGAAGGAACTTGTCATCTTTCTATAAGAACACACTGTGAATATTGTTAGAATGAAATTCGTCTCTTCATATATTAAATATATTTAGCACAATCCATATTTTTAACACCAAGATATCAAATGTTTTTGAAAATCTCAACAAAAGTCACATTACATCGTGATTGATCATTATAGGATTTTTCCAAAGAGGATCATCAAAGAAAGGTTCTCTATAAACTTTTTTACAAAATTCATTGCCTTTTACTATAATAATAACAATTTACAAACTAACAAAAATACCTTAACAAATAAATATTTTTATTTTATAACAGTTTGAATTGTACAAAGATTAAAAAAACCATAAATCAAAAACTTGACAAAAAATGCAAAAGGTTTCAACTAAAATGTAATTTGGTATCAAAACTTTTGTTATTATTTTCAGAATAAAATTGGTTGTGTTTCTTCATATGATTGTTATTTCCAGATCCTACAGGTATTGTCTTTGCTACCTAGAAAGCAAAATCAAAATATTAATTAAAAACTAAAATGTGATAAAGGCTGATAGATTCAATTTTTCATGAACAAGTTACCTGTAATGATGATGTTGCCTTCATAATTGAAAGCACAGCTGAAAATCTCATCTGTGTGACCATCAAGAATTTGCTTGCAAAGCCCTGATTCAACGTCCCATAATCTGGCTGTCTTATCAGCACTTGATGTTAGTACTCTTGTATTCTGAGGATTGAAGACAACCTGCAAAAGATACCCATGATTCAATGATATATAGACAAATGACATCTCTTCAACACCTTCTTTAAAGACATGCACTACAAGCTTGAATAATCAAGAGATTTTAGAAGGTATTGTTATATTCTTAACTCTAATTTCTAGAAACTTTTAAAACAACACTGCCATTGAGTGCACAATTCAATACATCACATGATCAACCGGACATTATGTGACTTTACACTAAAGCTTACACCAGATGGCTTAAAAGTAGTCAGAATAGAAGGATTCTCAAATGAACTGCCATTTAATGCTAATTTATTATTTACGCTTGCAATAGATGTCTCTGAAAAGAGGAAAATAAGAGAATTACCGTTTCCGAAGACATCTAGAAAATAAGTAGAAAAAATCATACGCGGTTTGTGTTTTAAGTACTTCACTAATTACAGAAATACAGTAGCTACTAAATTGTTAATTTGGTTGACTTAAGTTACATAATTAAAAGTTATTTCTGATAAATAATTAGTGATTTAAATACGGTTTAACATTTTAATAAATTACGTCCTTGGGTTAAATATTGACACTTAAATTTCTTCTGTCAGCATTAATTATGACAAACAACTGTCTATATAAAGTTACTTATCTCAAGTAGGTTATGTAATTAGCATTTTAAATATTAATTGCTTTTCCACAAATTAATTATGCTATTTCTACACAAAAGTTGAAAAAAAAAATTGCTTTAACGTAAAGTACAAAATTATAAACTCTAAATATTAATTAATGTTCCACTGAAGTTATTATGCTAATTATTCATGAAATTGAAAATATTGCACGATTAATAATTTTTTCATTTAAGATACGTTATTCATGTAAAAAATTTTTTTAATAATTTTTAATAATTTTTTTTTTTCACTTAAATTCCTTATGTAAAGCAGAAAATTTAGACACTAATTGCATTTTCACTTATGTGCACAACTAGAAACGTTAATTAACTTTTTCATCATTTAAGCTATTTGTGTTAATTAAAAATCATAAATATTAATTATTCCCATTAAATTTTCCAATGCATATTAATTAAAAATTTCTAATTTATTTTTCTGATTAAGTAACCTATGTTATTTATATAAAGTACATAATTAGCACTTAAAATGTTAAAGTGTTCATATATTATTTCTTAATTATCTAATATATAGGGTATATGAGCACAGACTTTCACACGACCCATCACTTTCCACTCTATCTCACAACACTGATACACTTGAACACATATATGTCGAAAAGATAAATAATCACCAATATACGTATTTCATGCTAAACCATCAATCATCAGTTGGTTCAGGTTATCATCTCTACACATATATGCAATAAGTGCTTAGATATATATTAAGATAACCAATCTTCATACTTTAATGGACAAGTTTCAATTCACTCCACACTCCAATTCTTCAACCATCCATCCAATTGAAAATCTGATGATGGAATGCTCAAAGGTCATCCTGAGGCCGAAATTCTCGTCATACCTATGTTGACTTAAAGTCAATCTGATCCCTCATATGCAGAATATAATCCATTTAATACATATATGAAGGATGGGCAGACATCTCTACTTTGTAATAACTGAAATACAGGCTTATTATATACCTGTATCAATATATGTAATATATAGAATATATGAGCACAGACTTTCACATGACCCACCACTCTCCACACTATCTCATAACACTGATGCACTTGAACACATATATGTCGAAAAGATAAATAATCACCAATATTCGTATTTCATGCTAAACCAGCAATCATTAGTTGGTCCAGATTATCATCTCTACACATATATGTAATTAGTGCTCAGATATTTAATGTAAATAACTAGTTAAATCACTCAATTTACTGACTTTTCCCAGCAAGCTATCTTAAATTGGATAGCAATTTAACTTTAAATTATCTTACTTAGTTAAGCTCCTCATTTTAATTCAGTTTAATAGCATAACCTACTTTTACTCCTCAGCCAATCAATTTTGTCAGCTGAGATGTAGAGCATTTCTATATTTTCAAGGTTTTTTATATAAGTCATTGTTTCCTTTAAAGTTATTAATCTTAATTATTTCATTCATTTTTTGTTAGTCTAGTTTCTTTATTTTTGTTTTTATAAAGTTTATTTTACTAGTCATAGTTTTATACTATTTTTCTTTCACTTCACTTTTCTTCATAATATTCTTTGTTTCTTATTTATTGGAGATTATTTAAATCATCTAGATTTTGCAAATAGTGCTTTAGAACTTCAAGAAATTTTACACAAGAATTATCAGATGAAAGTAAGAAAGTAGGATTAAAGATAAACACTAAAAAGACTAAAATAATGTTAAATAGATTTTAACAAAATAAGAAAATAAAGATTGATAATAATGAGTTATATGTTAGCAACTATAAACATCTTAGTCAGATTATTACTACATATGGAAACATAATAGATGAAATCAATCATAGAATTAAACTTGGTTGGAGTGCTTTACTAGAAATAACTTAATATTAAAAGAAAATATGCCTATGTGTTTGAAAAGAAAGGTATCAAATAAATGTGTTATCAGTTCTTACTTACAGATCTGGGACTTGGATACTTAACAAAAGAGCAATATGGAGTCTTCAAACCATCAGTGAAGTATAGAGAGATGTATGTTAAGAATAACAAGATGAGATTGAAAATAAAATACAGGGATGAGAGAATAAATAAACGAAACTGATATCATTAAAAGAACTAAAAGACTGAAGTTGGGCTTGAC
The DNA here is from genome assembly GCA_028023455.1 of Epiperipatus broadwayi. Taxonomy (NCBI): domain Eukaryota; kingdom Metazoa; phylum Onychophora; class Udeonychophora; order Euonychophora; family Peripatidae; genus Epiperipatus; species Epiperipatus broadwayi. The sequence goes on along the minus strand of JAQFVV010000025.1, from coordinate 600,488 downwards.
ATATTGCTGGAAGAGATGATAATAGATGAACACTTGAAATAATAAACTGATTTCCAAGAGATGGTAAAAGATCTAACAAAAAGACCATGTGTGAAATAGATTTATAAAATAATAAAGTGTGCTGGAGTGATGTGAATAAGAGAACCTAGAGATTGGAGAATAATTTTCCAAATGTCATAAAAGATCATGTGAATAAGAGAACCTATGTTTCTTACATAATTTTCCAAATGTCATATCTATTCTTCTTGTATTAAATAGCAGTATAAGATGTTTTCTTTCTTTTTTATCACATTACTGCTTTGGTTTTCCAATGTTAGATTCTTAACAGAACTGTTTCCTATTACCTGCATGATAGTGTTTTTGCAAAGTTCATCTTTTGTTTCATTCTTTTTTTTTTTGTTACAACTTACAGTTGCTTTTGTAATACTGACATGAAGATGTACTCTAGTGTATTTTTTTTACTTCATTTAAATACTATGGCTTTTTTT